>CM062849.1:29065009-29665009 GCA_031772225.1 Eubasilissa splendida | reverse complement strand
TTAAATGAATTTTTGGGTTGAAAACGCACACAGAAACTGTCAACAACAGGTTCAACGAATGGGCGGCAGGCTTCTTTGACGAGGATCGAGATCACTTACCGGCCTTAAAAATGTTTGGACGTCAATGAGGATTATATGTTGTTCAGCACATATTTTCATTGTTTTTAAAATATTTTTTTGGGCCTTGTTAATAATCCCAACATTTAAAGGTTTGCAATAAGCAGGGATGCTCAGTTCCTTCGAAACTATGTACAAGTATTGGAAATTCGTAGAGGTTAAAAAAAAATGATGAAAGGTATTCGAGTACTTTATTCAAAATATTTCGACGGGTGGCTTTGAAAAGTCGCATTATCCAATAGATAGAGAAATTATTGGATAATGGCATTACATTCTCCGTTAGTTAAAGCATTAGTGTTTTATCATTATTTTTCAATATTACAATGGAATATATGCAGTGAATTCATTTATGTCAGTGTAAATAACTAATAAATTAAAAGTGAATATGGAGCTGATCTTAGCATAATAAGCAAGATTAAGAAAAGGTCATGCGGAATGTACGAGCGAGGAGAAAATGGTTATACGGATATACGATTCGAGTATTAATGGCGCCAGAAATAGTTGACATCTGCGAAAGACTTAGCATGACTAGGTAAACTAAATACTGGAAGATAATCCAACAATCGATGTATGAATGTGGACGAGGCAGACGTTGAGCAAACGGACACAAAACATTGTTGGGTGATTTGGACGATGAATAAGGAACAGTATTATAGTTTATGGTATGCGTGCTGCTGGTCGTCGATCGCATTCCCTTTTGGCAATATCATAACCGATACATCAGACGATATAATGATTACTGAAATCGCTAACGAGCACAATAAAGCGGGCTCTGAAAGACACCGACGCAGCCGCAGCCGGCCCGGGGCGTCGGCGGCGCGACGTGCTCAGCAAAGGGCGCGTCGATAGCAAATTCGTCATCAACAATAATACCGCAAGGCGATAACCAACCAATTTAAATTTAAAAAAAAAAATTCGTTATCAATATCGATAATATTTTGACGGTTTGAAAAAATGTTAGTGCAGTGTTCTCAAATAATCGAAACATGTTTTTATTCAATTTTTCCTCACTCATATGTTCCCAAAAATATATCATAAAAAACCATATTACCCAAAAATATATCATAAAAAACCATATTACCCAAAAAAAAATTTTAATTTATTAACTTTTCCTTATCTTACGAGAATAATAAATTAAAATTAGTATAGTGCGAATTTAATACACATACTATAAAGATTATAATTGCTGATACCATTTTGACAGAATGACGCCATTTCTCGGCGATGTTCATTTGAATTATTTATTTTGATATGTTTTACAACTAACTAACTTATTATCAAGCCGTTTCTTCGCGGAGGTAAGCAGAGAGGATAGAGCGCCACACTCTTCTGTCCTGACACACAATTCTCGCCTCATCCACATTCATACATATTTTCATAAAAGCTTGCCGATTATTGATGCTTCTTACAGCACCACCATCCAGTATCTAGTTTACATGGTGGTGGAAATATGAGGAAGAAAGGAAGGCACTTACTTTTCGTCTGCCGGATGCTGATTCATTTGTTGATTCCTCTCCACCACAAGTACAAGCGTTGCGGGATGTATACTAACATTCGCGTAAAGGATTATTATGTATTAGCGGAATTAAGATAAGATGAACTAATTAGCGTTAGTGGAGTAAAGCGGAGTGAAGCGACGGTAGTAGTCCGTACAAAAGTTCCAAGCGCACTGAACTTGCAGTTGGAAGACTTTAATCACTGCGACATCTTCTGTCTTCCTTGTAATTAAAAATAGGTGAAGAAATAAAGGAAAGGATATACGCAGGTTAAATTTTGGTAAACCGAGAATTGAATGTATGCATGAGGCAACAAGTCAAACACCAAAAAACTTAATAGAATTTAATTAATTTTAAACGCCGCTAACACCTGGTCATCTCAAGTTTGCCGCGGACGTCCTCTATTTCTGGTACCATCAACACTTGCGTCATATATATTTCTTATGTTTTACAAACCGTGGGGTAATCCATCATTAAACAACAGAAATTGGTAACAGTATTTTCAAAAATGTTATTAGTATTTTAGCGTTATTTCGATGTCATTTGCATACACACCGTTTTGCCGCGGGGTTAGATAGATAACTCTCCTAAAATACAACTCTCAACTCGAAATGAGATAGGTAGTCTAATTTCTAACTTTTATTAAATTAAGATTTAAGGATTACTAGTTCTTTGTTACGTTTGAAAAAGGCTCACAGAAATTGACTTACTACTGTTCCTCAAATTAATATTTTAAATGTCATGAGCGCGTTAATGCGCCAAACTTTTTACGTCACTCCAAGCTATATAAACATGTTGACACGCACTTTTGGACCTTGCAAACTTGCAGGGATTAAAGTGACATTTTAAAATTATATTGTCATCTGTGAACGACAGGTCCCCCCGCTTTTGATAGATAAGTCTAGTCCTACACTATGTAGTGTCTTCCATTTCAAATAAAGTAGGCAGTTAAAAGGTTAATAAATATAAATACGTTATTTAATTATATGAAAAAAATTCACCTAATTATACTTTTAATATTATATTTCATTATTTTATATCAATTGTAGTTTCAATTTGTTTATATATATTTTGCGAAATAATATGTCATAGACGTATATTTAGAAGCATCGCCTTTAAATTTACCAAAGTAAAATAATTTTTAATGATAAAAATGACAATGGCTTAAGATATTTAATAAAATACATCATGATGTATCTGTACGCTTAATCCGAGTAATAAAATTGAAATATAATCAAAACTGTGTCGACCTTTGCGCATTTCGGACGTGTCTGATTATTTATGGCCCGCGCGGCTCCGAGAGAGTAGTCAAATTAGACGAGGAATAACGCTCCTCTCACCTTTTCGAAACGTCCGCGTCCGTCCACGTCGATGTTTGATATTTGAGACTAAGAATGATAAATAAAGTCGGTTGGAATTGATTTTTTGTGTGATTACCCGGGGAACCATCGATCATCGGTCGCCACTGGCCTCGGGTCCCCTGTGTCATACATCGCGTGTGCGCCACTGATCGGCCCGGGCATAAATCAATGACCTTACAAATATATAAATAAATCAGTTATTGATCGAGGCTATGGACTAATGAACCGGCTTCAAAATGAATGTTTTAATTTATCTTTTGTTGGCTTTAAACGCCGTATGAGGTTTAATTACGAACTTTATTTGTTTGTTGTTTTTCGGACGTCGTGATTTTTATTCGAATAATTAGCGAGTCCGATTAAAATAGCGGTTTATATGGGAAAATTAATTACCGATGTTCCGGAATTCGTGTATTTCATTTTACTTAGACAACGGCTTCTCCTACCCGTCGCGAGTACCGCGGTGCATAAGAGGAATTTTTATGAATGAAAACCAATTAATGTTAATACAACGCACTCAGGCCGCAGTTGGAAACAATTTCATAGTTCTCCTACACTTCATGATCATTATCGCAGATTGCGTCACGCACGTCCACGATGCCGATCGCTGTGACAAATTAATAAACTAATGTGATTGGAAAATATTAACAAACATGTCATATTTATCTAACACTGAAACTGCACGGAATATGCGACGTTTTCTACGTTTGATATTTCGTAAGATTTAGATGCAGATTCTCCGTTAAACAAAAAAAAACTAAATTTCAGTGATGACAGATCGATGTCGGGTAATTAAACAAATCAGGTACATCTTAGATTTACGAAGTTTTGCTTCCGATAAATATGATTTGAGTTAATTCCAATAGATACCATTTTTAACTATTGGAAAATTAACTATTAGTAGAAAGTTTTATAATTTTTTTTTTGCTTCAAATTGAATATTAATAGTTAACTCGGCTAGTTAGTCTAGTGGTTATGATGACAAAAGTTGAATGTGTGAATATAAATGTAGTATTATCGCATGCTAAAATCTCTACTTAAAAAATATATATATAATTAACAAATCCGATTATATAAAATAAAAAAAAAAAAATGTTCGACAAAATATCACGCAAGTGTAGGTACATCATCACGTACTTCAGGGCGAACAGGTAACCCGGTAGATTCTAGATCATATCCTCATACCTCCCTAAAGTATCGCATTATAGGCAGGTATAGGGATATGATAAAGGAGGAGTTCTCATAAAATAAAGAAAATTGTTTTAGATTCTTAAATGCTAGTTGGAATATTGACGATATAATAATATGCAAATGTGAATAACATTTTGTATTTCAGAGACCATCGATAAACGTTGGTTAATTTTTTTCACAAGTATCCAGTCCGTAATTGCTTAAATAAATACATGGACTTGTTTAGAGGAGATTTCACTCGAGGCAGAGAAGAGGGTGGCCCGTGCGGCCGGTGGCCCGTGCGGCCAGCGGTGCCGGCAGCCAGCAGACACTTCACGAGCCGAGGAAATACTTGTAATAATTATAATTATTTAAGATGATGCAGCACTATTGGTACAACAGATCTTGACGTGAATCCGCGACACTGTTCCTATTGGAAACGAATAATTTTTGAAGCGGCTTTCAAATAATGTCATTGAATTTCAAGTTTTTTTAAAACGTAAATTTGTCTGTAAAAAACATGTACTCCTTCTTAGAGTATAACGGAACCCTTAGTAAAAAATAAAATCAATACTGCTCTATTGTAGTATATGATTTAATGAATTTAAAAATCATTATTTTGAAGATATTTGTATTGCGATCTGGTTTTTAAAGATAATGTAGAAGAAGAGAAAAAATAAGTGCAGCTCGATTTTCTCATGTGAATATTATTCCAAAGATGTTGCAATAAATTAATATATCATAATAATATAACATACTCGTATATAAATACTATACTAAGAAATATTAAATTAAATCTTCACGATATTTTTTTTAAATCAACAATAATTCAGATATGAAACGTTACAGAGACTAGTGGAATTTAAAAAGGCTGCAGTTTTGCTTAGAAAGTTCAATTAAAAATATAAAAATCGAAATACCGGGTGAATGAAATACCGTACGAAACTGTAATATCGGGTACTGTCTCGTGGTTAGCCGAAAAAGTCATCAAAGGCCAATGAAAAATGGCCGAATAGTCTTCAACCGAGTTCAAGGGTTACACGTGTATGATTGTAATGTAATCACGTACCTACTGCCTTTTCTCGAAACTTCGCCCTCGGTGCATTCCGATTCCCGTCGAAAAATATACTTATGTCGTTTGTTATTTTTAGCTCAGAATATAAACGTGTTTTTTTTTATATAATATCTTATATATAATGGTTAAGTTGGCCGCCACTTTCCGTACTGTTTAACGATAATGGATCTCAATGAAAGCGGTGATTTGATAAAATAAAAATTTATGTATTCTAATAAAGCACTGCTCTAAGGCACTTAACGGTTGCCTAGACGAGATATATAAATAAGTTATTTGTATGGGAAGAAATACATTTCAACGGTGCGATAAGTATTATTTTATCTCGATGACAAGAGATATATACTGGTGTAAATCATACTCGGTCGAGGATAATGAGTTTTATTTTATAAACATCAACAGAGATTTCTCTTACACTCTGTTGGATGGTTCGAAAAATGTAATCTCACTATGAACATTTAATAATTATAAACTTTGGTGACTGAACGTGATGCAGCTGACCAAATTAAACCTCTGATTCACGTGCTAAAAATGCGGATAAATAGCTTAACGAGTAATATAATTTAAATTAGTCTTATTTTTTTCGTACTACTTTTACACTTTTCATGTCACGTTTGAATATTTTCCATAAATGATTGTTGTGCTGTTATTTATATGAAAGAACAGTTGAGTTAATTAAAAATACCTGTAATATTATATTTTATATTTTATTATGTTACAGGTATTTTAGATTAACTAATAATAAATTAACTATCTCAGCCAATTAGAATTAATATCTCTCCATATACCATCTAGATCGATCCGGCAATCCGCACTCTTCCACATTCCTAGAAGTAGAACAACTTACATACAAAATTCATTCATTCACTGATCATACAACAAATACACAATAAATTTACAGAAATTGACTTTTTTAACATTAGCCTTACTACGCTTAAAGGGTTATTTTTATGAACCACCACAATCTCAATTTTGGCCAATCATTCTACCTATAAACACATCGTGCTCTCCCTTTACCGTAATAGTTTCAAACCCCCACCCGTTCTCCCTCTTTTTTTATTTTTATTTTTCTTCTGCACCTAAACATACTAATGTACCTAAACATTTCTGTGGATTTTCATAAATAGTATCACATGTTAAATATTTATTGTTAGTTATGTTATGTTTACACTGTCAAAATCCCTCAATAAAATAAAATTAAAAAATAAATAGCTTCTCGATTTCTTTATGTTTCTGATGTGCATGCAAAATTTAATTTCTTTACCATTATTGTTAATATTTTCTAAATAATTTTGCTTTCTTCTCTTTTAAGATGATTCCTAACATATTTATTATTTAGGGATTTTAATAATATGTAATATAATATTGTAAAATGTAAATTATTTATAAAACATCACAAACATATTGTTACGGTTATATAACTACTAATATTATATTATAATACTATATAAAATAAGCATATACCGAGTATTGAGATGAGTCTTAAGTAGGGGATGATATATAATAGTATTTCTAGCACAAAACAGCACGGTTTATTTCCGTTATATATATATATCCGTATTTTTAACATCGACAATATTCATTACATCTCCATCGCATACAAACTGAAATGAAGCTTTGCATGCGTAATTAATGTTTCGGGTCAAATGTACGATAATTAGGCTTTTCGGAAGGGTTGATTTATTATACTGAGCGACCGTCGGAGAATTTGAATCGAAGCGGTCCACGTGACCGGTCGGCGTGCCGGGGAGCGGTGACGCGCCCAGCAGAAGAGGAAGAGGCCGAGGCCCATAAAAATGGCCATTAGCTCGGATGGAGGCCCCGAAGGATCGCCGGGCGTCCGAGAGATCCCGGCGAGATTGCGACCGGGCCGGGCCGCGGCGCGGGCGACCCCAGCGGCCGCCGCGTCCCGATACATCGATTGAATGTTAATGTCGCTTAATTCGGGACGGGTCTCGTGCCTCCTTGCTCTAGTATAGTCATTTCGCTGCGCTCATCTCATAACTGCGCGCAATGAGATGAGTTAGGGCGACAGGCGCGGCCAATGGCGGCCGCGGAGGAGGGGCGAGCGTAATTGTCCGCGAGACCCCGCCCGCCCCTTTCCGCCCGTCCGCCCGCCGCGTCGCGTCCGAAATTAAATACGCACCTATGTCCGGCCACTAACTATACTCGAATCGAGAAATAATGCATTTATTAAATGTTATATAAAATCAAGCCCCATCTAATTGTATATAGAAAACGAACCAGCAAACACAAAATTTCAAAGTTCAGTACTTGAAGTAACTTATTAAATAATATGAACGTCTTATTTCGATTGTACGCCATTTAAATTTCACGTCAAAAATGACGACTCTAAGCGCTAATGCACCGTTTCAATTTCTGAGAACTCACATATTTAATAAGTGTTCGATGTATTCAACGGCTCACTATTGTCATTTTTTAACTATTTATTTTGTATGTATGAAAGGCGCACAATATTTTCGAACTGTTCTGAATGTATGAATTTATCTAGAAGGTATCCTAAAAATGGTGACAAATGATTTGAGTAAATTCATCTAAGTTGAAAACCGACGTTAATTCAAATATTCGAATCTTAAAATACGCGCGTGACGTAGGTAGGTATGCGCCCGTATCGGTGTGTGCGCGCGAGTGGTGCCCCCTCTCGAAAAGAGATAGCGGGAGAAATATCCGTGATAAATGCGGCTATGACACCGAATAAATGACTGGCCCGGCCTGTGGAATATGTGGTGAATTCGGCCATGCTGCAGGATACAAATGTATACAAAATAATAATCAAGGCGATCCCGCTGGCAGCGAGAACAAATTGAGCGCACAACCCGTGGTCCATCTTTTATAATCTGCGTCACTTCCGCGTGTCATTTTGCTTTTGAATTTGAAACGAATAAGAAAAAGTAAAAAATATATATAATTCGTCATCATTCTATTATATTTGATAAATAATTAGATAAAATACTTTGTTTAAAACACTATTTATTGATTATTCAACATGTTTCGATACCTATGGTATCTTCTTCAGGAAACAATGTATACTGAAATTAAAAAATACAAGCAGAGATAAAAACAAAACTATAAAGTGGTGAATAAGTAAGAACTAATATGAAAACAAATTTAAAATGTGACTATTTGCAAAGATGATTTGGTTATTTATAATATTTAGCTTGCTATTAACACTTTTTTTTAATTTATCTAATTGTAAACCCCTAGACATTGTATGTATAATATCAAAATAATGGTTTGTTTCCAGAAGGTGATGATGTTATTTAGGCATTTCAAGTGCTCCTTAATTCTAATATCAAAATTTCTGCAAGTTTTACCTATATAAAAATAATTGCAATCATTGCAAATTAATTTGTAGACCCCCGATTTTTTTGAAATATCGTCCTTATCCTTGTTATTTAATAAATAATTGTTTAATTTGTTATTGGTGTGAAAAGGTGGTTGTATAGAATTTGGGATATTTTTTATAATTTAATTTGAAGTAAGATTATTTAAAAACACAATTTTTCTCCATTATATTATATTATTCTATTATAGTGTATACGAGATTGGGGTCCTGGGTTATCCACGTAAGAAACAGTATTAGATGCGAAATAGTTTTCTCAAAAGTAGCAAGATTCTTTATAAAATGAAATAGTGACCACTTTCACGATGAATTCTTGTAAATAAATTTTCTAGACTTTATTATTAACGTAATTACGATTTTCATTCTTCTCAATGAGTATTCATTTTTTAATTGCTTTAAAATGAATTTCCGAGATCAAGAATTTAGTTTTACGTGGTGGCAGTACTTAAATGGATAATTATTTGTTGTAACTAGCTCTTCTCTCGAGTGGTGCCTTACGCAGTAGCACCTTATGCCCTACCACTTGGGTGGTGTAAAGGGACACTTCAAGGAGTAATGAACCTCGAGATACGGTAGGCTTTTGATGTTGGAACAAATTAATAACCTGTGTTTTTGGACACTAATAACTCAAGAGAGCTTTTTCTTCTAACTCGCTTGTTAGATTGAGATAAACTCGACCTTTTGTATCAAGCAGTGGAACTTTTGAAACAGAACATACATTATCCGTCGAATACTGACGGATGTTTTATTTTTACAGATATAAAATGCATCCAAGCCAGTCCCATATTTAAAGCTTTGCT
Organism: Eubasilissa splendida; assembly: GCA_031772225.1. NCBI lineage: Eukaryota > Metazoa > Arthropoda > Insecta > Trichoptera > Phryganeidae > Eubasilissa > Eubasilissa splendida. The sequence goes on along the minus strand of CM062849.1, from coordinate 29,655,632 downwards.
TCGATTTGGAAATAGTAAGATGCGACACATTTATTTTTATATATTAATCTATTTATTTACAATGTTTCTTACTTTCATATAAGTAATAAAACAAAATACTTTGTTTAAGCCACTATTTATTGATTATTCAACATGTTTCAATACATATGGTATCTTCTTCAGGAAACAATGTATACTGAAATTAAAAATACAAGCATAGATAAAAACCAAACTATAAATAAGTGAGAATTAATATAAAAACAAATTTAAAAGGTGCCAATTTACAAAGAGGATTTGGTTATTTATAATATTTAACTTGTTATTCTAAATTTTCAAATATATCTAACTGTAAACCCATAGTGTTTGTATGTATAATTTATAAATCCTTGTTGATGTCAAAAGAATGGTTTGTTTCCAAAAGGTGATTGGATAATTCAGAATAGTTGTTGCTATTTAGGCACCTCAAATGCTTCATATCGAAATTTATGCAAGTTTTACCTATATTTAATATATAATTCTTTAATTTTGTTATTATTTATATAAAATGAGGCCATAGAGTAATTTTGTTAATACTGATGAAGTTTCTTACTTTCGTTTGCATTTAATTACATTGAATTACGTTAATTAGTTATGGTGTATTCTGTTATTTTAATTAGCCGCATAATTAACTTTTTTATTAATAGTTTCAATTATTCTAAAGGTATTAGAATAGTAGATTTACTTCAAGTTTTAGTTTAAATATTTAAATAAAATGGCATGGAATCGAATTCTTGCCAAAGCAAAATTTACTACCTTTTCTCTTTCATTCTTAGACATCTCTATACGTGGTTAGTACTAGTACTGAGTACCTCATTTACTAGCTTAGGCTGTGTCAATCGTAGTAGTCCGTGTTTCGACAACTGACATTTACAGATGTTGCTAATCTACGCCATTACGATGTGGTGATATACTCGTACTCATGTATATTGTATTATTTTTATATAAAAGGTTTGCTAATGATGAATTTTTTAATATGATGTTTGTATTTTAAATATTTAAAATTGTATCATAAGAGACTAATCATACTTGACAGGCTCCTACGATCAACATTATAAATCAGTCAAGCATTGTAAAATAAATATAATAGTTATACAAATAAGAAGAAATTATAAAGTACATGTTTTGGAAAATATATTTGATCGTAATGATTTTAGGACTAATTTATTTAATCCGAAGGTTTATTAATAAGGTGATAAGCCTTTAAATGGAAGTAGTTGGATTTCTTGGAAATGTATCGCCTTTTAAAACAAATTAATATGCGTAAACGTACTCGAAGAGTGTATGGATGGTGGACGGTATGGTAAGCTCGGTCGATTTAAATTCACCACATTCGTACGTCTATTTATTACGTAGAATTTTTCATGGTAATTTTGTTGCGAAGATGTCATTGCACTCGGTTCTAGGAAGCTTCCAAATATTTTCAGTCTTTTATTGGCCAATAAACGTTTATTGACACGAAAATATTTCGGTAGATACACTTCTTATACAGCCATGTTGTTAATTGATTTTCACAAACGTGCATAATTAATATCACACTTTGAGCATATAAATATATGAATAATTCTTGTAACGAATGTTTTATACACCTACACTGTCTTTGAGTACCGTCGAAATTGTTTAATTGATTTTATCGTGATGTCTTAATTTTCGTACATGAAGATGTACATTAGAGTATTCAATTTTAACCATTGACATAAAAAAAAATCATCACTTTCAACTGGCTGACAGTGTGTTTTTTATTTATTTTTATTTAGGTCCAACATTAGCGAAATTAAGAATTTATTAAAGTATTTGAATATTGAACTCATTTTATAGCAATATGAATTAGGTTGGTTAAATTATTCATGAGATATGTACTGCAATAAAGAGTTTTTTTATTCGAAATCTGCATAAAACTATCAAAAGTGTAGAACCAATTTTGTAATATGATCTAGGTACTGTATTTTTTAAAAATAATAGACGACTGCATTTTATACCACTAAATTAATATTCTTAGATAGTTGAAATATTGTGAAAATGTTTTTAAATTTGTTTTGTGCAAAACTCTTCCGTAATGTTCTTAGAATCTGATAAAAGTGATGGTGAAAATGAAAATAGTTATTCCATTTACTCGAATACAACACACCTACTGACCGCCAAGTACTTTCTAGAAGATTTATAGTGGCGTGTTAAATGAAAGATAAATTTGAAACCGTCCCAATTTTAAATAATAAAATTAATGTTTCACGTCATATTTCTATTCGTCTGGGTACAGGTTGGCTCGTGCATCATATGTATATTAGAATATGACTAACTAACTTACCACGATGCCGTTTCTCCGCAAGGCTAGGCAGAGACGATAGAGCGCCACACTCTTCTATCCTGACACACAATTTTCGCCTTATCCAACTTCTCATACAAGCTCGCCGATTATTGAGGCTTCTAACAGGACAATCCTTCAGTATCTGGTTTACTTTTGCTGCCATCAACACTCGAATCATATATCTTTCTTACCATTCTCTTCTCATTCATCCGTTCCATATGACCAAACCACCTAAGTGATCATTTATTAATCTTACTCACTATACTGAGATCAGCTTTACATTCTTTCATCTGTCACAAATAGATCTACCACATATACGCCTAAGTGGTCTCATTTCCATTGCATTCAGTATATTTTCGTTCCTCTTCCGCCAGCTCCAGACCTCACACCTTACATCGGCGTCGGTACCAGGACTCCATTGTGTATCGCTAGTCTTGCATTGGTTGATAAGTTGCCGTTAGATAAAAATCCATTCAAAGCACTGTTCACTTTATTCCCTGCAGTCACCCTCCTTTTGATATCTTTCTCAGCCTTTGTTTTATTATTACAAGTATTTTCCACGGTGTTCTGTTTCCATCCTTCTGGAATATCATTACTTTCGACTTGTTGACATTCATCATGAGGTCGCTTTCCTTGCGTACGTCGTACATTCTACTCACGAGACTCTGGAATATAAGGATTCTTTAATAATTGGTAACGCACTCGCCGCATTCCTATTTAAATATATAAACTTATAATTTAAAACGAAAGCTTCTACGTGAAACTTGTTACAATTGTTCTATAATTTCTCCCAGGAATTAGATTTACACGGTTTTTCAATTCGTATTTGTTAAATTTACACTCCATTATACTCCACTCCGGGTGTTGGTATCGAGACGCCATTATGGACCGCTAACGATAATATACACGCGCGTGCAAAGATGTTCCATATTTCATTCCCTTGTGCTGGCAAGGCATCATCTGATATTCACATCGAACTTAAATGTTGAGCTTCAAAGTTTTGAATATTAATTTTTCGATTTCTTTTCGAAGTTTGGTTCATCACCCATGAGGTAATTTTTTTACAAAAATAGCGCTTTATAATTTAGAGTAATAAAACAAAGCGATTCCTTATTTTAGACACGTTAAATTATATACATGGGCATATATCTGTTCAAATCAACAGTTTGTTGTTGTTGTTGTTGTTGTTCTAAAAATATTAGAAGTGCTATGTACTTAAACATAACTTTGATTTATTATTATCTGCCAAATTACTCGTAAATTTAACAAGTTTGTAATACAGTCTTAAATCGAAAAGTATTTTGATACAAAAAAAACTAATTTTGACCAAAATGTCAGATGATGCCTCGCTATTCGTAGGTCAAGATTTATCTAAATTGTGAAGTTGTAATTATTCAGAACATAGGTCTGTGATGTTTTAAATACTAATTAAATTAATTAATTATAAAGATATACATATACAATCAATTTTATCGAAAAATATTATTGTTGGGCTACCGGGATTCGAACCTGGATCTCTTCCAATCCGGGGAAGGTGCATGCTATAGCGACAGTATTTTTGACGACAAATTTTCGAACCTATATCAAATGAATACATCTATCGTTCCATTATGTAGCATAGTTGGTAATGCACGTTTCCCAGATTGGAAAAGAGATCCAAGTTCGAATCCCGATAGCGCGACAACAATATTTTTCGATAAAATTGATTTTATACGTATATCTTTATAATGAATACATTTAATTAGTACTATCTATATTATATTAATTAGTTGTTTGTTGAGAAGATTTGGATTAGCGGTGACGCGAAGGTCTCTCCTCGGTGCCAGGAATGTACCGCGTGTCCGCGGCGGTCGCGGGGAGAGGGTCGGGGGGAGGGGGAGGCGGTAATTAACACCAAGGCGGCCCCCACGCCTCTCGCGTAGTCAGCAGCCCACCTATTTTGTTTTATTGCCCCGTAATCACCGCATCCGATAACATTTTGACGGTTTTGATACATTTGATATATATTTTTTAGCTTTTATTCAATCGAGAGACTCCAATTATCGGGCGCATTCATTTCACAGAGATCGACGCGAAGTTCCCTCGAGCCAAATAAATTTGCATCTCGCTTGAACATTCCGCGGGTCCCGCCGGATCTCGCAAGGGTATACGCTTATTTTTTGAACGGTGGAGTTAATGGCGCGTAACCGCTCGGCTCGCCTAATAGTTATCAACAATCGGTTTATCTTATGCAATATCGTCCGTTGCTACAGTGTGTTATTAAAAATGTTAACTCCTTGACCGTGAATCGCTCGTCGAGATATGATTGAAAAAATCGTGGGTCGGTTCAAAATCTTCCAACAGACCACGCGGTGTTCTCTTCAGTTTTAAATTATTTTCTATAACGATATAATTTTACTGTTGTGTATATTTTTTAGTGATAAGCTCAAAATCACGAACCGCGAGTCAATCACTGATATCTTTGAGTCACACTCACTGTCAGCGATTGCATATCTGGGAATATCGTGGTTCGTGATTTATTTATTTATTGATTTACGATTCGGCGCATTTGCATGCAAATGAAACGAAAATATTCATAAAAGAATGACGTTATAATTCGTAATATGCGCCATCTAGTAGATTTTGACGTTTAGATTAAAACGTTTTACGCATTTGACCCGAAATGCTGAGAATTTGACCCGAAAAATAAACTCACATTTTTTAAGGATTTTCTTGCTATTTGTGACGATATTAAATAAGACACACATCAATTATACATGCTAAAATGTGTTTTTACGTAAATGAAGTTTAAATTATGTTTATTTTTATGTTATTTCGTGCATTGTGATATCGTGCGGCGCGCGCGTTTTAGTAATGAAACTGTGATCGCAGTTACAATTTCCAATCACTGATATTATCGATTATCAATCACAATCACGTCAGTGAGTCAAGAGTAGCTCATCACTAATATTTTTAACATAGAATAATATAAGTTTATTCATTGGGTCCTTCAGTAAAATATGTCGCGTTATGTTAGAAAATGTTGACATAATCACATTTACCTTTACCGGTACTAGGATCGGCACCAGGCGCCTACAAAACATTTTAGAAAACTAAAATATTTTGGAGGTGTCGGGTATCGATCCCGGTACCTCTTATCTAAATATATTGAATAACATTTAGTTAATTTTTAGTTGCACTATGATAAACGCATGTCATGAGCATTTTTAAATGGTTTAATGCCTATATTTTGAATTATAATGTATACCATTTTTTTTATGTATTGTGTCATTAAACTGTTAATACTCTATAAATTATGAAATAAAATATATAGTTATAAGTGCGCGTGTATTTTCTCTCAACTTTTCTTATACATTTTATACCTACATTCTGGATACTTTTACATGTAAATGTACCTAATTTACCACGTTTATACAGAATTCATTTTTCATTTTAAATTTATAGTTATTAATGTAAGATATTTTTAGATTATTTTTAACTTATAATACTTTTATCCGATAGTAATATAAATAATTTTGCAATTTTTAAGTTTGACATCTGTGTGTACGTAATATTCATATTGTACATACATATATTGTACGGGTATATGAAGTGTACGAGTATATAAAATGTACGGGTATATGAAGTGTACGAGTATATAAAATGTACGGGTATATGAAGTGTACGGGTTATAAAATCCATCAATTGTGCTTGATTTGTAAATAGCAGCGACTTGACTGCGAGCGGGCCCTTCGCGGGAGTTTAACCTTGTGCGTGCCAAAAGGCTTTCTTGGTTCGTGTCACGGTCCCTTTGGTGAAATATTAAAATTAACAACCGATATTTACCACGTGTTCCGTCACGGTTAAAACCTTTTGATTTCACCACACTATTGGGCATTAAATCCTTTGTTGAACGCAATGGGGATGCATTAGCTTCGCATGGGGTTTGCCGCCTTTTCAAAACTTTACATGTTACAAGTACTCCGAAAGTGCAAACAAAAAATGAAGGTAACAATAGTACAAACGGACTCACCGGTATCCATAGCGACCAGCGTGAGGGTGTATTCCGGCTGGGTCTCTCTGTCCAGGGCCCTCAGAAGTGAGATTTCCCCGGTCGAGGCGTTGATCCTGAATAGGTCTGCGTCTCCCTCCTTGATGAAATAGCGCACTTGATTGTTGAAGGGGGGCGTGTCCGCGTCGTAGGCTTGCACTGTTATCACGTACCCGCCGTTCGGTGGGATCACATTTTCCATCACGAAAGCCAAATACGGAGAATCCAGGAAAGTGGGTGGGTTGTCGTTGATATCGGCCACTGTGATGCTGAGCTCCGCCGTGTCAGAGCGGGCACCGCCACTGCCGGATCCGGCGCAGTCCTCCGCGCGCACGCGCAGAAGATACCGAGACTTTCTTTCAAAGTTGAGGTTCTTGGCCACGCGAACTACTCCGCTGTCCTCACTGATGCTGAAGTCGCGGTTATCATCACCGGCGGCTATTGAGTAACGAACCCTTCCATTTGTCCCTTCGTCTATGTCAGTTGCAGAAACCTAAGGTGGCATAAAAAAATTAGTTTATAAATATCACGTAGTTTTCGTACAAGGTCCAGTCACATTAAGTTTAATATTTAATAAATATTTGTTGAAAAATATGGATATTATAATTAATTTAATAAATTGCGCCAATAATCAAATTCCACGCAAACTTTTAAATGAAAGATATTAAATAATTACTAATTCTCGAAATATTTGAAAACATATAATACCTGCAGGACACTGGCTCCAATGCTCGCGTTTTCCGCAACGGACGCGCTGTACTGTTTGGGATCAAAAACCGGGCTATTGTCATTCTCATCCAATACGTGTACTAGCAGTTTCATGCGTGTGGCCCTCGGAGGATCTCCGCGATCCTTGGCTGTGATGTCCAGGGAGTACGTGGCTCTCACTTCTCTGTCCAGGGGGCCGGAAACCCTCAAGAGTCCATCGGCAGCCCCGAGAGAGAAGGCCGCTCCGACGTCGGGATCAGGACTCAGAGAGTACTCGATGTAGCCGTTTCTCCCTTCGTCCTTGTCGACGGCCTTGATTGCCAAGACTACCGTGTTGAGGCCGATGTTCTCGGCCACAGAAGTTTCGTTAGGGGTGACGAATTCCGGTGACATGTCATTTACATCTTTGAGGACGATCGTGACCTGGGGAAGAATCCAGATGCTGTTAGTGCCGTAAATATAAATGTGTACGTGCAATGTACATATGAATGCCAGCAAATTTCACAGGATACAAAATATTATACTGACATGTGACAACATTGACCTTTTAATTGCCAACTCTATTTGAAATAGAAGACACCACACGTGGAAAGGCTAGGCTTTAAGGGTCTTGACTTATCTATCAAAAACAGGGACCTGTCGTTCATAAATGGAAAAATGATTTAAACATATGACTTTAATCCCTGCAAGTTTGGAAGGTTTAAAAGTGCGTGTCAACATGTTTATAACTTGGAGTGACATACAATGTTTAGCGTGTTAACGTGCTCATGGCATTTAAAAGGTTAGTCGACATCTTGATGATATCATGTTTTAGTTTAATATTTGGATTTACCGTCAGTAATTCCACGAATGTATAATTTTTTAATAATCTGAAATATATTAAGTAAGAAATAATATTATAAAGGCTTTAAAAGAAATGGCGAGTTTTAAGATCTATTTAAAAATATATATATATGAATAGTCGGTGACTTTTTCTAGAATGTATGCTGGATAACAAGTTTATACCTACATACTATCAAATGTACAAATATAACATATAATCGAAGGATATTCAATGTTTCTATAATCCTGCTTCAAGTATTCAAGCCAAACTGTCAAAAATGCGTCACAACAAATTTCTCAAAACTATCCGCTCGCTTCGTAATATGTATGCTATTTTGTGCCTTTTTGTTCGTTGGATGCTGTTAACGTATTCGTATACAGTATTCGAAGCCTTTGACAGGCGGAACTGAATGTCGAATACTTTCTAACTTTGTGGATAAGGAGCGAATGATAGAATCCACCGTTGCTGGTATCTGTTTGTATGTATTTCGACTCACTCCGTGCGCGCGCCGTGTCGTAGTGTGTATTATGACTGGTCTCTAAAGGACGAATTTATTTGCAGCAGTGCTGTTTTCGGCTAGAAACAAAATATCCGAACCTTTTTGACTCAAGAATACAAGGAATGCGGAGCATCCAAAGCATGTAAGAAGCGACCGCGCCTGATGTATGTACGTACACTCCGAAGCCGCATCCCTATCTTTTAATTAGTCAACCCTAATCTTTCTTGATTTAAGGAAAGTTATGAGTTGGAACCATTATTTTAATAGTTCTGTCTAATCTTATTATGTATGAATTCTGAAAGCGGATGTGCATTGAAACGATTATTTAACATCATCTAATTTATTACTTTCTTTACCCGGTAGAGAACCCGGATTTAAATTATCATTTATATTATTTAATGGGAGAAACATCTCCACAATTATCTTCACAAACTATAACACAACCCTTCAGAGATCAGAATGTATCCAGCATCCAAACGAGAAAGAACTGAAAGTCTATCCGTTTCAACACATCTCCGTGAATTAGTTATTTGTACATATAAAGCTCAATAAACATAATTACTTCAAACTTTCAACCAAGTCTTCGTATTCAAAATATTTAATGTTTTTGAATTATCGTATCATTTAAGAGCGCTGCAACTTATTTTAGTTCGATTTATTGTAATAAAGCAAATGTTTGATGAATAAATATGTTACTATTACATAATCGAAATTACAATCACACGCAATATGAATATTAACTCTGGAATCAATATTGGACGCACACAAAGAGTCGCGCTCAACCTAAATAAAAAACGACTACAATGCATGTTCATTGAGTCCTCTTGTATCGTGAAGAGACTGTCCGTCCAACAGCACTCTGTTGCCTTCACTTGTCACTCTCGAGTATCGGGCCTCGGGCCTCGGGCCTCGGGCCCCGGGCCCCGGGGCCTGAACCCGAGTCAACAATGCCCTCCGTGATTATAATACCCTCCCCCGTCTCTCCCCCGTCTCACCCTCGGGAACGCGTATGAAAGTGTTTACTTAAAGCGTAAAATATGACATGTTTGTTTTCCGTTTGTTAGTCAGTCATAACTTTATTTGAATTCATTCGCTGTTCCCACATTCCAACAGGTTTATTAACTCAGACATGGTATAATTATTACACGTGCATTTAATACACAGTCAGGATCAAATTCACACACAATTTTAGGGCTGATTCCCATAGAATTGGCTAAACTGACTTGCTCATCCGATAGCGATTTAAAGCCCAATAGCATTAAGAGTAATACTATTATACATATATTCGATGTACGTAGAGTCAAGAAATAGATTTATCTCTAAAATCATGACGAATTTTGATTCTTAAATGATTATTAAATAAAATATTAAATCCATATACATTATAATATTAAGGAGAACACATTCTTATTGTGAAGCTGTAATTATTCAGAACATAGGCCTGTGATATTTTTAAATGTATTAATTATAATGATTAACATATAAAATCAATTCTATCGAAAAATATTGTTGTTGCGCTACCGGGATTCGAACTTGGATCTCTTTTCCTATCCGAATGTTAATTCTAGCGTTTGCTGTTGGTTTACTCAAAGGTATTTGAGATTCCGTAAATACAATGTAGATGGCTTTCAAATAATAATGGGACGATAGATGTATTCATTTGAAAATGCACCTTCCCCGGATTGGAAAAAAGATCCAGGTTCGAATTCCGGTAACGCAACAGCAATATTTTTCGATAGAATTGATTTTATATTGATGTCTTTATAATTAAATGTATATTAATAAAAACAGCCTACAGATACTATTTGTAATCTTGCAATAGTTTTAATGTTGGTGCACAACTATATACGATATTCATTGATATTCATTTCCAATATGCTAGGTATTTATGATTTGACAAATTGTATGTTAATATAATATAGTTTTATTTACAAAAAATACGAACATAATTTGTTCCACAAAAAATGCTTTTGGGCGATTTTGAACTTATCTAAATTTAAAAAAATATATATAATATGCCTTGCGACAGTTTTTGCGAAATAAAAACTAAAACTACACTCTAATTTGAACTTTATAACCTCTTAAATAATGAGGGGAAAATTAAATTAAATTAAACAAATTAAAATCTGCCCATTACAAATAATTTATTTCTGACGAGATTAAGAATACTTTAATCATTATACCCAACTGGCAACATAAAAAGATAAAACAATTTTATTTGATAAATAAACGTATGAAAATTTGCTACTTTCGCTTTTTGAATATTCGGTTTAGAAATAATCATTATAATTTACATAATCATATTTCGTTATGCAAAGGTATTAGGTAATTTTTAATGAGTTGAAAAGAAATTAACACCTACGTTTTAAATGATATTACAATAATAACAAAGATGACATGAAATCTTCATGTAGTGTTTGAATGAAACATCGAGTGTTTGAGATAAAAATGAAAATACAAAAAATCTACCTAGGCGTTGAGTACACACTCGAAATATTCTAAGTAAACAGGTGCGAACATGGTCTCACCACCGGACAAGTGTCAAGCAGCTACGGACCGACAGCCAGGGTCTCCGGACCCCGGACCCCGGACCCCGGACCGCGCTCTCCGGCGGGCTGGGAAAACATTTGTGACAAGCGATTTGCTTACTCAATCCGTGGAGAAGGTTCATTCCCATGTTTACCCAAGGCCGGAACCATATTTCTAACTAGTGTTATTGAATGTTATAAATGATGTATCTTGTATAATATTTAGATATCATCAGTTATTAACTATGTACCACTGAATTGAACTAAAAATTGATATTCAACAGTTTTAGCAAGTTTATCGACATTAACGTGACTGCGATTTTAAAACAAATTTATCCCATATCAAGACATGTCGTTAAAGATTTTAATTTAACACCAATATTACATTATTTTAACTATTTATAATACTTCATTAATTTATCTATAACTTTGTATATATACGCATGTAATAATTGTAACAGCTTCTTCTTCTTCAGTTCTTGCACGAGTTGATGTAGATTTAATTTCTCGCAAAACATTTTCAACATTCAAAGTTTAATATTGGATTGCATAGAACATTTTACATTGATTAAAAAAAAAAACAATAAATATAATAAAAGCAGTTTAAAATGTAGGTATATCTTCTTTTTTTTGTATCCAAGGGCATTATAAAACACATATATTTAAGCATTGAAAAGTTTATTTTTACATGGATTTGTCTACCCGAGAATGAACTAATGGTTTAGTTGTGTACAAAAAAGAAAAAATAATATTAGGAGAACACATTCTTATTGTGAAGTTGTAACTTAACAATAAAGTTGTATCAATGTGTCCAAAATTTAATAAAAATGAATTAATATCAGTTTACTCAAAGGTATTTGAGATTCTGTAAAAATAAGGTAGATGGCTCTTTCAAATAATGGAACGATTAAATGTATTAATATCAAAAAGGTAACATATAGGTTCGAAAATTGTCGCTAAAAATATAGTCGCTGTAGCATAGTTGGATAATGCACCTTCCCCGGTTAGGAAAGAGATCCAGGTTCGAATCCCGGTAGCGCAACAACAATATTTTTCGATAGAATTGATTTTACATGTATATCTTCATAATTAATATATTTAATTCATATTTAAAAAATAATATAATTGTTCGATTATTGAAACTTATTTTACCTGCACGGTAGATGACAGTCTTGCCGAAGGGGGCTGCGCTTGATCGGAAGCTGTTACTACCAAATTGTAAAGGCTCCGAGTCTCCCTATCCAGGAGTCTGCGGGTCATCACCGTACCATTTTGGGCTATTTCAAAGTCGCGATCGTCATCACCCGAGGTGATGCTGTAAACTATTCTTCCATTATCACCTGGAACAGACCATAATATATAAGTATTATTTATGTTTTGAAACAACGTTATATTATAAATATATTTTAATACACAGAAGACACATGATTACAACCCAATCTGTTTATAAGTATATTATGGAAGGAAAATCTAGGTATTCTGATTTGATCACTATAAACAACAGAGCCTAATTATCAAATGCTTTCCACAAGCAGACAACTGGTTAACTATTCAGCTTTAAGAATGACTTGTATGTTACTTAGTTTTAATAGTACAGAATTGGATAGTAAAACGTGCTCGATTGTTCTAGCAGTAAGACTCTCGTCTAATGATTAGACCTACTAGTCGTTACCAAGTTAGTCCTATTTTCATAGCGAAAATTTAGTTTAGCTTGAAAATACCCCGGCAGATTTTTTCTGTATATATTTCTAGTTGATTAATTTAATTTGCATTAAAAATATCACAGAACTTTGTTCTGAAATTGCAACGTAACAACAAAAATGTGTTTTCATTAAAATAAAAGAAAGATTATTGAATCAACATTTATTCTGAGTATAATATATATATATATATTTAAATGGTAGTTAAAATATATATGTATGGAAAAAAAATACTGGATGTCTCGGAAAATGTCTTGGAGCTTGGTAATAAATCACTGAAAGCAATAAATTTATCTTTTTCTTATCCAAATTATACAGAGAGTAATGTATTAAATAAGAAAAATAATTGTAGTTACTTCTATTTGTAACAAGTAAATTTAAAAATTGGTGTCCGCTGAGATTAAAATAAATCCTTTGAAAGGTTTTTTTCCAATCGCAGCCGCACACGAGAGTTACATAAAATGAAAAATACGAGGAGCTTAGATGACGGCGGTCGAAACACGTTTCATAAATTTAATCCTTCCATAAGAGTCGACATATTTGTTAACAAGTTTCTACATGGTAGCCGAAAAACAATAACACTAAAAATCTCGCGGTTAATAAGACGTCCTGAGGATGAATTCGATCTATTCACTGCCTGGTATGAACAATCCACGTTCATGTGCAAGTGGCTGTGTGTGTGAGTGTGTACAGGGTTGACCGGATGAAGGAACCGTTCGCGTATCTGAGTTTTTATAATGCTTATTGTATTTTTTATAATTTACTTTACAAATTGTGTAATAGCGACACGTCTAACGAGGACGTTTGTTCTATTCCAAAACATTACACTACATTTTTCTGGGTTTGCTATATTTTTGTAAATATTTTCGACATTAAATGACGTGAAATGAATCTGTTATAGTTTGTTGAAGCCATATCATTTTTGTAAGGGAGTTTCTCAGTGTAAAAATAAACATTCTTTAATGTGCGGAAATATAATTTTATAATGTAGATATGTATTAAGAATCACGAATAAAATAAAATTAAGTGTTATGAATAAAAGTTTATAATTTGTTTAGAGAATTTAACATCCATTTTGGACATTAAATGAATTACAAGCCAGCATAATTGGAAGGGGTGTACAATATTTAATCATATGTAATTATATTTTTATTTATAATCACAAATAACTACATGAATATAAGAGTATTAAATTGTAGAAAATGTTTTATTATTATTAATAATAATAACAATATTAATTTAAATATAACATTAAAATTCTGTATTTTATTTACACTCTCTATTAAAAATAAACAATTTCATGTACAATCGTAAGAAGTATAAAAGCTACCATTATAATACTAAAGTCGTATCTTGAGAATCGAAAAAAATATTTACGTATGATATAAAAATAAACATATATTACCTATATTGTGTATATTGTATATTTAGCCGGGATGGTTCCACGCATCCGCTCAACCCTGTATAGCATATGTATGCATGTATTTAGGTACATCTAGTACCACTTAAGCAGACATCTCGGCTCTCGGGAAAGAATAATAAAAGATGGAATTTATTTTATCGATATTTACAATCGAAACGACGGGCTTTTAAGAATATTTTGACATTATCATTTGAAGTGAAATAATATTTTCGGATGGCGTTGAATTTTATCTTGAAAGATGGAATAGAAACACGAGTTTTTTGAGTCACGCCGTAAGCTGTAGCGGGAGATTACGCCGTACGATAGGCGCAAGTGACTAAACGCACTTATAAGGTTGCATCTTGCGTGAGAAAATAATTTGTTACGGGTACATCTAAATTACTGTGTCACAATATTCAACAATAATTATATGAAACCTTGTCCAATGACATATTCCTTCAATTAACGTACAGATCAAATGATATATAGCTATACTTTAATATCTCATTAAAAATACAATTATACAATGTAGTAATAATTATTTGGTGTTAATTAACTTTGTTTTATCCATCGACCATCGATGTTGTAATAAAATATCTCACCGGAATCCAAATCAGTAGCACTGACGGTGACCACGGAAGTCGCCAAGGAGACGTTTTCAAAAATCTCGTTAGAGTAGCTCATCGGGTCAAAAACGGGAGCATTATCGTTGAGGTCAAGGACGTTACAATACACAGTCAGGGTGCTGGACAAGGCTGGGTGGCCGCTGTCCTGGGCCTGGACCACCAGAATGTAGTGCTGGACCTGAAAATATTAAAAGAGTTAGCTACTTATTCGATTTGATGTCACCCGCACTATTAATTATATATGAGCCTTTAAGAACCGATTATGTGATTAGTAAAAAAAGTCACTTTAATTTATTTTTTGCGAAAACGGGTAGTTCAATCGTTGGTAAAAAATATTTACTCATTGAAAGTACATTTGATAGGAAACTAATATCGGATGGTAAAAACCGAAAATCGTTAGTTAAAAATGGCGGACTCTTCATAACTGTTTCCTGTGACATTAATAAAGTTGCAGTAGACGACAGTGAATCATTCAACATTCCGAGTTCGTCCCATGATGATCTCGCTGTTAAATTCATATTAGCATATATACCGAAAAATTTTCGCCCTCGAGTGACAGATTACGAATGCAGGGGTGAATAAAGCCGTAGATAGAGCATACAATTGTATCTATTGCCAATGGTGAATTATTAAAATAAATCAAATTCTCAGATATTTGATGATTTTTCGCCTTGCCACACTATTAGCTGAGATTATTATTATTATTATTATTAAACGTTTTTTACTAAAACAGCACTAAAACAGTAACTCCTTGATAGTAGATGTTTATTGAATTGACTGCTTCAGCAAAAATTGTCATGAACGAAATATTATTACAATAGTTAGTTGCTGATAGAAAACTTTGATCCATTATATCAAGTCTCACATGCAAATAAACATTTAAACTTTTATTATATTTTGGTCAAGTTCGAGAATAAAAAGCTTCAAGCATTTTAACAAATTATTGTTTTGTTGAGTTTCATTTGCAAAGTACGCAACTGCCGACTGTGAATACATTATATTTAAATGGAGAGGTGATAGTAGGCACATAAATTTAAAAAGAAACACCGACTTGTCGCTAAATATTAAAGAATCTCAAGTATTTTTAATGCCTACAAGAATTTTATTTGTATTATAATTTATTTCGTTACTTTTAAGGCTCTCGTTGAACTATTGGCCCCAGAGCCTCGGATTGTCATGAGAAGATTCTGATTTATGATAAAAGGAGGCACACAATATTCAGATTGTATTGGAATATACAATATCTCATCCATTATTACTATATAACTAACATATAATATTTTCCGGTCGAAAACTCGTTACCAATTTAATATGTAAGTAATTGGAAATCTTCAGATTTAAAATATTCTCCCGTTTATGCGTGTCAGTTTAGTGAATCTAAAAAATTTCAAGATACACATATTGGCACTTAATGTAATGTGTCTTTACCCAAACAATAGGAAAATCAACTCTTACCGGTTATTCAACATTGTTAACATAATATGTTATGTCCGCAAGAAAGGCTGAAGAAATATCTTTGTGAAATGTTAATAGATATTCGGAATTTGTGTAAAATACGTAGAAATAGATTTTACTCTTATTTAAATTAATGTGAAAAGAATATTTAGTCTTCTTTCAATTATTACACGATTATCTAACAATTTTAATCGACAGCACACTACTCAAATGTATTTTCACTAAGAAGTCAGTTTGAAGATGACCATGATAGAGTGAGAGTACTCTTTCAATATAAAATACTGCGAAAACACTAACAGATGAGTTATTTATTTCTTTAATTACATTTACATGCATTTTTGTCGACATCTTTAAACATATATGATAACAAAATATGTGTAGGTATGACAAGGCAGGAAACTAAGTGCAACATACTTAATGAAATGATATATCTTTTAAATAATAAATTATTAAGGAGAAAACATTCCTATTGTGAAGTTGTAATTTGAAAACGACAAATTTTCGAACACTTATATATTGTCGTCAATCCATTGTGTTGGTATAACATAAATGGATAATGCACGTTCCCCGGATCGGAAAAGATCCAGGATCGAATCCCGGTAGCAACAACAATATTTTTCTTATATATATTTTATATGTATATTAATACATTTAATGT
Source organism: Eubasilissa splendida (assembly GCA_031772225.1). Taxonomy (NCBI): domain Eukaryota; kingdom Metazoa; phylum Arthropoda; class Insecta; order Trichoptera; family Phryganeidae; genus Eubasilissa; species Eubasilissa splendida. The sequence continues at coordinate 29,638,883 of CM062849.1, read as the reverse complement.
GTATTTAAATAATAAATTATCGATAAGTACGCAGATTAACAACAGTGATAGTTTGCGCTTAATTCTTGGAATATTTCCGTGAACTTAAAAGTAGGTATCTAATGAAATATAATACATTGGACGAGTTTAACGATTCGTCGTATATTAATGTTATATACCTATAAATAATGACACCGTAATGAGTTAGTATTGGTGGTGATGGGCGCTATTAAAAAAAAATCAAATATTAATTCATTTGAATGAGAATGGCTAAATTAAATTAAAACACTCTTGTATTCCTCTCAACCATTCAAAATCTTATTTCATATACCCTACACGTGAGAAACCCAGCACGACTACATGCCGCCCTCAATTCGTCAGAATGGTTGGACATTTCGCAACAAAATGATGAATATCTTGTTTGGTCGTCGGGTCGGTGCACACCGTTCGTAAGAATAGAGCGCGTTCCGAGATTAGGCGGCATGGAAAGGGTAAATTATCGAGAATTAGTGGTGTTGTAGCTGTTCCCCAGGGGCGTCGTCCGGGGACGGCATTCCACAGCGGACATACAACATTTCCGCCACTCATTTGATGGCTGCGCAGAATTATTACCATCCGCGTTACCATATAAAAGGACACGCCAGAATTTCGCCAATGACAAAATCGTTCATTCCCGTGTGATACGCGGAATATGGGGGGCAAAAAATTGAGTAGTCGCCGCTGTGCGGGTATCCCGGCCCCGCTTTGTGAGCCAGGGATTGTGCACTTATTTTCAATGTACTCAAGTATTATTTGTACTTGGACATGAAAAATATTCTACTCAAGTACACATTATAAAGTGAAATAATTCGCTTTGTTTTAATCTGTGTACCTGTTCGACCCCCCCGGCTATTAGAATAACAAGGGTCCAACTAACGTTTTGGGCTAATTTGAGTTATTGCATGAAATGGGTTTCAAATGCATTAGTCTTTATTTCTTCCATACACGCCAAGTCTATTTAACGGATATTAAAGGAAATAACAAGAGCTGAAAGTTCCAACTGCATCAGTTATTTATTTCAATTTATGGATCATTATTGTTATTTTGCAATGTTTTTATTTATTTTTCATTTCTCTCATCTCACAGTGGTCATTTATAATACTAAAAATAAGTTAAGACAGTAAAACTGATCATATTTGCATACTCAAAACAAAATATACATGAATATATGTTGAAATTCAATCAACACTTTTGAGCTTATTATCTCATTACAGTATCACTGTCAGATGGAACCTTGTTATTCTGAGGGGTCGTATTGTTATTTTAATGTTTTGATTAACTATTTTTTAATGGAACCTTAGTAAACGCTAAAAATTGAAAAATTATTAATAATGAATTATTCACAGATTACCAAATATATAGACATGAAATAACGGAAATTCTTTATTTCAATATTTTCATTTTGGTGTCACTCACGTGATCATTTTGGTACCATTTACGTAATCAAATAGCTCCGTAACTTTTTTAAAATATATGACTCGATTGGAACTAAAATTTAAACGCTGACAACATAATATGCATTAATGTGAAAAATACGTCTTGTTTGCACAATGATTTAATTTTCGAAGAGTAAATACTTTTACTGTTGGATAATTTTTTTATTTTTATTTATGTATTGTGTCATAAGCTATCGGATTTATGTTTCCACCAAGAATGTGTGTAGAATGCCCCTCGTCCCCGCAACTAATGTTCTAAACCCCTATCTTATATGTACACTTTATTTCTTATTATTATTATATTATTGATCAACTAATTTATAGACGTCATATATATATATATACCTTTTTAACAAAAAAATATTTACACTTTTGTCAGTATTGACAGATATAAAGTTAAACCATGTTAAAGTCCGAACGTTTTGTACGAACTTTATCTTCATTCGCGATGATGCCAGCAAGGGTTTTGCCATCAGGATTCATAATTAATATTGACAATTTTTTTTGTATATGCACACCTATATTTAAATATATATATATCTTTTTGATCGAGAAATGTGAATTTTTATTTATATAATTATAATTTATTATCTCCATTGAAAAGATGAGACAATTAAATGAAGTATTATTTAATAAAAGCTTTATTGCGTCTGTTAAGTAAGTTAATACAGAGATTCTTTCTTATTTATTAACAAAATTAGATTAGAAGGTACCGTTTAAAGCATTAGTTATCGTTAGCAGGATAATATTGAAAACTATTTTTATATCATCGCATGCAATTTTGAATTCGAACAAACAGAAGCCGAACAAATTGGCAACCACTGATTTACGGGGAAACTGCTCGGAACAAAGAAGTTCAGCGACCAAAGGACGATTTCATAATACACTTTTTACTTCATTAAACTTATCATTAAGGCAACACTGAGCCAAGAAGCAGTTACCATAAAAGTTATTTATTATCTAATAAAAGTGATTAATGACTTATTCTGCATTCTTGTTTAGAAACAAATATTAAATATTTATTTTGAAACGTAATAGTTTTTAAACATTAATCGGAAGAAAAAATATTTTTTCCAAATTTTTGTTCCCCGATAGTTGACATTCCTCCGCAGATTACTATAAGGCACGATCATTTTGACGATATAGGCCATTAAGAGAAACGTGCTATGTAAAATTAAAAAAAAATACAAATATAGCGTGGGGTGTTGGATTATTTTACGCAAACATTACGACAGGACAGGAATTTTTCTACATTTTCACTCAGTTTGTGGTCCGCCTATAAAGCTGCTTGGCGGGATAATGTGTCAGTTATCCATTTTGTTAATTGTATTTGTATTGTAAATTATAACAATATTAATTCATTTTTTGACATATTTAATACTATGTAATTTCACAATATTTTTAAGTATGTCCAAATCTTCTTACGACCTGTAATGCCCAAGACTTCCATACTTTCCATGTAAAAATAATAGCTTGGTCTCTGTGAGACATCTATATCTTGATGAAAATCCTTCAGAGGATAAATCCCAGTAAAGATTGTGAAATATACCGGTCTAAATATGAAGTTAAAAATGTAAAAATACTGCTTTTTCAGACGTATTTTAGTATATATAATTAATATAATAATAATTCAAATGAATTTCATATGTACACATAAAGGATATAGCCCCATACTTCAGAAAAAAATAGTCTCAGCTTCAGGGACATCTATACTGCTACATGAGAATGAATATCAAATTTATAAAAAAATCTATAGATGATGACAGCATAGTAGTTGGTAATAAATTATTTAAATGCTCCAACATGATAACATATATACAACATTCAAAAATTTCATAGATGTGGTAGCATAGGTAAATAGGTGAACGTTACATTGTGTAAAGTGATCACTTAAGCCAGCCGATGACAGGTCGAAAGCCCTGTAATGCCCAAGACTTCCATACTTCCCATGTAAAAATAATAGCTTCGTCTCTGTGAGACATCTATATCTACTATGTAATTTATTTATACTGCTAAATTAATGCAAAAATAAAGATTCTGCCTTAGTGGGACTGGATTTTGAATACCTTTTTTTATATTAATCATCGTAAAGTGAATCGGGGTAAGTGCGACATATAAATCATCAACATAAACTTTGAACGGTTCTCAAACATCATCAGATTATGCTATGAATTTGAAACTTTGATAGAAGGATCACTAACCATTGCCTAATGTAAGTCTTTAAAGATCGGAATGTAACCTTTTAGGATAGCTGATATTAAAAGAATTTATGAAAATTAGACGAGTAGATGCACTTACCCCAAATTTGGGATAATATGAATTAGTTACTTTGATCCTTAATGACGGTTAAAGCGTGATAAGTTCCAAAAATATCTAATGAAATGCTCAGATGGGGGAAGTGCGACATATCATATATATTGTTTTTGTAATTGGTTAATTATTTTATTAAAATAATGGAATTGTCTACACATCACTAATTGATAAAGTTTCCATTCAACAATATACGGGGCACCATACAGACCACTGAGTAGAGGCACTTACCCCACGGTGTGAAATTTATGGGGTAGGTGTGTCTGATCTTATAAATCGTAATTTGCGAAAATAATCACAAAATTAATATTTTACATCACAAACTAAAACTCTATCAGCGTCGTGGCATAAAGGATTATCGAGATATACGAAAGATTGAGAAGGCATGCACCACTCGCAAGTTGACACCAAACAACTGTCAATTTGAAATTACAAGCAAAATGATATTTGGATTTGCACTATCTCTGAACTGTCTCTTCAAATATTGATTTATAACATTTCTTAATAAATACGGCACATGAATCCAATTTCAAACGTAATTAACCTTTACCATACCATGATATAAAATACCCGAATGCAGCCATGCTATCAACTCGTGTTACCGTAAATAACTGTTTTTAAAAAATGTTTTTATTAGCTTAAATGACTTTAATGGCACGAATTTACTCTAAATATTGAGCATTCAATTTTGAGAAAATGATTAATAACATAATTTAGAGCACTCATTAAGTCCTATACAATGTGTCCTTCCTTCTTATCTCTCTTTATTTAATTAGTGAGAAAGAGACAATTATATTTATATGTTTGTTGTTCTTTTCACTGTCAAAATAGTGTGTGATCTCTGTCTTTCATATCACAAATGGTATTTTTACCAATGTATTAATTTTACAGTGGATTGAATGGATAAAATAATTGTTTTTGTACGATTCCCTTTTCATAATTGATTTTTTACTAGTCATAACTAAGTGCTAATATTTTATTTAAGATTATCTAAAATATGAATTTAATGTTGCATGTATTTACCGAAATATTATAGGTTTAATTATGATGGTAGACCAGTGTTACTGCATGGTTTGGGAAGGGTTAAGAAACGTAGATACACTTCCAGCATATATGCACTTATCCCGACACACCTTACGTCTGTATTACTTCTGAAGAAATATTAAAAATTAATTATTAGATTCATAAATGTACAAATATACGGAAAATTCTCTACATGTTGCGAACATTATTTCGAATATGCTTATATTAAAACTAACGAATTCGTATAAAAATTGTTCAATAGTATTATATAATAATACAAATTAAAAAATATTTTTCATTATATTTACAGCAAACTATTTACATACCTAATAATACTCTACTGGAATTATGGCAAAACTGCAATAGTGAGGGTTATCACCCAACTAAACTTGGAGCATGTTCTGGGTAAGTGTTGTTGCTTTGTACACTTTTAAAATAAATAACAGTAAGATGCGAAGTTAAATTTCTTATGACATAATAATAGAATATAATTAATGTACACCAGTGAAACACAAAACTTTGTAGGTATACTGGTAACAAAGGTCCATCGTTAATAAGGACAAATACACATGAAAATTATACTATTTATTATTATATACAAGAAAATTGAAATTACATCTACAGAAGTTGAGTTTGCAAGGAAGGTACGAAAAATAAGGAAACGTAGAACTAATAATACAGTCGTTATTTAGAATGAACCACCTTGGGCCACGTGATCGGTTGTGGATGGGTATGTAAGGGTTAAACCTTAAGCTTTGTTCGGATTCGACAGAATCACCGAGTTGCATGTCGCTCGAAAAAACGCTGCTATGTTAGTGATTGTACAAATATTCGGGCGCTATGTACTTCTGTTTAACGTGATCGCATATTTGAGCCCGAAAATCAGAATGAATCCGGCGGCTTCAGTATGTGAAATACCGTCCGTACCGCGAGTCGGCCGGCGACGAGCGAGGAACTCCGAAATCAGTCGCAAGAAAATATCCAATCTTATTCCGCTGCGATCTTTAACATGTCTCAAAAAAGATCGACAACAAAATATTCTGTTACGTGTCAAGAATTAAGATGACTTTCAAAGTAATACAATGAACGGTCGATGATGTTCATCGCTTGCAACGGGACAACTTGAGCATAATCACATGTGATGATTTATTTGAGTGCATAAACTTAGGGTCTGAGCACAATATAATATGATTATGTATTTTTAAATGTTTATCATTGCTAATGCACGTTCAAATCTATTTTTTTTAAATCAATACTGACGTCAAAGGATGCCTCCTTTAATTATTTTTGTCCCGCTTTTGCTGCGTGGATTAATATGTAATAATATTCTGTAATGCCAAAAAACAGATAAGTCAATTCCAAAGCCCTTCGCAGACTGCATCTAAAAGAACATTATAAAAACAAAATGGATCAAATTATAATTATTGCTGTGTGCTAGGTTGGAAATTGTATTTTATACTAAAGAAGAGCGAGCAAGATGACTGCTGACTGCTGACTGAGAATACAAATGATTGCTGGGTTGGAAAATTTTGGTACCGCATTTGGTGGAGACTGGTTTTGAATAAAATTAACTCGTAAAATAATTATGTTGATTGATTTTGCTTCAAAATTTAATTAGTATTCTACGTTTATATTCTAGAAAAATACAGAAATTGTGCATTTGATAGTCATTTGAATGCTTTTGGTTAAAACGCTAAAATCAAAATTGAAGCACTGTTGGTACTCTAAATTCCGATTCTAGAAAATGATACATTGGCTGAAGATTATGCATTCAATATTCATTTGAATGCTTTTGGTTAAAACGCTAAAATCAAAATTGAAGCACTGTTGGTACTCTACATTCCTATTCTAGAAAATGATACATTGACTGAAGATTATGCATTCAATATTCATTTGAATGCTTTTGGTTAAAACGCTAAAATCAAAATTGAAGCACTGTTGGTATTCTACATTCCTATTCTAGAAAATGATACATTGGCTGAAGATTATGCATTCAATATTCATTTGAATGCTTTTGGTTAAAACGCTAAAATCAAAATTGAAGCACTGTTGGTATTCTACATTCCTATTCTAGAAAATGATACATTGGCTGAAGATTATGCATTCAATATTCATTTGAATGCTTTTGGTTAAAACGCTAAAATCAAAATTGAAGCACTGTTGGTACTCCACATTCCTATTCTAGAAAATGATACATTGGCTGAAGATTATGCATTCAATATTCATTTGAATGCTTTTGGTTAAAACTCTAAAATCAAAATTGAAGCACTGTTGGTATTCTACATTCCTATTCTAGAAAATAATACATTGACTGAAGATTATGCATTCAATATTCATTTGAATGCTTTTGGTTAAAACGCTAAAATCAAAATTGAAGCATTGTTGGTACTCTACATTCTTATTCTAGAAAATGATACATTGGCTGAAGATTATGCATTCAATATTCATTTGAATGCTTTTGGTTAAAACGCTAAAATCAAAATTGAAGCACTGTTGGTACTCTAAATTCCGATTCTAGAAAATGATACATTGGCTGAAGATTATGCATTCAATATTCATTTGAATGCTTTTGGTTAAAACGCTAAAATCAAAATTGAAGCACTGTTGGTACTCTACATTCCTATTCTAGAAAATGATACATTGGCTGAAGATTATGCATTCAATATTCATTTGAATGCTTTTGGTTAAAACGCTAAAATCAAAATTGAAGCACTGTTGGTACTCTACATTCCTATTCTAGAAAATGATACATTGGCTGAAGATTATGCATTCAATATTCATTTGAATGCTTTTGGTTAAAACGCTAAAATCAAAATTGAAGCACTGTTGGTATTCTACATTCCTATTCTAGAAAATGATACATTGGCTGAAGATTATGCATTCAATATTCATTTGAATGCTTTTGGTTAAAACGCTAAAATCAAAATTGAAGCACTGTTGGTACTCTACATTCCTATTCTAGAAAATGATACATTGGCTGAAGATTATGCATTCAATATTCATTTGAATGCTTTTGGTTAAAACGCTAAGAACAAAATTAATGTTATCCACGACATTATCTTTATAATCACCTGTTGACCACTCAAACATTTTTTATTTTAAAGTTTGATTGGTATCGATAAAAAATACAGTAAGATAAAACAGGTCTCCTTCGGTGTCAGATGAAGTTGTAAACTTAAATGTCCACCATTAGTGACATCTCTTATCGATTGTTAACATCGTTTGAATCCATCTTTCAATTAATAATTACGAACACGACTTTGATATACAAAACTACCGCATCAAAATAGAATATGACAGTGTCATCTGTGATGCTTGTGATTACATCGATTCTAGCTAAATATGGTGCGGCGTCACTGGAACACGACTTATTTCCGCTGTGGTCAGAATACGTCACTGGAACCAACAAATATTCAATTCATCAGAAAATAGTCTTGATAAAGTGCTAAATATTACTAATTGGTTATTTTAGGTGCCGCCTCTAATACAACTTTGGTCGGCTGTCTCTGTCAATATTTTTGATGTAATCTAAAACTGTGGCTAGAGTCCAAGAAATATGGTTTATCTACCAATTCCACTTCAATAACTGTAAATATTTTTACATCGTTGTATAATAAAATAGATTTTTTTGTTAGGAGAACACATTCTTATTATGAAGTTGTAATTATTCAGAACATAGATCTGTGATATTTTAAATATATTAATTAGAAAGATATAAATATAAAATCAACTTTATCGAAAAATAATTACAACTTCACAATAAGAATGTGTTCTCCTAATAATATAATGTATCTAAAATTTAATAACAGATTACTCAAAGGTATTTATTTGAGATTCTGTAAAAATAAGGTAGATGGCTCTTTCAAATAATGGAACGATTAAATATATTAATATCAAAAAGGTAACATATAGGTTCGAAAATTTGTCGCTAAAAATATTGTCGCTGTAGCATAGTTGGATAACGCACCTTTCCCGGTTTGGAAAGAGATTCAGGTTCGAATCCTGGTGGCGCAACAACAATATTTTTCGATAAAATTGATTTTATATGTATATCTATCTAATTAATATATTTAATTAATATTTAGATTTTTTTCATTTTTCCAACAACTTGTACTTGTAACACAGAGCTTTTTCAGTACGACAGTATGACTCTCAGTTTGAAGCGTTTTGCTAAATACGATAGGTAAGCTTGTCAAATTGCTTATATTTTATTAGACAAGCACCTCTTCGAAGCTTTCTGTTGGCATAAGAAATAATAATATATAGATGAAATTAATGTTTTGGTAACTAACTGCCACTTAGTTCATGGGATAACTGAGTGGCCCGAGGGAGCCATTATATTTGCATCAGATTAAGGATGTTCATTCTAAATTATTTGCGAAGATTTTTTAAGGTAAACAATAAATCATTAACGAACAAACTCTTACCTATTTGGCGAGTAGATGTTGTATAATGAGCGAACGATAAATATTTAGTTTACTCAACAGTTAAATGTATTTTGTAAGCTTATTCAAGAACAATTGTATTACAACAAATTCTTGTTTTGATGCCTAGCTTGAAGCAATGGAATGGTTTGTATAATAAAGCTTATTATAAAAAGTTTCAGCGGTCATAGTGATTATTAGTTCTGTAAGTAAACAAATAAATTGTTTTAATGGTAAGCGAGAGGCGTTCATGAACCGCAATAAATTAAATTTACTTTGATGCGTTGCCTTATTGTTCTTAGAAATGTTCTCCTATTGTTAAAAAATAACGTTTAAATAAAATCAACTTGTCTTGTAGACGAAACCTGTTTTAGGTATCCGATTATATTGTCTAGCGCATACAAAAAAGTCAAATAATCTAACGTTACAATTTATTGCTGACCTGTAAAACGGGTCTAAACAAAAAAGGAACTAATCGGTTTTGGTGATGATTTGAGGAATTTGTGAAATGCTCCGCCTCGTGGACCGTTTCTGGGTGAGCCTATTTCTTACCATACACGAATACTCCCCGTAGGCTGTACTCACGCATCGGCCCGCGCCCTGGCTCGTGGCAGATGCTGTTGTTTGTCTAATTTATTACATTTTGAAAGATCATACCTAAAATAATATGGTTCAAGTATGCAACTTATATCCGACAAGTAACCATTATGTAATTTTACCGAAAAGCCATTGATAATTATTTTAGATAAAGTACATTTTTAATTTTTTTTATATGTTCTCATCTCATTAAGGAGAAAATCAAAATACCTGTATATTTTTGTCAAATGAAGTATTAATTTTATTTATTTGAAACGTGTGCTGAATTTTATCCAGTGAGTTTTTTTTTTTTAACGCCCTCTATGGGCTTTTACAATGTTGGTTTGTATAAAAAAACACAAAAGCAGATACAAAAGTAGCATGGAATATATATAAATAAAAATTGATAGAAAATATATATAAAAATAGAAATTGATAAAATATACATCTTTAAAAAAATGAAAATTTAAAAGTAAGCATAACAAACTATAAAAATTTAGGTTAGAATGGCTGAGTATCAGAATCAATTGTATCATTGACTCAGAACCGCATCAAAAACAGAATATTGGAATATATCTACAAGACCAAAATCATTCCCAAGCATGTGATGTCTTTGTGTGGGTGCATTCCTATAAAAAAATAGTATTTGATGGATTTACATGGAACAGCGCCGATGACCTTATACTCCACGCCGAAACGTGGTATACAATTAGTTCAGTTAAATTAGGGGCGTCCAGAATGCCATTTACTAATTTAAATCAAAATAAAAAAAATCACTTAAAACTCTTCTACACGACAAGTTAGTTAAATTAAGAGTGCTCATTAGAAAATCATTATTCAATTTTTCAACAGGTATACATAGTTTGAAGTAAATAAACCTTAAAAATGTATACTTTATCTCATCAGTATTGGAATACTCTTAAAACATGAAGTTCACATTTTTGAAAACGTCACCTCTAACATGTATCCAGCTGTACCTATTTAGATATTTTTAAATAATATTATTCATTGCTTATGTACCCTTTGACTGATTTAATTATTTCCACTAAATGCCTAAATATTTGCAATTCAATACTACATTAACAGTATCATTTATTTTATACTATCCGACGCTTTCTTACGTACCTTTTGACTATTTTACGATTGTTAAAATTATTACGACTCTCCTCAAATATCACTCGTTGTCAAACCTGGTCGACTGAGTGCGCTCAAACATCAAGTAGTTTCGCTTTTGGGTGTTGCGCAACAAAAGTCATTCTGAATAATTATTTCAAATCACCCGTTGATGAACTACCACCGCCCGTATAATTATGATTCTGTCGAATGAGTCGAAAGTGTGATATTTCTGTGACCGGCATTAATGTAAATTATTCAGCGACAAATAAAATGTTTTTCTAGTGTTACAGGAATTTAGACTTGCGCTGTAAAAGTAGCGACCGGCTAATAGATTTTTTTAATGGCAATGTTTATTTTATACAATGAAAATGGACTTTCAGAAGCAACAATCGGCATTTAATTAATATAAGAAAACAGGTTGCTAATTAAATGCCGTATGAATAATTTTATGCGACGCTTTGATAGTTTGTTATGAGAAAATATAACATTTTTCGGTGAATAAATGAATACATATGAATAAAGCATGTGTTGCGTCGTATAAAAGCTCGTTATGTTTGTCGTACAACCTGTCAACCTCTGACCTAGCGTGATCTTTGTGTGCGCAACAAACCAAAAGGCTTAATAAATTTGTTGTGATATAAAATACTAATTAATTATAAAGATATACATATAAAATCAACATTGTTGTCGCGCTGCCGGGATTCGAGCCCGGATATCTTTTCCAATTCGGGGAAGGTGCACGACTGTATTTTTGACGACAAATTTTCGAACCAATATGTTACACTTTTTCAAATTAATAATTAATAAGAAATACTTAAACTTAAAGAAATAAAATAAAAATAAATTACTTAAAATCTCAAGTGAATACGATATTTAGTATAAAACAGTTTTGTACTGCAATGAATTAATTCGAGCAGTTTTAGACAAATATTAAACTGCAGTTAGATATTTTCGTACTGTAATGTAAATGCATTAAACATGTAAAAAATAAAACATCCCCTCTACCGCCTAGCGCCGAATATATTCGTCGCAAAAAAAACCTACCACGACTAGCGACATATTAATTCGTCGCAACGTAATTTATTTATCTGTTTTGAATAGTTACATCTACCGAAAACTAATTAATGACATCTATTACAGAAATTAAAATTAATATTCATTATTATTTTTTGCTAATCTATACTGCCATTTAGCGAATTTCCTTACCAAAACTGGAAAACTGGCTGACACTAACAATGGATACGATGACTATGGATACCTAGGTTAGCGCAAATATAATATTTATAGATACTTAAAGAGAGCATTCCTCATTCATTCAGTTTACTTAAATAATATAATTGTTAACGATTGAGATCTTGACGTAATATCACAATCTCACTGAAATTGCAGTTTGAATTCGGATTAAGTGGAATCGGCTTCGTTTGAAATAAAAAATTAAATATATTTTTTATGCTACATTTTGTACGCATCAAATAACACGGAAATGATTGTACCGACCTCTTCATAATCGAGTCTAGCCGTGAGCGTAAACACTCCCGTCTGGGGGTTGAGGGAGAACACGTCATTGGCCCAATCAGATATGACGGTGTAAGTGAGGTGGGCGTTGGGTCCGAGGTCCGGGTCGGAGGCGGCCACTCGGCCCACCCTGGCTCCGCGAGCCGCGTTCTCGGGAATATCGAAAGAGTAAGCGCTCTCGAGAAACACTGGAGGGTTGTCGTTTGTGTCTGTCACCTGTAAAAAAAAACAATAAACATTTGAAATATTAAATAATGATCTTGTCACATTAATGTACAAATTGATGTTCACCTTGAATGATCAAGATATGAAGGAAACCGCAAAGGGTCCCACCCTATTCTGGAATCTTTTTGAGAGTTGTTTACTTTTGCTTCAATTCCACTCAACAAAATTTTTTAGAATATATTTTAAAGTTAGAACATTTACTTAAGTTCCGGCAGTTAGTTACTAAAACCTTATGGCTTTCCTTCATATAAACTTTTTTCTTTTTCTTTATTATATGGTACAATTATTACATTTTTATTTTATTATATTCAGTCATTAACATCATAGGTTGATTCTGGTATCATCATACCAGAGCTATACCTGTACAATATGACTTGTTATTAAATTGAATTTAGAAGGCAGCCAGACAGAAGCTATAGAAGTCATGCACCCCCAAAAATGAATGGTAAACGTCACATTTATGTGTTTAGTCGTAGAACTCGGTCACAGTCCGACAGAAATTCACCCTGTCCAGGTCGCAAGAGGGTGTGAGGGAGAGCCAATGATCAGGATAACCGACTTTGAACCCAAATGTCGGAGAATCGATCCCGCTAGTTGGTATCAAAGCTAATTCTATTTTAATAGCACATTCACTTTGTTTATTGCTTGTTTGAAAATACTGATTTGTTTACATAATCACGCCTTAATTAATTAATATTCCTAGATCCTTACATAGATAATAATAATTATTCATCTTACTACGCAGTATCTGCGTTTGAAGAAATATAATATAAAAGGTGTATAATTTGAGAGGTACGATTGAAATATCGTACGCCTATAAATCTCAAAAAGTAATTTTTCAGTGGACAAAAAAATAAAAACATTTTTTCCATTTACTAAAGTTATGAAACTAGATAACATTTGAGGTCATAAATGTATCCTAAAATGGCACTATTCGAGAACTGGGGCTAAGTTAGTTGCGTATATGACAGAGTATCCGAATACAATAATAACTCAAAGTTCTTGTTTTTTTTAGTAACAACCGATTACATACTGCGATTATTGAACTTATAGTCTGTAGTTTTGCTTTATAATTGATACATCTATTATACCATTTTTAAGCTATCGACTTTATATTGCAATGAATCCCAAATACCTTTAAGTAATTCATGCTGGGATACGGTAGAATTAAATCAATCCATTATATTAATTTGGATAATCTTTGATACAAGTACATTTTTGTTGTTAAGTTGTTATTTAAAAATATAGTTCTCTAACATTTTTAAAGTTCCGGGTTCGTATCTCGGTAGCAACCAAAATATTTTTTTGATAAATAGATTTTTCTGTGCATCTAGTTGATTAATTTAATTTGTACTAGAAAATATCACAGAACCATGTTTCTTTAGAATTGCAACTTTATTTTTTTGTAGTATAAATAGTACATATGAAAAATAAAGGTAATTGCTTTACTAGACATAGTTTGTTCTAAAGCAATTACCTGTACAGTTTTTAAAAATTGTAAATGTTAAGAGGTAAATAAGTATAATGAGTGAGTTATAAAAAGTTATGTGAAAAAAGTATAATCAGAAGTTATAAAAAGATATAGAAAAAAAGTTATGAAAATATTATTTTCAGTAATATACAATAGTAGGTGACAAGAATGTGTGGATAGTTAGGTTAGCACAAACTACACAATAAAAATGTGTTTTCGATAAAAATTTAAACAGTAATTTTATAATTCTTCGACACTTCCTCGATAGTTTAATTTAGGTATTACAGAATATATAATATTATTTTTAAGGAGACGCGATATAATTGGAGGTACTTTGAATATTTATGAATGCTACGGAACTTCGGATTGATGTTTCTACTGAAAGCATTACGTTTTTAAATCTTCAAATTTTAAGTCACATCATTAAAATACCGAGTTCACGGTATTTCACGTTAATGTCGAAAATTTATATTTATTATACGATAATAATTATTTATTCTATGAAAAACAAATTCCTTTTTATGATTTTTAATACTCGTTAAATATAACATGTGTTTATTGAGCAAAATTGAAAATGAAAAATTGTAATGTTGGGGCGATTTATAAATATTTATATTTCTGTACCTATAGTAACGTCCTTACGGTTTGTCATTACAAACAAATAAAAGTGTGTTTAATGACCAAATTTTTATTAAATAAATGCGTAATGTCGACGACTCTGAACGTGTTTGTTTTCTATTAAAGATATCACATCTTAATGTATCTTAAATGTATTGATCTAAAGCTTAGACAAAAAATAACATGTCAATTAAACAGTGTATTAGAAAAGTGATTTGAATAAATAGTTTTCTGTAGCGGTATAATTAAATAATTCCTTCCAGATCAACGACACACAGTACAACTAATACATCCACGTATGGACTTACGATGCTATCGCCCGTACCAAACGGTTTACGGATGGTTTAACCTAAGCTAGACATTTAATAAGACAAAATTATTAAGCACACCTCCTTAGGAAAGACTCTACTCATAAACCGGTATGAAACAGTGTTTCAAATAAAATATTTCTAGATTCGTTATGACCGGGTCGGAATACGGTCCAGCGAAGCGCAAGGACAGTACCGTGTTCTTTACTTTGTTTAGTTGGTAGCCGTGCACGTGTTTTTTTTACCTGTCCCGATTCTAGACGAAGATATCGTCGACAGTCGGCTAGCCAGACAAGGTGTAAGGAGAGATATGACAGGTGGAGACAGAGAGAGAAGTCACAGCAGGGTAGGGTTATTAAAAGGGCAAATGGAACCGCCAATTTGGATGAAAATAGCGTATATTTCCATCTGCGCTAAAAATTGTATTCAATCGGAATAATGAAAATCTTTTTATTTACATTTTTTCAGTTAATTTCTTGAATACTAAAAATACGTTATTGGATATTAAATGTTGTAATAATTACAAAATGGAAAAGTTAATGTAAATTTTAACATAAACATTTCATTGCAAAGGGTATGTATATAATATAATGGATTTTATTTAGGTTTTTAAGTAGAGAAATTTAAAAAAAAATGAAATTCATAAAACAAATGAGAGAAAAAAAACCTCTTATGGAGGTTAATACTTGTGAGAAAATACAAATCTATAATATTAATGCGACAGCTTATAATAAAAAATGTTTTAATTGTATTCCACTACTGCATTTTCAAACAAGCTTTAAGATCAGCTTGTTATTTTATTGATTATGTGTGTGAGTTAATTAGGCACGTTAAAAATTATGCCAAATAATTACTGGTTAGTTTACCGAGAAAAAGATCTTAAATGCGTCATGGCACATCCACCTGGCAAATGCATGTATTACTATGGTGACGATAAGGGTGCTGACAAATATTTGTTGATTAGTTAATTATATAAATAATAAGATAAAACACTTAGTTGAAACCACTAATTATTGATAAATCAACATATTTCGATACCTATGGTATCTTCGTCAGGAAACAATGTATACTAAAATTAAAAATGCAACCATATACAAAAGAAAAACTATAAGTAGTGTGTAACTAATTAGAAAATACAGTGAAAACAAATTTAAAAGGTATCTATTGATTTATCAATAAATAGTGGTTTAAACAGTGTTTTATCGTATTATTTATATAATATAATAGTGCGAACGAAAGTAGACTGAATGCAGTGGAAATGAGATCACTTAGGCGTATATGTGGCAAATCTATTTATGACAGAGTAAATAATGAATAATTAAGGAAATAATGTAAAGCTGATGTTAGAATAGTGAGTAAGATTAAGAATGATCACTTAGGTGGTTTGGTCATATGGAACGGATAAATTGGGAGAGAATGGTAAGAAAGATATATAACGCAAGTGTTGATGGCACTAGAAATAGAGGACGTCCGCGGAAGACTTGGCATGACCAGGTAAACCAGTTAATGGAGGATGGTTCTGTTAGAAGCCTCAACAATCGGTGAGCTTGTATGAGAAGATGTATGAATGTGGATGAGGCGAGAATTGTGTGTCAGGACAGAAAAGTGTGGCGCTCTATCCCCCCTGCTTACCCCCGCGGAGAAAAGGCGTGATAGTAAGTAAGTAAATTTATATAATATGTAGGTTTTATCGTATAATATATTTTTTATATAATATGAATATAATACAAGTTAGTTTTACAGTGTGTCCCAAAAATCTTTTTCTTTTTGGTTCATTCGCCGCACCAACGCAATGGGTGTGCCGATCGCTAGCTGTGTTCTTGGGAATTTAGTCGCTATGGAGCGTGTTCTTAACAGTTGTTTGTGAAATTTTCCCTGGAAAATTGATATCCCGACGAGGGGATATAAACTGGCCTCCACGCAGCCCCATCTTGGCACAAATAGACTTTTTCTACTTTAAATCAAAGGTTTACAGTAACAATCCTCCCTCTTTGAACTAATTAATAGAAAATATCCGAGAAGAAATGGCAGAGGTCACAGGAAATACGTACCGAACAGTTCTCAGAAATTTTGTCTCCCGTTTAGAAGAGTGCCAGCTAAATAACGGATCACATTTAGAAAACACCATTTTTAAGAAATAAATTCCCAGAGACTGTACTTAAATGCAAAATAAACATTTTTTATTAAACCCATGTATTATTTTATTACAGAATTTTTATTTTGTAAAAACTTTTGTGGTACCTTGTATATCTAATCAAGAATTTTGCTATGGGGAGTGTAGTGTCTATGTCATGTCACACCGATCGCCAAATCTATGTTTTATTAAGTTTTTACAAATAGTCTATACATATCAAGAAATTTTGAGATCATTATTAGAAAATCTATTTCCTCACATTCAAATTCAATTAATAATTGTGTAAACATAAACTAAATTAAATAATTAACTAAATATTTTTTTCTTTTACTTACATCAGTTGTAATCATATTGTATTTCGTACGAAATACCTTCGTATGTAAATCAAGGTACGAAGGTATTTAATGTTTTAAGTTTTTTAATGAGAATTTCTGTTTTCACCGCCAGTTAAAATCTGTCATCAGAATAAAATTACAGACATTCATCACGTTTAAAAATAACGTGAGTGGATAATATCTTCATTAATTTTATTTTATATTATATTTTGTAGTAAATATTATTATTTCATCTATTTTAAGTTTTATTAAGAGTGCGATGAAAAAAAAAAGTGTTGAAATTGTCTATGTTCTGGTAAAGTAATAAACGTTCTACTAAACAAAATAAAATCACAAGTAGAGGCACCCATTCGAACTGATCCATTGTTTTAACTAGATGAGATCACAAGTCAGACGCGGTGCACGAAGACCTAGAGACTACAGATACCAATCTGATGGAGATAGACAGAAAGGAAGACAGGATGGAGCGGCATGGATCTGATCAACTCATCGGCTCGAGAGAGATCCTTGACTTGCGAGACAATGGAATGCTTACGACAGGTGAATGAGAAGTGGACTAGGTAAGATTTCATGAATCTCAATATTCATGTAATATATAATATAATATACGCATATATGAATGTTTGAATTTTTTTTATTATTGATTGAACAAAACTTTATATTATAAATAGAAGTAGATATAATTTTTATCACGATTAGTTACGAGAGGTGCAGTTCCTTTCATCACGTTATGACTTTTTAAATACAGTGGTGGGGCGTAAAAAATCTGTAAAGAAATCATCAGTACTAAAAGTATAATTGAGAGTATTACAAGTATAACTGAGAGTACTACAAGTGTAACTGAGAGAATTACAAGTATAATTGAGAGTACTACAAGTAAGTCTTGCTATCCATTGTCTGCATGTGTTGGACATCGAAACACTAAAAACTTTGATCTAAATGTATGAATGAGGAATGTCGCTACTTTTCTAGACATAATTTAAGTCACTAGTCGCCACCTGTCGCCTAAAATACAAGCTCGTGTTTTTTTTTTAACTTTACGCTTTCGGTTGTTGTACCTCCTAAACAGACAAGTCCATAGCTTACCTACCTACAAACATAACTTCATGCCGCATACATTAGAACTTGATTTCTGAAGAGTTCGTGTGCATAGAATTTTCTTCCGCGGCTGCGACCGGAATCCAGTCGCCCGTAAATGACACATATCGGACCCTGTATCAATTTTAAGATCGAGTCTCTTGATTTCGATCCGATATTTTACGAAACTACGAATGGGGGCAAAAAAAACGTGCGATCGGTGGCCGAGTGGCCGACGTGAACGTTTTTTTACCGGATAGGTAGCCGCGTACATCCGTAAACACTAAATTACGTATTTATTACAAAATACGAATTGATTTACAATGAATTGTTAACATCATTTCATTCTTCTGCGGTAACGTTGCGGTAGTTTTTGTTGCTCATAATGCTATTATAATAGAACATTTCAATTATGACATTTGTAACACCTAATTCCAAAACTTCCTAAAATGGACATGCAGTTTTGTAGATTTTTTGTCAGCTACATGCAAAAGTCACTTAAATCCGTTGATATTGCATTTTCAAAATCAGAGTTTATTCCAAAATACCCCAAAGCCGACATGGTATAAAATGAAATCAGCCAATCACAACGTTTGTTGATGATCGGGTGATCTAAAATCCAGTAAGGCTGCCAAAAAGTTATATACATATAGAAAAAATAATGTTACGTTACAGAATTTTTTCTTTAAAAAATGCTGATGTAAAAACAAACAGTTTTGTAAATTTGCTTTCAAAATATACGTTTTCATCCATAACTCAAAAACACATGTACTCGTTTTAGGAGGTTTATTTCACGACTTACTGCTGCTATTTTCAAACAAGGAATTAACCGAAAACCTATGGGGTGAGGGGATGAATACTAAGAGTCGGAGACTACCGGATTGTTGATCTTCGAAAATGAAAGCAAATTAGCCAGTACTCAACCGCTAAGTCATTCTATTTCATCAAAGCGACATTTTTATTTGTTTTTAAGGAATTAGTTAATTTTTTGGGTAAGTAGTTTGAGTTTACGATGTTATCATGTCATCCTTGTTTTATCATGTTCCCAAAACAATTTTATCATGAATGAATCAACATTCATATCGAATCACCCCTAATCGACAGAAATCTCGGTTGAATTAGAGGCGGTGTGTATTGGCATCACTATAGAGGTAGTCTTTTAAATGAACAAAAGTATTACAACCCACAAAAGGATGAAAAGCTTCAGCAGAAACTTTTTGAAAAAATGCGTTCACGTTCGAGTCGCGTCCGCGCACCGTGACGGGAGTGTCGATTCGGCCACCGCAATCTGCCCGAGCAGTTTAATTACACTCAGATAGGCAAAGCGTAACAAGACAGACAAAAAATGAGTAAGGTTTCTCGAATATTTTCGTGAACAAACCCTACCAGGAAAATGTGATTGATGACCATGAAACGAAACGTACTTAACCCTCTATCAGAGGCGCCGATTGCGCGGACGAAGCTAGGATCACTTAACAGACGTGGGATTTCGGTATGCGGTCGAGCTGGAGGCGGATTGTGAATGGAATCTTGTTATCGAACAGAAGGAAACGAATCAAAGAATGGGTGAAATAACTCGGGAAAGAGGAACTTTCTTACAGTCTGCTATATGGAAGCTGACATGACTCACTAAATTGGTATTAATTTAAAGCGTGGCCGCTGGTCGCTTAAAATCTCGCGTTTTCTGGGTTAAAAGTATACCAATATCCATTACTAAAAGGTGTTTTTATGCGTGGCGCGAAAACAATCCAAGGTTATACAAATTACTTGCTCGGATAAACGATTATGTTGATCGTAAAATGGATGTAGCGCACGGTGAGTTTCGCCAACTGAACCACGACGTTTTGGCATAAGTCTATACATTGTGAAGTGGCAAACCAAACTGAGCACAAATCAGCTATCAGTTGTCAATTTGGCTGTCACTGGAAAAAGTGTTGCCAATTCAAAAAACAAACCTCTAAAAAAATACCCTTTACATCCTGATGTACAGATTTTATGAAATATATCGGAAAAATGAGCACGAATTAATCTATCTTAAATAAAATGTTCGGAATGTTCAGTCGCCGCTGCACTCGGCCCTGCACGAGCGAGCGAAACCGAATAAATTATTTTTCCAACTACCGTTTTTATCGAAACCTTCAAAGCTTGTCAAGTTTGGATGATCACCGCTCTCGCTCCCTCTCTATTCGTCGCGAGCGGGTCTAAAATTTTCACAATGGTCACCAAATCTCTAACGAAGAGCCGCGGCGACCGCCGGCGCATTCCCGATTGCCGGTAACGTTTTTACATCCCCGCGGCAGTCGATTAAAAGGAATTTAGTCTACAGGCACAGTTATTCGCATTTATATATTCGGGGACCCTTTGATGAATAGCAGCTCCGACTTTTTGTCTAGATCGATCGGAAACGCGTCGAAGGCCTCGGCCAGGATTTATGTCGGCAATGAGAGGTTTTGAGGTGAATTGTTTCGGACAAATGTGTCTTACAGGTTGTAGTTGCCGGCGGAGAGGCGCGCGCGTGATGTCATGTCGGGGGAGAGGGTGCTCGGCCACACGCGAGAGCGGCGCGAGCCTGCGCCCGACCCGCTGTAGGGGAGGTGTTTTCGAGATATGGTCCAGACAATTAATCAATTACATCATTTGCGCCGTAAGTACTTGCACAAATTACATATATATTGTTACGATATTAAGAACTATTTATAATTTACAGAGCATAAAAAAATACGGTATCATATATTATAGTTCAAAATACAGAAATATAACCTTTTATAAACGATCATAACATGCAATTATTATTGTGCGACGATCCAACGCAGCCAGTAGATACTGAAGTGCATTGACAATGTACATAAGCATGAATGTGACATCATATATCTGAACAAGTTCAAATTAATAAAACGTGAAATCATAAAATAATACATAAGATAAATAAACATTTAGAACCAATATGTACTAACGTATTTCAAGAAAAGTGTCATATAATAGTTTTTTGTTGTTTAGTAATAATAATAATAATAATGAGTTTATTTCAGCGTGATCGGTTTTATTTTATGAAGTCCCGATTCGCCATAAAGATAATTAGGCCTATTCTCAAAATTGCAATATTGAAATTAAGGTGATTGTTACACCAACCCTCAAAAATAGTGTTATATTTGAATGAGAGAGAGGGAGAGAGAGTGAGGGAGTGAGGGAGATAAACGTACCATAATCTGTCAAAACTATCTGTCTATTTTTGAGGGTTGGTGTAACAATCACCTTCATTTCAATATTGCAATTTTGAGAATAGGCCTGAATACATACTATATAATACATATAAGTTTCAAAATAATATTTACGTTATGAAAAAAAAAAGCAAAAAAAAAAAAAAGTTCACACATATATATAAATATAAACAAAATAAAGATACTACATTTCAGTCACGGCAATTATTGTATCTGTAGTCAGGGAACCAGAACCTTTCCATGAGAGCGCCGCTTGCACTAGAGATATGGTGCTGAGCTCCAGTCGTTGTATTACCCCAGCAACTCAATGTCTCAGAAGCGGAACGAATCCATGTATACAATCGGCAAACATTGTAGATGCGCTGCAATAATGCGCCAATCCGAACAGTATTCTGTATGAGTTGTTGTACTGAATTTGGAGACGGTTGTACGTCACTCGCTTGTATTTCGACCAGAGCTCGCAGGTATACATGCTGGTGAAGAACGATTTAAACTGGATCCCCTTCACCTCCTTACTGCATCGGTAGAAACATAGTAGAAACACGAATTGGAGAAATATGTCTAACTTATTGCTTAGTAAATAGATTAAATCATATTAAAGTACGCAATATTGCTGTGGTGGGCATCTAGTCTGAATGTTTCATGCTTCCTTATATACAGATACATTATTTATACCTAATATATTAAGATTATTACTCGTATTAATATATCATTTCTTTCGCCTAATCATACCTCGATAAGTCCCATATCCTCTCCACTAGGTAAAAACCGGTCTTAAGGCAAAATTTAATGTGAACTGTTTGGTATTATTCAGTGTAAGATATTATTTTGCAATATGTAAAGAAAATCAAAAGTTAATGTAAACAACACGAGTGTTTTGTTTTTACATTAAAAATAAATATATGAAGAGAGTAAAGCATGTTTGTATTTGCAGGTGGATAAAAATGAGGAATATAATTAAAAACATGTATATTTTTAATTTTTATAGTTCAATACAATAAATTCGCATTATTTGAATAAAGTTCTAAAGGAGAATTTTCTCATATTAGGAATTTGAGTATTGTATGCAATAAAGTTAAGGTTTACGTAAATTTTTTTTTTTTTTTGAATAAACTAAACATTGTACAACACATACGTTGGGTTATTTCATCATATCTCATCATCGGGTACAACAACTAAACTAAACGAAACACAGTCAACTTATCTCAACAATAATAAGAATATGCACGAATTCTTAAACTCGTATATAAATATATAGGTAAAAATATACTATTTTAAAAACAAATGTTACTACAAAAAATATGTTATTGATACAAAATAATATACAATACATTTCAAATTATAAGTTTCTCATTAAAAAAATTAAAGATTTAATTTTACCTTTGAATACATAATATTTTCTTATATTGTATGCTGGCGGGTAGTTTATTGAACATTTTACGCTTTGTTAAGACTAGCCATGTTCTGTTGTCATGTTTAGTGTTAGAATTGTAATGTTATTTAATAATAACAATAGTATTTTACTTATTAATGATGTTATTAGAATTCTTTTAAAACCCTGTTTACCTCATTCCGAATATTTTTGGTTTAGATAAAAAAAAAATATATTAATAATAATTATGGTTTCATATTTGTATGACAGACAATTAATGAACCTGTCTCCTTTAGTACAGACTTCAGTCTAGTTAAGGAGACAGTGAACATCTCTTACATTATGAGACTTATTCGTCTTTCTGTATACTGTTTGTATGTTTGCTTGTAAGAATGTTTATAATGTATAATATGTAAAAATATAATGTCCATGTTTCTCAATAAAAAAAATATTTCCGGAAGTCTCAGGTCTGGAGCCGATACTTTCAGGAAGAGTTTCAGTGCTTTTAAAGTACTCCATGTGTTTTTGAAGTAATCAAAATTATTTTATATATTCGCAGAATATATAAAATCTCGATTTTGAAATAACTGTAATTATTAATTTTTGCATTTTAATATTACAGTGCGCACCTACTATTGATATTGTTTATTACCGCTTTTTAGTTTCTACAAATATAAGATACCATGGACACTATTTTTGCATATTTACGGAATCTCACGATTCATGTACATCCTGAATAATGTTTTTTTATCATCACGTGAAAGATTAATTAATTAATAACTCAACTACTAATAACTTCGAACTCTTTATTATTATTAATTTAATTTGTTTAAAAAATTTATCTGTATTTGTTATACGTACTTACTTCAAATTATGCTTGTAATTTTGTCTAAATACATATATTTAAAACTAATGTCAAAAGTGTGACTAAAAATATGGTATTTGAATACTATACATGAAAATAATACATTCATTAAAAATTATAATACACACTACCAACGACATGTCACAAGAAGAAGATTTTGTTAATAATAATTATATCATAAACATACTTGTATTGTGATGGTGGTATCCGTGTTCTGCAACCCGTCGCTCGCTCTGACGACTAACTTATACAGGTCCTTCGTCTCGCGATCCAGCGGCTCCAGCAGGCGGAGCGTGCCGGAGTCAGGGTCCAGGGAGAACTTGTCCCGACCCTGGGGCTCTCGCAGGCTGTAGCGCACGCGGCCCAGCGTGTCGGGGTCCCTAGCGCGCACCACGCCCAGCGCCTGGCCGGCTCCCAACTCCTCGGACACCGTGAAGACGACGGGCTGGTCTCCAAAAGACGGCGGGCTGTCGTTCTTGTCAAGGACATTCACGCGAACCTGCAAAAAGGTGTAAACTGTTAATTTCCTATTTATTTCATTCTTATTAATTAAATTAGTGTTAAATACATTTATTACCCATTCGTAGTCGTTTTTGGAATAGAATGAATGTGCATGGAAATATCGATGGTATTGGTGAATTTTATAAAACTTAAAAATTGTATTTTACATGAAAAATTTTTTAGATATTGATATCCCACGAAAACACGAGCAATAATATTAAATATACTAAAATTATTTTGCGTGTACCTATCTGAAATAAATTGTCTGTAATACGCTTGCTCAATTTGATTACAATGTTTCATTTTTCTCGAGAGTTTAGTCCTCTTAGAGAGGTAAGATGACATAAATGAATCTATAAATCTAATAAAAATAAAAAAATTCACCGCATTATTCTTTTTGGTATTTATATTGTTAAAAAAAGGTTTAAAAAAGGTTCTCGTTCGCGCTTGTCGCGAAAACGGTGTAGTTGAAAATAATTAATGGTGTAAAAAAAGGGACACGATAGTGTATTGTTATTACTCAGATTTTGTTATTTATATTCCGCGAAGCCGACTAAAATTGATATTCCAATTTGAGTTACTCGGATCATAAGTAATTTTCATCCCTCCGTACAGAATGAACCGCATTAAAACAGCCGTGCGAGCAAGAACCTCAGCATGAAGCGAAGCAAGCCGAGCGTAATGCCGCCTGCGCGGAGCGCCCGAACTCTACTCACGTATGTATATCGAGACCCGGCGGAATACTTTTGAATTTTTAGGTGCAAATCCGGGACGATCGCCGCGGGCTGTCAATGAGAAGAGGCTTTTTTCACGCGTGAGAAGCCATTTCGAGGGCAGAGTGTGCGAGAAATTTGGGATGCGTTTTGGCGATCGCGAATCGTTCCGTGGGCGCGGTCCGCCGGTCGAGCCTTGACCCGAACTAACTCACGCTTCTACGGGAGAATTAAATAAACTCATTTACTTCAAAATATCTACAGAGTTGAAGGATCTCTAAATGTATGCAGGGAGCCGGGTCCCGCGACCGCTGATGCTCTCGCGAATGCTTCGCGGTACTGGCTAATCACGATTATCCGGCGGTGACCGCGACTGGGTGCACAACTAGCCGGGACGCCTGCGCTATGTCGAGGAAGCTAAGGACATCGAACGATTTCATCTACATACAGGTCGTCAAATAAATAATTAACTAAATATTTTTTCGATAAATTGATTTTATCTGTATATCTTAGGTGCGGATAATTTATATGATCATTAAGACAAACCGTAGAAGGCCGGAAAGGTACGAATACCGTGAGGATTTCATAAATATAAACAGAATAAATGTTTATTTTTTTAAATTTATTATTCAGTTATTTTACAATGTAAACAATTATTTTAAATATGAATTAAATATATTAATTATAAAGATATACATATAAAATCAATTTTATCGAAAAATATTGTTGTTGCGCCACCGGGATTCGAACCTGGATCTCTTTCCTAACCGGGGAAGGTGCTTTATCCAACTAAGCTACAGCGACATTATTTTTAGCGACAATTTTCGACCATATATGTTACCTTTTTTGATATTAATACATTTAATCGTTCCATTATTTGACAGAGCCATCTACCTTATTTTTACAGAATCTCAAATACCTTTGAGTAAACTGATAGCAGACGCCAGAAAGAAAGAGATCCAGGTTCGAATCCCGGTGGCGCAACAACAATACTTTTCGATAAAATTGATTTTATATGTATATCTTTATAATTAATATATTTAATTCATATTTAAAATATCACAGACCTATGTTCTGAATAATTACAACTTCACAATAAGAATGTGTTCTCCTAAAAAATAAACAATTATTGATTATAACCTAACCTAAACGTTTATGAGTGACATATTGTGTACGCACTCAACCAGTGAGAATTATAGTAAACGATACCTAATCATAGTATAAGTAACGAAGGTCATTTACATGCTGTGCCAAGAAGCGTTTCGGATTTTGTAGAGAACCTATTGATTTCACATTTTTGCTGGCAACATTTATATTAGAACAAAAAATGATTTAAATAAACGACTACAAGCTACAAAGGACGTTGTGGTGCGGCAGCGCTCGGTAACTTATTATGAGATCAAATTTTATATTGTTTATGGCTGACATATAAATTGTCCATTGTTTATGGATTGAAAAAAAGTGTGAGAGTTTTTTTAAGTTGTACCATTACGTATTGGTTTAGGTCTTAACTAGTGGGATAAGAGTGGGGCGTGACTTATTTAGATTTCTCGATTTAACGATGGTACATAAAATACTTTACATTAGACTAGGGAATTTAAAATACATAAAAGAGACTTATGTAGCTAGTTTCATGAATGGAATCGAATGTTATGAGAATAACGTAACATGTCTTTTTAACTATCAAATAGGATTTTAGTATGAATTTTATTGCTCTTGCGTAACAACAAAAATAAAGTCGTAATAAATAAAATATATTATGACCACTAGAAATAGCCATAAAAATGTGTGACAAGTTATCAAAGTTAATTGCGTCCGAGAATTGTAAAAAGGTTTGTGCTGACTCGCGTATAGATCAAACGATCGTGTAGCTAAATTTAAAATTGAGAAAACACTTGAGAAGTGAATAAAAGTCTTACACGGCATTCGCCGTAATAATTGTACAGACAACAAAGCACTGCCTTTTCACGTGATAAAAAAAATAGACGGTCAATCCACATCGAAATTGTAACCTTCGCGGGCCGGTGTAAATTCCACCGTCGTTCTACGAGCCCGTGGGTGCCGAACGGCTGTTCTAACGAGGTGAAGTCAGCACATCAATGTGCTGTAATTTGATTACCGTATTCAGTTTTTCTTCAGACGGTCTTCAAATCAACCCGATTGTCGAGGGCCTGAGACGAGTGTGAGTAGTAATTCACAACTTCACGACACCTCTCTTTAAATCGTAAAAAAAATTGAATCATTAAATGTCCGACCCGAACCGCTTCGTAAATTATATTTAAAATACGCGACATAATTCAATATTTTATAATTTATGATATAATTAGCTTAAAAAAATGTATAACAAAAATATTATTCCATTATATTATATCATAACCCTAAACGTTAACTTATACTAAAGTTAAATACTAGTTAAATGTATTAATTAAAAAGATATACATATAAAATCAATTTTATTGAAAAATATTGTTGTTGCGCTACCAGGATTGGAATCTGGATCTCTTTTCCAATCCGGGGAAGGTGCACAATATTTTTCGATAAAATTTTATATGTATATTTTTTTAATTAATACATTTAATTAGTATTTAAAACATCACAGACCATATGTGCTGAATAATTACAACTTCACAATAAAAATGTGTTCTCCTTAATATATAATACTAAAGTTTGTCGAGTAAGTATAATAGATACGTAGTTATATGATCTACGAGACAATCTTTTTATGAAACATTTACCGTTTTAGACCAGACCAGGTTTTGCAGTTCCATTGAGGCAATTACGCGCAATAGGACTCACACCTGGATAATTATACATATAACTGTGTAGAAAATGACAAGTATGCGTGTTTATGATGGCAAAGTGAATAAATAAATGAGAGTAAATTGAATGTAATGGGTATTGCCCTACGAATGATTAACTAAAAGGAACAACCCGATGTCCTGATTGTTTTTCCTGTTTGATCATTAGGTGTGAGCCTCCAGGCTGCGAGTCCCATTGCAAGACTCGGAGACTTAGCAATAGGCGGGTTTTGATACGTTACATTATAAATGAACACAGGGTTAGTCCTACTGACATCGATGTAGCTGTGGGCTATCAAGATACAGTACCTTTAAGTGCTGTTCCAGCACAATTGAGTTAGAGCCCCCTTGATCAATAGAAACTAGTGGTTCATACCTGACATACGGCGATCAAGTAAGGAGAATATCATAAAATCTCGATTTAAAACTTAAATGCTCTTTTGACATAAAACTAACGAATATCTGTCAAACAGTCTAATTTAATGCATTAACTTTAGGCAGATGCAGAAAACATAAATAATTTAATATTAATATAATATATCGTATTCATAAATAAATATTAAATAGCTCTTTTAAATGATAATAAAATTGCAATTTTTTTTTGAAAAATGCAGAGTAGCAGAATATATGTGAAAACTAGAATCATACAAGTAATATTGCATCATTTAATATTTTAAATAAAAATATTTCATTTTAAACATTTAGATTGAAGTGACGTGTTTTTCAAACAGATTTTGCTATGTTCAAACGATGTTCGGTGAGCACATTTCCTAGACTGCAGTGAACGATTTCCATCGTATCAAATTCACAAACTCGTGCACGTAGAGGTCTGCAAGCGCAGTTTTGATATGCACATTACCTCCAGAGCCTTTTACAACTTAAGGGTCACCGGCATAACGGAACCTGGATCATGACGCGCCATTTTCATCATCACGAGACGCGTCGCTTTCAAACAATGAAGGCTCACATTATTCCTGCGATAGCTGCAACAGTTATTCCGCGGGTTATCTCAATCAATGGCTAACGCACCGCTGATTATTTTTTAATACCCAGCAGAAGGAATGCGAATTGATAACTGATAACTTTGCACCGCCTCAGATACGGATGCGGAGCTTCGACAGTTCTTAATCGAACAATGACTAATTAATATTTCTGTAGGTTTTAATTACAAACATGTACATCTAACTGTTATTATTTCTAATTAATTTAATATTTCTTTAAATAGTACATTAGAGAAGTTAGGTTACGCTTACAGGTGCGCGTAATTATTTTTATAAACTTTAAATATTACGTTAGTTAAAATGTATCGTCAAAATGCGTGTAATATAATTTCACATATTCGGTTGGAACATTTCTAGAGCGGAAAAGTCCTAATGTATAATAATATGGTAGGTGTGTATCAATAACAACCGGGTGTATCAAAATATGTTAGCAATGTTATTTCTTATGACGTAATGATGAATAAATTATATGTCATATTTTCCGAATCATTGACCCGCGATTTTTCAAGTTTAATCATTTATAGGTAGGCAAGATTCGCATTTAAAAAATTAACAATGGTTTTATAGAACGTGAAAATCTCGAATCTAGCTAGAAGCGTTTTTTTTTTTTGTTGTTACATGCTCAATACGCTTATCTTAAGCACCCATTGAATTGCTAAAATAATATTATCTTGCAAAAAGTTTTCAATAGTGTATAAATCATCAACTGTCTCACACACACTTATATTATCCTGTCTCTCTCCGAGTGTAACTAGAGAACCACTTTTTTTCTTATAGTATTTGTAAGGATACACAGCGATGATGGTGAGATGTTTAATGAAGTTTGCTTTTATCCACGAGTCGAAATTTTAAGAATATATCGTAGGTTTTTATGACCGTCCACATTTTAGTTTTTATTTAATTCTCATTCACACGTAAACAAACACATTAATAATTATCGAAGGCGCAAATTAGTTATGCATTTTACCGTGTGTTGCGATTCGATTACTGTGACAGAATAAAAAAATATATAAAAATTATTTACTGTCAAGAGACAGACATTTTAAAAACGGCGGAGAAAATTGTAATATAAATTATTACATAATCAAATATTCCAACATTTCGGACATCGTTACCGTTCCAACAGAATATTTCATTATTATTATAAATGTCATCATTATTCATTTAAATACGTGTCTAATTCCGCAGACATGATTTGAAATAATAAAGGGAGAGTATTTATATTATTTTAGTGTAAATATATTTTTTGAATCTTCTCTCGATTATATAATCAAATTTAGGAAAGTTAGCCGTTAATTTGTTATAAACTTCGGTGTAGTTAAAGAATCAGAGAATGTTATTAAGCAAATAATAGATATCTCATAGAGACGATGCTATTTTTTTACGAAAAATGTGGAAGTATGGGTAATTCTCATTGTGACATATATGCTGTTTCAGGGAAAACGAATATCAAATTTAGTCCATAGATAGCGATAGTGTAGTGGTATTAGAAGTGATTCCGCATATTGACACATCAACCCTTCCTAAAGTATCGTAAGTAAAAAAATGACATTTTTTACTTACGATTGTACCATGATGTAGGTACTAATAAACACAATATTTTTAAAATTAGAGCCATTTAAAAATGTATCAAATACATGTAAAATACTAGAATGATTAAAAATTACGTAGGGGGGGTCGATGTATACAACTTCCAAAAATTGAATAGATCTGGAGGTTGATTGGATGGAATAGTGAACGATAAATAGTGTAAAGTGATCGTTTAAGCCAGCTGTAGACAGGTCGTAAGCCCTGTAATTACCTATACTTCCATATTTTTCCATTAATAAAAAATAGCTTTATCTCTATGAGATATCTATAATTTGTTTAATAACTCTGCATTTGTAGGTGAAAATCTACTAATTGTGTTCTTAATCAGAAAAAAATTAAAATATTTTAATGTGTCTAAATTTATATATTCAAATTAGTAAAGCATTTATAACACTGTTGTAATTTTCTGTATTCTGAATAGGATTTAATAATAAATAAATGTAACCTGTTTATAATATTGAAATGTAAAAATTTTGCTCGAACTGAAACAGTTAATTATTGATAACGTTAATAAAACATGATAATCCTAATATTCCTATGCAACGATTTATCTTGCATTGATTATGGAACAGAAACGTAGGTACCATAAGATTTATGTTATACAATGTACTTTTCAGTTGCCCCTCAATGGGACTATTGCCCTTAAATGAACATATTTTAAGGCATATTATTATTGCTACGAATAGTAATATTATAAATAAATTAAACTTGATGGCCAGTCGATGATTTATTGACATATAAATCCGATGTTAAGAAACATTACATTATTACTTCCTCGCTTTCATAGCAAACGTATTCTCGATAAGCGAACGTAGGCGGAGTGGACACTTAAGATTATTCTGTTCCGGACCACATCTCAAACATATAATTATAACACTGGCTGTTCTAATGTCCACATTTATATCGCGAATAGAACAATTATAATGCCAACATCACTCGGTGTAATGTGTAATGTGAGCAATTTACATAGAAAACTAGCGAATTGAATTGATCAAATCGTGTTAATACATTAAATGCAGCCATTTATGGTAAGATCCAGTGAGATATCAAAACTCATCTTTATGTTCATCACAATGCACCGTGGACTTGGGTGATTTCTCCCTGAGATTTGCTCATACGCGAGATTCGACAAGTCTACGAGTATATTCTACGATCGCATACTGATTTATTCTAAACATAATTTCTTAGGGACTCGGCGTATCTACAATCTACTGCTACGACGTATAACTACGCCTAGTTACAATGTAGGGATGATCTCACTCATTAAAATATCAAACAGATTAATCTCGGAACGTTCACGATTCAACTAAAGCAGTGAAATTATTTATAAAAAATATTTTAATTATATCTGTACCAAAATATAACAATTACGTTATAATCACGAGTCATAAATTATGTCCAGGCGTTAAAAATATACACACCAACGTGAATATATTTAAATAATTTGAATTAAAATTGGGCAAATCACACAACTACACTACGCTAGCCCACTGTAATATGTTTAGTAGATTACCTGCCTATGTGACAAATTACGCAGCCACGAAATGTCGATTTTATAAGACATTTATAATTAACTACATTTCATCTAGACAGACGATATTTTACTTATATAAACTCAAGTTATAACGTGAATTAGTTAATCATTGCAATACTGTGCCTGCCATAAAAATTTGAAGAAAAGTTGGAATTATGTGTCAGTTTAAAAAAAATATAAATGTGTACATGGAATACACGTGATTTTGTAGTTTATAATTTTTTTATTACGTAACAGAAAACTTGCGAGGTATTATTTTTCACTATTATTTACTTGTTAACAAATAAAATGCTAATATCTGTCTATTTGATGTTATCGACAAATTTTAGTAGTGAATTTTTAAAATGAACTGTTTTTATCACCATAATCCATTTTACTGGATTCATAAAGAAATTGGTTATTTTGAATTATGTAAAAAGTTTATAATGCTCGGCCTGAGGCTAAAGCTCGGCTCAGCTGGTTCCAGGGTCGGGTCGGGCCGGTAAATTCATAATTATCTTTCCAAAATAGCATTGAGAGATTTGTGCTTCGATTTAATGCTATTTAATACAATTATAAGACGACGTTGTGATTGGTTAACAATTTAGTGTCCTAAAAACTCTGTTTCGCCCAATGACCTGCGACTGGATCAGATCTCTATTTATATCGAACGACGGGACGCAATTGAGCGTTCAAAAAAATGTCAAATACCTTTGACCATATCGTCAATGAAGATGGACAAGACTATTATGACATCGAACGACAGAGGAGACAGTTAAGCGTTCATGGGAATATGCTGTCATACGCAGTAAGGAGGTGAAGAGGATCCAGTTTAAATCGTTCTTCACCAGCATGTATACCTGCGAGCTCTAGTCGAAATACAAGCAAGTGACGCACAAACGTCTATAAATTCAGTACAAAAACTCATAAAGAAAACTGTTCGGGTTAGCGCGTTATTGTAGCGCAACTACAATGTTTGCCGAAAGGCGTGTGCGTGGAATCGTTCCGCTTCTGAGACATTGAGTGCTGGCGCAAAGCTGCGGTTAGAGCTCAGCACCAACTCTCTAGTGCAGGCAGCGCTCTCATGGAAGGCTGGTTCCTTGATCAAAGAACCAGCCTTCCATGAGTTGCCGGACCTTCCGGAGTTGCAAGACCTCGGTTACCATGGTATCGACTGCAGAGTAGCTACAGATACAATAATAACTATGACTGAAATTTAGTATTAATATTTTGTTAATATATGTATATGTGTGAATTTATTTATCGTTTTTGCTTTTCTTTTCATAACATTAATATTATTTTATTACTTGAATGTATTATTTGAAATGTATAATTTTTATGGCGAATCGGGTCTTGCATAAACAATCTGATCACGTTGGAAAAAACCCCATTATTATTATTATTATATCAAGCTGGTCGGGACCTGATCCACATATTTGATCTCAGTTTTCTACCTTGCAAATGTGTAGATACAAATAAATGTTTTAGGAGAACACATTCTTATTGTGAAGTTGTAATTATTCAGAACAGACGGTCTGTGATATTTTAAATGTCACAATAAGAATGTGTTCTCCTAAAATAATAAAGTTGTATCAATGTGTCCAAAATTTAATAAAAATGAATTGATAATTCTGGCGTCTGCTATCAGTTTACTCAAAGGTATTTGAGATTCTGTAAAAATAAGTTAGATGGCTCTGTCAAATGATGGAACGATTAAATGTATTAATATCAAGAAGGTAACATATAGGGTCGAAAATTGTCGCTAAAAATAATGTCGCTGTAGCTTAGTTGGATAAAGCACCTTCCCCGGTTAGGAAAGAGATCCAGGTTCGAATCCCGGTGGCGCAACAACAATATTTTTCGATAAAATTGATTTTATACGTATATCTTTATAATTAATATATTTAATTCATATTTACAAATAAATGTGTTCAAAATACTTAGTTTCATTTTCGCCGACTTCTCGGAAATATTCGATGTGTTGTTTTGGCTAGCCAATGAGATTGCAAGATACTCGCCCATTGGTATAATTTATTTAAAGACCTCATGGCCTTAATCAATCAGACCGGTATTTTTTCCAAATGCATTTCTCATGTTTTGTTTTCGACCAATTTATACTTGTTGTCACATTGAAACGTGGGTCCGGAACTAAGCTTTCATTGAAACGGCTACTTATAAATAGTCCGTATTTATGCCAAGTATTCGATTCCGCCTACGACCGCATTTAAAACAACAGTCGTCTTGTGAAACTTTCGTGTCAGAAGTTTTATTCCAAAGCTGATATGGCATGACTGATGATAGTTAACAAAATTGATGACACGTGATGAAATATTAGGAAACTATTCTTTATTAGACCATACCCCGTTCTCGAAGTGGTAATCCATTATGTACGTTTAAACTGTTTACATAGAAGTAGGCACTGATTATGTCTGCTTTCCATTTGGAGTTTTGAAATGTTTTTTATCAGTTCGATAAATTGACTTTTACAGTCGCGACTACTTACATCAGGAGCATATCAAAACACACATTTGGCTAGAGAATAATGTTACTTATTGTTGATGTATGTAGCGTTAACTTTGTGGTTAGACATAATTAAAAATTGTATTTATAATCAACTTTGTATAAACCACTATCAATATCAGTGTTTTCTTTATCTATTTCTCCTGAATTGGCGACAAATGGCCAGCGATGTGGCTCTGATGACAAGTCAGATCATAATTATTTTATTTTGTCTTTTTCCTTTATTTAGGGGTCGTGTTTTTTATTTTTTTCCTTCGACACCCCGACTACACCTTCATTGACCATGTTGTCTCCCTGTTATGGATTTGAAATTTTTATTCGCATGTTTCATTCTTTTTTATTTAACAGTTCTTTGTATTTTAGAATTTTTTATGTACTATGTTTTTTTTTTGTGATGATATCCTTAAATGTATCTTTTACTTTTCCGAATAAATGAAAGGTCGGAGACAATGAGGGTGTTTGTGATAGTTGCTGTGCAGCTCCGTTTTGTCACTTAAGTGACACACAGAATTGTAATTGAAAATGCCAACCAGGCGGCGAATGAGAAGGATCATATATGAGTTTTTGCTTTTAAATAGTCCTGCTATAAACCACTATTTATTATTATTTAATTTATTAATTATTTTTATTTTCTACCTACTGCCCAAATATGATTTGCGATGTACTGTTCTTGTGGGTTAAATCTACCGGCAGTGGTACATGGAGGGTGAGACTCCTATACGTTTTTCTTTTGTGCCGTCTCGAGAGAGTACCTCTTCACTTTCCGTCTACACCCCGGCCTTGCGGCTGTGCGGTATCGCCCTGTCATATATGCGGGGCGCTATCGAACAGCTGCCGACTATTGAGCTTATTGCATCGGTCCCGGGTAAGCGGTGGGTCCGCCCTATAATATATATATAAACCACGGTGAGTTATTTTTACGTGAACTGGTTTCGTAAATAAAACTTATATAACTTAATATAATGCAAAAACATTGTAGTTAAATATATTTTAATGAATTTATACAAGTAACATTATAAATTTTTTAATAATATTACTTATAAGTTATAATTTTAATTAAGTAAAAAGAAATGTTGAGTCAATTTAAAATCGTGTTATTAAAGAACCTTTATTCGATCATTGAAACGCCATCAAGGTGTTGCGATTCATTTAACGGGTAATAAATATTGAAATGTAAAAAGGAAAAATAACTTTCGTATCGGAGTCTGTGAAGCGCGGCTGATGATATGTAAATAAGATGCAAGTTTGTCGCGACCTGCGATTGCGCACTTGTTGCGGATTAATTTATTACCGAGGGCAGATGTACCATGAGTGCGGGCTCCCCTCGGGGGCGCTTCTGCGGACACCCTCGTGAGAAGAGAGACGGACAAAATGGCCGAGCTCCGGATAAACGCGTTCATTTTGCAAGCCGTTCAATGTAATATCGTTTTTAGCAAGTCAGCAAGTCTTTGAGCGATACTAATAGATGTGCTGCGCAATTTGTTTTAATAATATTATATAATAAATATTAATTAGAAAGATATACATATGAAATATTATTGTTGCGCTACCGGGATTCGAACCTGGATCTCTTTTCCAATCCGGGAAAGGTGTATTACCAACTATGCTACAGCGACAGTATTTTTGACAACAAATTTTCGAACCTATATACGTTACACTTTTCAAAATTGATACATCTATCGTTCCATTATTTGAATGCCATCTACTTTATTTTTAATGCACGTTCCGCGGATTGGAAGAGATCCAGGTTTGAATCCTGGTAGTACAGATTTCGATAAAATTGATTTTATATGTATATCTTTATAATTAATACATTTTATTAGTATTTAAAACATCACAATAATAATGTGTTCTCTTTAATAATAATATAACAGGATTTTTTGTATATTATATTTACTTATTAGGCTTTTATGAACGTTGGCTATTGCCGTGATATGAATACATCATATTACTGTGTGTCGTTCAGAGGAGATGTAAAGATGAGAAATGTAGAAAAGTGGATTACGTACTGTCACTAAATGTCTGCCCTCGTCAAAAATAGTTAAAAAACAGTCATGCATTTGTAGAATCTATGGAAAATAATTACGAAAACTCTGTGAAGCAAAAAATATTGTCTCCATTAATTCGTTTCGAAATATAAACATAGTTAATAATTTTTTCAACAGCGATGGATTTCCATCAGATATTAAACCAAATAAAGTCATAATTAAATCCAAATGCCTAGAGTACGTAAAAGATTACAACCGAATGAAATAATACTCGTTCTGCAGCCGACCGACAAATGGCACAACCTTTGATCTCATTTGTCGGTCAGCTTAATGATCGACTCGAATAATTTATCCCAGTAATTTAAAAAGTTTTAAAATATCCGCCTTGAGTGTGCGTGAATAGCGTCGGATTTTTTCTAATACCCCCGAGTCCACTGTCAGACGGACCAAATTTATTGTTCGATGCGGTAATCTTAATAATATGCAAGCGAACTGTTCCGTGACAGACGACTGGCGGGGTGACCAATTATTTTGATATTATTGAGATCGCCCGAAATAATTGTCTTCGCATTGCGGACGGTGAGTGCATAAGATTTATGGTTTAATACCTTCGCGAGCTGCCGGGCCAGATTTCATAGCTGGGGGGAGTTGAGTGTTTGGTATATTAAAATATTCCGGAAAGTGCCTACCTACCCACATAATATACCGACGGGCCTACATACCGTCGGCAGACAAGCGAGTCAATTATTTGACAAGATATTCAGAGATGTAAGAATTTAAGAAGATCCGTGAGTAGGTACTACAATTTAGCAGCTTCATTTTTTTGATAACTAGAGTGAGTAATGTAATATCTCGGTAATCTACTATTTTTCTGAGCTTCCGATTCTTCACAATTAATAATAAACTAAATGCTAGACGGTCGTCGATTTATATATATTTTTATGTTGTCATATTTCGTCCAGTATTGCATTGATTTTTTTGTTTTATATTTTTATCGATAGCTCTGTGCACGCTTAGATAATAATAAAAAAAATACCAATCAAAAGTTGTTCATAAAATTTAAACGCTATCTTAATTATTGACAAATGTATTTGATTAATGGCTTGTTTTTATTCAGAAACAATTCCAACATTATATTCCTACACAGTATAATATATCGGATGAGATCCACTCACGATTTTCGCCTCTCATCACAATTTATTTATAACAATATTTTTATAATGTGGTTGCGTGGGAGGTTAGTAATTATATGAAACAATACAATGTGAGCGATAATGTTCATTACGTTTTTCAAATTTATGTCTGACAAAATAAATCTATCGAAAACGAAGCTCGAACAATCAACGTAGAATCTATTTCTCTGCGATGCGTACATAAAATGCTAACATGAAAGTATACGTGAATCAAACCTTGTTCTTATATTATTGTAAGATTTGTCCCGCTGAGTAAAATATATATTTTTATCCTTCAGGAACATATTGTAAGCCGCAGTGTCATAATTAGGAATTACTATTGCCCAATCGACCGCTCAGAATAACAAGGTTCCATCTGACACTGGCACTGTTTTGAGATAATGAGCTAAAAACTGTTTATAGAATTTCAACATGCATTCATGTATATTTTGTTTTGAGTGTATACAAATGTGATCAGTTTTTAGGTCTTAACATATTTTCAATTGTGAGATGTGGAATAATGATCTATAAATTGAAATAAATAACTAATGCAGTTGGAACTTTCAGCTCTTGCTATTTCCTTTAATATCCGTTAATTAGAGTTGGTGTGTATGGAAGAAATAAGAAGTAATGCATTTGGAACCCTTTTCACGTAATAGCTCAAATTAGCCTGAAATGTTAGTTGGAACCTACCAGCCTACTTACTTCTACTGGCTTTCAATCCCCTTGCCAAATATTTGCTATATACCGGAGCCAAGCTATATCAGTAAATGACCAATTGTAATAAAGATGTTTGCTAATTAAGCTACATAATAAAGAAAGAAAAAAGTAAACTAATATTCTAAAAATATTTAAAGATATTGTTAATTAATGTACACGTTGCTTTTTTGAGTGGAATCGAAGCGGGAGTGCACAACTTTCATAACGATTCCGGGATAGCGTGGGACACCCAATCTCTCCTGTCACTAAAATCATCAAGACTGAGGATGGTGATCTTCTAGAAATATTTTCTTGACTAAATATAAAACAATGGCGTCGAAATAATACAAATTTGTAAATGAATACGTTCTCGATTATTTACTTACTTACTTACTTACCATCACGCCGTTTCACCGCGGCAGTAAGCAGAGAGGATAGAGCGCCACACTCTTCTGTATGTTGACATACGATTCTCGCCTCATCCACACCCATACATCTTTTCATACAAGCTCGACGGTTATTGAGGACCATCCTCCAGTATCTGGTTTACCTGGTCGTACCAAGTCTTCCGCGGACGTCCTCTACTTCTGCTGCCATCAACACTTGCGTCATATATCTTTCTTACCATTCTCTCCTCATTCGTCCGTTCCATATGACCAATACACCTAAGTAATCCATTCTTAATCTTACTTACTGTACTAAGATCAGCTTTACATTCTTTCCTTATTTCTTCATTATTTACTCTGTCATAAATGGATCTGCCACATATACGCCTAAGTGATCTCATTTCCACTGCATTCAGTCTATTTTCGTTCCTCTTCTGCCAGCTCCAGGCCTCACTTCCATACATCAGTGTCAGTACCAGGACTCCATTGTGAACCGCTAGTATTGTCTCAGTTAAAAAGTTCTCATTAGCTATAATTCCATTCAAAGCGCCGTTCACTTTATACTCTGCAGTCACCCACCTTTCGATATATTTCTCTGTCTTTCCGTTGCAATCATTCATTACCTGCAAGTATTTTGCACGCTGTCTTGCTTTCCTCTTTCTCGAATACCATCACTTTTGACTTGTTGACATTCATAATAAGGTCGCTTTCCTTGCATACATCGTACATTCTACTCACTAGCCTCTGAATTACGTTTTCGCAACCTGTCGATACTAGGTATACCAAATGAATATGCTATATATATATATACATTTAGTCGTCGTTTTCAAAATTGAAAGTATCTCTATCAAATAATCTTAAAGAATTTCAAAAATCGGCATTGCGCTTGAGTTGTTTTAATCTTGTATATTAAAAGGCAGTAAACAATGAGGCACTTTTTGAACGTCCATTTATAAGACAAATTATGAATAGAGGGTAATCCGATCCTCGCTACATCCGAACACGGACAAGAAGCAATAACGTACAACGGCACCCACGCATTTTTATTGTTTTCGATATTAG
Source organism: Eubasilissa splendida (assembly GCA_031772225.1). Lineage (NCBI taxonomy): Eukaryota > Metazoa > Arthropoda > Insecta > Trichoptera > Phryganeidae > Eubasilissa > Eubasilissa splendida. The sequence goes on along the minus strand of CM062849.1, from coordinate 29,598,899 downwards.
AAGTCATGTTCAACAAAACATTATAAGTAAAGATATATTTCATTTCGTTTCTCACAAGATTCTATCGCAACGGTGCACAACGACAGCCCAATATGTATTATCAAACGCGAACATAATTTACGCATTCGCCTTGACTCGATACTGGTAGGGAAAATAAATTCTCCCATTTGTAAATTAAACTTTTTTTATCGCCGTCACTGATAGACGAAGTGCGTTATCTATCTTTTAATACCCACCAAAAACCATTACTGTACATACTTAAATATGTTTTTCAGTAAGGTTTTTGTTTACGTTTTGTATGCGGGTAATGTGGGTGCCCAGTTTCAAAAAAAATATCACAGTTATGTACTTAAATATAATATTAAATAAACACACGGTGCCGGAAAACTCGTGGAAAATTGAACACACAAGTAATATATGATATATTTTAATGTTTTCTCTCTCTGTGCATGTGTGACAGCAATGGGGTTAAATGTATTTATGTACAGAAGAAAAATGGTTTACTGGAACAAATAATGCTTTTAAGAATATTTATTTTTAATATATTGATTTTATAGTTTATGTACGTAATACAAAAAGACAATTTATAATAATGGATAAACCAATAAATGCATTCAACTAAGATAAATGTTGGTAATAATGTAAAAATACAACATTTAAAAAATTAACAGATATAAATATAAACCTTCCTAATTTACAAACTTCAAACATTCCGTACATATGTTTGTGTATACCGTGTATATAACTAATTTTAAACGACAACCCCGCCCACTGACCAATTAAAACGCTAAGCGGCATCAATAAACTGTTACATATGCATATTACGTATGATATTACTCACACTGATACAATTGTCCTTTCTAAATGAAAAGTAGTTTACCAATCGGTGTCTCAGAAAAGATTTTATATACGTTCGTAGATTTTAAATTAATGGTGGTTAAAAAAATAAGAAATCTATCGAATTAAATTTAGGAATGATAACCCGAAAACAAATATTCCAACATTATTTTATTAGTATCGGTTTAAGTATCAAACATATATTTGTAATGAAAACATATTTTTATTGTGAAGTTATAATTTCAGAATATACTTATGTGGTATATTTAATTCAAATCAAATGAATCATTAGAAAGATATACAGAAAAAATCGAAAAAATATTTAGTTGCTACCGGTATTTGAACCTGGACCTCTTCCAGCAATTAATTATGTTTACGATAAATTTACAACTAATAGGTATTTTGTATATTTTTATAATTGATGCATCTATTATTCCATTTTTAAAAGAAATCAACATTATATTACGATGAATCTCAAATACCGTTAAGTAATACACGCTATGAGACGCCAAAATTAAATCGATCAATTTTATTAAATTGGAATAAACTATGAAACAGCTTATTTATTATTAACGAAAATACATTTTTATTGTGATGTTGCAATTTCAGAATAAAGTTTTATTATATTTTTAGAGATTCAAGTTCGAATTACGGTATACATTATAACACTGCGTACTTCTACAACTCATTAGGAGTTAGTTACAATATCCGACCTAAATTACAATAAAATGTGATAATCCACTTCATAATCAAAATAAATATATAAACTTTATTTTATTGGGGCCAAATAGATATATATGGATTAAAAAAAAACCTTAACAGAAGCATGTATCATAGCAAATCGAATGAAAATAATTATTCGAAATTTTCTTGTGACATTTTATGAAAGGACATTTTAAATTATATTTGAGTGTGGTCAATAAGCCTTTAGTCTTAAGTTTAGTATTAGTAACATTGCTGACGATGATGCGTCAGTATTGTAAATGATATAATAAATAACTTATTAAGGAGAACACATTCTTATTGTGAAGTTGTAATTATTCAGAACGTAGGTTTGTGATATTTTAAATACATATTGAATGTATTAATTAGAAAGATGGATGAAAATAATTACAACTTCACAATAAGAATATATAAGTTGTATCAATGTGTCCAAAATTTATTAAAAATGAATTATTAATTCTGGCGTCTCATATCGGATCACTCAAGGGTATTTGAGATTCCGTAAAAATAAATAAGATGGCTTTCAAATAGATGTATAAATTTGAAAAGTGTAACATATATGTTTGAAAATTAGTCGTCAATGCACTGTGTTGGTATAGCATAAACGATTAATGCACGTTCCCCAGATAGGAAGAGATCCAGTTTCGAATCCCGGTAGCAACAACACTATTTTTCGATAAAATTGATTTTATATGTATATCTTTCTAATGAATACATTTAATTTGTATTAAAATAAATAGCTAATGAAAATACTTGACACAATAGTGTAAGTCGTGCTATCCGTCTGTTTCCTAAAAGATAAAATAATACTTATTGCGGGCACCAGCGTACCGAGGATTGAATATTACAGATACTCGCAAGGCACGTCAGAATAAAACTATTGTATTGCACCTAATCGAATAAAATTGAACGCATTATTTAGAACCATTAAATGAATACATTAAAAGGTTAGATAATTCTTGGGCACTCGTGTAAATGAGTACGATAATGCGCCATATATCTAAGCACAACATTTACACACCACCTAAAATTCTTGTAGTACCAGAATTATCGTAACTGTCGAACCATTATACAAACAGACAATTTATCGTCCTGCCCAAGTAATTCTTTATTTGTACACAGGGTAGATTAGGCTCTACGATAAAACAGGTGCTTCGTGCCTCTAGAGCGCAGCGCTTGTTAATGCTGTGTAATCTAATTGCCTACTGAATATCACTTAACTCTTCTTGTTGCTATGCGTCCCTACATAAACGGATTGGATCAAACTAAACTTGTACTATTTTATTTCATCAATGTATCTATCCGATTCATATAATAATTAAAAATAATATAAATAGGTGTGCAAATGAAAAATCTACCCGTGTGTGACATATCGAACAAAAAATGATTCGGTAATCAGATAGCAATTATATTTTCGTAGATAGCAATCACTTTGTGGTTTGACATATTATATTAAATAAAATAACAATAACTTTGTATGAAACCACGAAATTTATTATACGTCAACCGGTTTCTCTTATTTCAAGCTTCATCAGAACATATTTATAACTGTATTTTCCCATCCCTTAATGTTCTGTTTATCTGTATTTGTATTTTGTCTCTCTATCGCACATAATTTTATATTCTGTATCCCTTGATATTCTATTTAACTATATATGTATTCCGTCTCTCTCTTTCACATGTTATTTTAAATTCTCTCTTTATGTAATTAGTTTTAAATACGTCCTGATGAAGCTTGAAATAAGCGAAAACGGTTGACGTATAATAAACTTCGTGGTTTCATACAAAGTTATTGTTATTTTATTTAATACATATAGCAACTATTAAAACTACAAAAGCCAATCAGAATTTTTTTTACACATTTTTGTGGTGAAGTTGCATTTTCAGAACATAGTTCTGTGGTATTTTTAATACAAATTAATTCAATAAATAGATTTTTTCTGTATATCTCTCTGGTTGATTCATTTAATTTGTATTACAATTCTTTTAATTTATTGGTTATAGATTCAGCGAAAATTGAAAGGTTGAAAAAATAGATTGAATTCTTTATATGAAAAGGGGAAACCAGTAAGTAGCAACAGACATAAAACATGACCACAGCCTAGCTATTAATTAGCTAATGCTTGGAATACTTTCAGTGCTCACGAATATCTGTGAAATATGTACTCTCAACATAGAGATGTTCAAAAATTTGGAGTATCCCAAAGAGCCATAGAAAGATGTATGTTCACGAAGAGACAGGAAAAGAAACGTGCGGATAAGAGAATAGACAAGTATAATTGAATACGCTAAGAAAAATATATGTAAATGAACAGGCCACATCGGAGCAGACGAACAATTGTTGGAAGAAGAGGCCGACAAGCCGCTCTGAAACTCGCTGGACTGACGAAATCATCAAATTCTGCGGAAATGCGTGGCAACGAATAAATATCGATAGAGAAAAGTGAAAGACAATCCATACAGCGGTGAATAGAAAATGGTTGATAATGATGATGGATGACCCTTTTTGCTCGGGACAACCAAAAATAAATCATAAATCATTTGAAATATTGCTTATTATGATGGGTTGTATTTTTTTAATTCAACATTCATACACTCTATATTACGTGCCTAGGTAGAACGCCACACTCCTCTGTCCCGACACACAATTCTCGCCTCATGCACGTTCATACATCTTCTCATACATTATCTGGTTTACCTGGTCGTGCCAAGTCTTCCGCGGGCGTCCTCTACTTCTGGTGCCATCAACACTTGCGTCATATATTTTTTTTACCGTTCTCTCCTCATTCGTCGGTTCCGTATGATCAAATCACCTAAGTGGTCCTTTCTTAATCTTACTCACCACACTAACGTCAGCTTTACATTCTTTCCTTATTTTTTCATTCTTTACTCTGTCATAAATAGATTTGTCACATATTCGCCTAAGTGATCTTATTTCCACTGCATTCAGTCTACTTTCGTTCCTTTTCTGCCAGCTCCAGGCCTCACTTTCATACAATGTGCACCGCTAGTCTTGCCTCGGTTGACAAATTCCCGCTAGTTATAAGTCCCTGCAGTCACCCTATATACGATATCATTCTCAGCCTTTCCGTTTCAGTCAAACATACTCTTTCCAAACATTCATTACCTAGGTACGAGTGATATAATTAAAACCGAAGTGCGTTTTCTGTGCGGCGATCGACAGGTTACCGATGTGCACCAAGTTTTGCAATTAAATTGTGATCGGAACGGTGTTCTCACTAATATAAAGCAGATAAACTGGCAAACTTTCGCTGGCAGTACGAAAATGGCCGCCCGTGGGCGCAGAATGGACAAAATGTGCCCGGCCGCCCGTAATGGCACGTTGAACGATGCTTTTCACAGCATTTTATTGACCGATAAGTATGAAACTGTGTTTTTCGTATGTGCAAACACGAGTGAAGATTATAATGCCAACTCATTTACAAGCGATAGGTAAGTGTGCGTTAAAGACTGAGGCTGGAATCAATGTTCCCGGCGTCATTGTTGAATATCCTCACACCTCGTGCTGTTTAATCCGTTTAACACAATTTAATAAATAACATTTGTATAAAGTTAAATATTACATGACAAACGACAAGACGTGTAGAAACTTTAGATCAATACGTCATCTGTCTTTAATTCACCCAAGAGTTGCGATTCTTTGTCGCGATAATGTATCGAGAATTTTTTAACAGAAACGTGATAAAATTTCTCGAAACGTAAAATACAATTAAGATATAAGTATTAATAGTAATATAATTTAATCAGATATTTCAAATTCTTTCCGTGCATTTGTGTCGGCGGGTGGACCGGTAAAAATATCACTAAAAATTTATGACCCTGTAATTTATGTGGCTGGATATTTTGAATATAACATGATATACAGATTTTATATCCCGAGAACTTTTCTCTTTTTAGTGCACCGAGTGTTGAGTAGTGCAGCGGTGCAGTTAGCTCGCAGCGGCGCGTCGCTTTTCCAGCGCTTTTGTATTCAGTCCGGGTAGCTTACAGGTGTTATTTAAATTTGGAAATATTTAATATTTTATCTCAGGCACGCATCCCCGTGTGCCTTCCGGACGCGATCCCCTACGAAGGGCCATCCGGCGGATTGGAAGCTAACTGACGGCGCATCGAGTATGCAACGTTGGGTGATCGATAATGAAGCTTATAATTCACGGATTGTAATGCACGCGGATATTTTACAAGATGTCAGATACTTTAGAATGCATTATTGGGCAAAAATTGCTACAGGGTGCTCTTGAAATATTAAATATTAAAAACGGGCGCGTGTACAGCGTAAAAGTAAAATGTATAATTATTTTTTGATCGTTATTTATTTTTCATATTCATTATATAGCCACTAAACATTTAAATAACTTTTTTTTTCAATTCTTAATTTTTAATGTCAGTCTAACAAGGAATCGGAGCGTGGCCCGTGACTCAAATCAATAGACCGACGATGTAAAATGATTGCAGAAAGAAACTGATTGCGGAAGACAAAACAGGAATGATCGTGAATTTTTTATTTAGTGAATTTTGAGGACTTGAGTATATTTTTTATTTTATTTCATACATGTGTAAATTTAACAAAACCAAACATAAAATAATAAGAATAATAATAAAAAAAAATAGAGTTGCGTAATATTCTTACTATTTTCAAATTAAGCTAAACGCTTGTGTTATGAAAATAGAACTAACTTGATGGCCTCCTGGAACGGTGCTCGAACTCCCGACCATTAGATCACTAGGCGAGTATCGTAACCACAAGACCACAAACACGTCAGAAACAGGCTGGTGGTCTCTTAATATAAAATACATTATATGCATAATAGAAGAAAAGAAAATAGCATATATTACTCGAAGATTGTGTATGCGATTTTAACTTATATTTAAGAGTGCATTTCAAAAAAATTAATTTTATAAAATTTATTCTTTGTAGTAAGAAATTATTAAACAAACGAATCGATGATATTGTAAATGTAATAATAAATATTATTATCTCAAAATTATTATCTCCTTCCAAAAACGTGATTTTATTTTTCAAACATTTCCCAAAAAAAACCAGTCGGTATTTTGCACGCTAACGATATTCGTCCGACGGGGGTGTTTAAAACATATGCTTTTGTTTTCGATTCCCCTTGTCTCAAGTCACAATCTGTTTCCAAACCACGGTTAAATCAAAAGATGATAAGTCGGAATTTATTCTTCAATAAAATCATGATCAGATGTTAACTCTCGGATGATAAAGAACGGGTCGTGCTGTTTGTGTAGATCGCGTTACAAAGCAAATCTTGGAGCAAGAATACCATATATATATATATTGTGTTCGAATGTATAGTCTCGACAAGCGGTTACCGGCCGCAATCCGAGGTCATAGATCAACACAGCGAATATTGTCTATTTTATGAATATTATAGAAAATAAATAACAGCTGCGGTCTTTGACGCCATTGTGCATTCCCCACAGATCATGACTTCGTAACATTCATCTCCACTAGAAACAAATGGAGCCGAATTAAGTTGAAGGCGGGTAAATCAATTTTGGGAAATAACATCTTTACAACACGAAGTGGTCTCATTCAATTTTACAATTCTAAAAATGTAAATGGAGCAGTAATTTATTTTCACAATAAAGCGAACAATAGATCGCCAAACGTGCTTGCGATCTAGTGGTTACGATACTCGCCTAGTGATCTTGGTCGGGGGTTTGAGCCTCGTTCCAGGAGGCTATCAAGTTAGTCCTATTTTCATAACACCGACGTTTAGTTTAGTTTAAAATAGTAAAAATATTGACGTGACTTGTATTCCGCGTAAAAATTATATTTAAAATCTTTTATCTTTTCCCACTCTCAAAATACAGGTTATTCAAAATGATGGAATCAATTTCGTAACTCTTTATTTTAAATTGCGGACGAGCGACAAATATGAAGTAAATTCATATTTATCACTCGTAATAAACTTTATAAATGGCGCGAGCACTCTAGCGGTCGTTTGCGTAGCTATAAGCGATCTAGTAGTTGAATTCGAAACTTTCGGACCTTCTCTATCAATTACAATGTAGATTATTCACATGCAACGTATAATTCAGGAAATATAGCAGTATGAAATTGAGTTCATCATTTTTTATAACCCTGTATCTTAAGACTTTTTTCAGGGTGCGTTATGCAATGATGACATATTTTTAATCAGAATTATTACACTGCATTCATTACAAATAATAAAATTAAAGTCAGATATTATAATTCACCCTTTCAAGCATTTGAAATAATTATAATCGATAGGGATTTTGAGAATGAAATGTCACAATTTTCAGTTCTATTATACCATTGTCACTTCGTACACAATTATACTTATACACAAGTCGTTGATTGTTGTATAAGTTGTTCATATTTGTATGTGTGTAATAGTTAATAACATAAACATATATTTAATAATACTTTTAAAATTAGCAATATTAACTTTGTGGTTAAATTTTTTTATTTTTTTTTAAATTAGATTCTGGTAAAGAAACAATATATGTTTTAGTTAGTTATGACATCCTGAAGAAGAAAATGGTATTTTTCAAAAACCGGTAGATTAAGTGGTTAATAAAACAAAGATAATAAATAAAAATATATATTTAATATGTTGATGAAGTATTCCAGATCGATTTTAAGAATGAATTGTAATTTGTGTGTGAAAATTTTATATATACTTGTAAAAAAATGGTGAATTTCCAAGCACAATAATTATTATCATCAATACAGATGGATGTACCGATACAGGAGAAGGTACTCTACTTAGTTTTTTTTTTTTAAACAGACGGAGAAGGAAGCCTCCGATTTTGGTCAGAATTGATGATTTTGTAAAAGAAAGGGATCGTCATACTACATACATCATGGTGCTCGCTTATTAGGCGGGTCGGGGGGCGGGGAGCGGGGAGCGGGGGCCCCGCCTCTGCCCCCCGGCCCATCATATAGACAGTTTAATGCGATAATGGCGGCCGGTCGAATTCTTACGCAAACCGTTGGAATTACTAGACGGGTGACGAAGAAAATATCCAGAGGACTATCCAAATTGACTATAGCATGGTCAGCATGATAAATATGGGTGGTTTGAGCTATAATACGATCAAGTTGGAAAATGGTAAACAAAAGATATGCCGCAAAAATCTTATAGTTCGGATTCAGGAGTTAGATATTTCAAATATGAATTAAATATATAAATTAGACCTATGTTCTGAATAATTACAACTTCACAATAAGAATGTGTTCTCCTAATAGTTAGATATTTCAACACGTAATAGAAGGTGTTTTGAAAGTTCTTTCTAAATCTCAGTCGATTATTGTCGGAATTGTATTTATTTCCTTTTTATATTTTCTTAGATTAATACAACGGCAAAATTGACAAAGATCACTTATTTAATTTAATTACATCATTATATTTAATTAATTACAAATAAGCATAATTTTAAATTCATGCATGTTCAACATACTTATAATAGTATTTATTATCATAAATTCATATTTTAGTAATGTTTATTTTATTTTCAAAAATGTTCTTTATGACGAAGATGTCGCATTGTTGAAATGGTACCCACCCTGATGACAATAGACGATATTATGAGGATCGTTATCACGTTCTTTAAAATGTGAGCGCAGCCACTTCGCGACTCCATTTAAGGCAACGGCCAGAGAACAAGAAATATATATATACGATGGCACATGTTCATTGGGAATGATCTAACGATTAATCATAAATCTAGGCGCACGGACGGGAATAAATAATTAATTAAATAAATAAGTAAGCATATGTCCTTGATCAAGAGACGAACTCCCTGTCACGACCGAAATAATATATATATTTTTTAAATTAGTATTTTCATATCATAGTTTTATTGTAACAATAAACATATTTATCAAATGCTCCAATATAGAAATTTTTTATTTTTAAAAAAATTTATTTTTGTAACATAGAAGACAGCATTATTGTATTTTTTTTTTAATGACTATATATACTTAATTAAAAATGTATAAAAATCGTAATTATCTACCTAAGTAACTTACCATCATGTTTCCCCGCAAGGATAGATACACGAGAAAAAACGCCATACTATTCCATCTTTATATACCTCTTGACTAATTTACTATCGATACAGTTTATACTGTTATCTTTTGTTCTCGTTCTTATACGGATGATTAATTATTTATATACTCACTTGAGTTCAGTAGTCCATCTAGTTAAGTTAGGTTAGATTAGATTAGTATATATTTTTTTCATATATTTCTTAAACAGTTTCAAAATGTATTTAAAATGGATGGCCCATTACATCCCCTCTCTTATCAATTTTAACTTCACCCCCATCTCCGTTAACTCCAAACACCCCATATATTACTGTCTGAAAGTGTTTTTAATTTTAGTTGAATTATAATATTGATAATGGGAAGATGTTCCCGATAACGTTATATTAAAAGTGTAGTGGAGTAAAACAGAGTTTTGACTCAATTTACAAAATAATCACGAAATTCCTCAAAGTTTTACCAAAAACCTTTGAACAGTTAAAATGAAGATATTTTTTGTAAAATAATATTTTATATACTGATCAGAACACATAAAATGATTGGGGGGCAGATAATAAGAAAGATTCCTAATTGTAATAGTCCGATTGTAATAATTCGAAGATATTTTCGAGCAGCATATAAATTGCAATAAATACAATTTTACCCAAACCACTAAGGTTGCGACGCTGCTGGGAAGTATTTACCGGGGAGATGTGAGCTTTCCAAGCACCCGGCGCATAGATGACTAAGCACATCTCGCGTGAGACATGGGCTTCGGGATAATAATAATAAAATGATCCAAGAGCAATAATGAAATTCGTCTGGCGAGCTCGACAGCGTGAATGGGGGGGCCGGAGCGGCCCGCGGGCCTCGGCTCGAAAATATCCCGAATATATTCGCCACAAATTGCAATCGGTCGCGAGATCTGACTGATTTAAGTCGATCGCTTTCGTGAACTATGCTCGGAATATTTTATGTGCAATTTGAATATCTAATGGCGGAATAAAATGTTGACAGGGATGCGTCGATTATGCGTGCGTCTAATTTGTTTTCAATTGAGACACACCTCACGACATCATTTATTATAATGACAAGAGACGAATGATTTGCTCTGACAAAATATTCAAATTGTTTAAATTGACAATAGATTATTAGATTAATTATTTTTCAGCAAGCGCAAGTCCCTACACAATATATATCCACACGTAGCGTGGTTATCACAAATAAAACTTTAACTTTTCTTATCGAGGAGCGAATTTTGAAATATCATTGTACCAAAAATGTAGAGCAAAAAACAAATATAACAAAAAATCGGTAAATTTCTCGCAACATGACTCGGAAGACTGCAAATATTTAGTAATTATATTTCGTTATGATATAATACGTTTCTTCCGCATTTGAATGTGTTTTGCTATAGTTTTAGTTTTAACTGCGAATTGCGTCATCGAAAAGTAAAATACTCGATGACAATTTATTTACAAATACGATAAAAAGCAACCTACATGCCGCGTAGGCGTCATATGTACGCCAGTTACATATGAAAATAATATGATATATATGTAGATCTATCTGCGAACTGTGTAAGGCAAACTATTGTTAAAGTATGAAATGTAAAAAATAATACTGAATGGGTCTTGTTTTAGGTCTAATTTAGCAGATAGAATATAATAAAATGAAGTATTATATAATTAAAATTTAGTTGACAAAAGCATTATCTCTGAGACAGGGATTATGCTCTCAAGAGATGCTTTGGAGACAACACTGGGCTTTCGTTGTCCATCGGATACACACCGAGTCTTAAAGATCTGTACTTATTGCACGTTAAAAATAAAAAACAGTCTATTGACTCTTAGTGCTCCGTTTGTCAGTTGCGTATATTTGAATCATTTCAGCAACAATTGAAAGCTTTATGTTTGTCTAACCTGCAGAATAAACAGTGATCGCGGATTTGAGTTTTTGTCACTTTCTATCTCGAGCTGATCTCTGAGTCATCCCCGAGATTTAATCTCATCGTGTCTCATTTCGTAAACACGGCCATAACACATGCATATTTGATATCTACATATCTACATTAATTAAAACGTATTTTAATATTACATTCCGATGGAAGTATTTACTCCGCCGAGTGAGTCCGTCGCATGGAACAAATCTTTCACTCCAACTATCGCGACATTGTCCGAGGCAGTCATTGCACACTTATCGTCGTCATCGCCAGGCGAGGTGTGCTGATCTTCACCAGCAAATTGGCGCCTTCGATAATTGCGTCCATTCATTGCGTTCATTTTCTCTGCTTGCAATTTATTTACAAATATCCGCGCGTCCTGTCCCGGGTCCCGGGTCTCGGGCCCCGGCCGGCTGAGGTGTGTCACCGTAATAACTGTTATCAATCTCCTTCTCGCAGTACAATGATACCAGCCAATCACGCGGCCCACCCTTTGTGTTGTGGCTCATTTTAATTCGTGAGAATGGAATAGGAAACTGTCGGACCGACCCTGCATACTAACTTATTCGTTCAAGTCTGTTTCTTATTTTCATCACTTATAAATAACCATATTCGATAGAAAAATGTATATATTGCTCTGAATCGGAATTATTACAGATAATATAAAATAATTATGATGATAAGTGCCCGTGTTTAATGACTGATAAAACCACTGACGCAAAATCTGTATATCATTGTTTAACGCCATCTTTCGAACGACGCTTGTCAAAATTTCAGATAGATTTATCGAGTTTTATTTTGTTAGCTGTTGAAAGTGTGCAAGTTTGTGATTGTTTCCTTCCCTAATATTGGCACTTATCATACAGTCCTCGTATATTGAATAAAAATCTTTTCAATGTTGTAACAACTTCACGAATTTAGCATCATGTATTTGTCCCTTAAACGTTAATACACAAATAATAATAATAAGTTTAGTTAAGTCTCAATAACTTATTATTGAATGGCTGAACAGCATTCGAGAAGGTAAAATAAATATTCAAACGAAATATCCCACACTGCCTCTAAACTAAGGTTTTCAATCAATGCGTTCTTCCAACGCCGACCGCAGGTCTAATGCATCAGCTAAAATGAGCATAGCGAGACATACAATAACAAAATAAATCTGCAATATCAGCGTTGAACGTATAGAAGCAACGTCGCCGATATCGCTCAAATGCTGAAATGACAATGCGCCGGTTGCCTCTATCGAAGAATGAATAGTTGGTGGAGGAGAAAGTGTTGTAGTGAAGACTCCGAACGCAAACAATAAGTGTGGATCGCCCATCGAGTCGGTGATTCGATGACGTAAGTGGATGCGCAGAACAGAAAACAGTGGCGACTGGCGAACATTAGCAGAGGCCTGTGTTCTGTAGCAAATGATGATGATGATGATGATGATGATGTTGATTCAAACTAAACAATTTTACTCCGGAATGTGTGTGCTACTGGTGAAGTTTTTCGATTTATTGCCGAAACTATATACGTTACACAGGTATTAATTAGAGGCCACGATAATGATTGATATGTTTTCGCAGTGCAGGGTAAACGAACTGTATTTATAAGTCTGCGGTCAGTCTATCGTCTGCTTCAGGACGTTAGGAAACAGATGGATTTCGAATCCATTTCAAACGTTGCATGGTGGCGCCTGTCTGACACGGAGGAATATTGGTTTACGCCTGCAGAAAGCGGAGCGTCGCTACTCGCTATATCAAATCGCGGCGAACAATAATAGGTCCGGGCGCCTTCAGGCAGGGAACACGAGGTACTCTAGGCCGGCACTCCCGGAACAACGGAGATGGTCGGCGATCACGAATTTGAGTGAAGATTTACAAGATAGCGCGGGGGTGGGGCGGTAAGGGGGGGGGGGGGGTCCACAACAATACGGCCCTTGACTGAGCGGGTTAACTCCCGACGCAAGAGACAATATTGTCCGCTCACAGCGCTCGCGGCACGATTGTTCACCGTATACATTGCCCCTTTGATGTTATCAACCATTGTAAGTAAAACAAAAAATGAAACAACATATGACAAATCGACGGGATCGCTCGGTTTTCGGGCCCGGAGTGTCCCGCTCCGGCGGGGCTGTGATTACGACACGTCCGTGCATAATGCTTTGTTTGTTTCCGCCGCGTCTATTGTTGTTATTGATGGCTGATTGTTTTAATAGAACGTTTATCATTTTGTCGTAACCTCTAATTAGTGTAAAGTGCTTTCCTAAACAAAAACCTGAGTCGTAAATAAAAAATGATACCTTTATTGTTTTATGTATTCGATGAAAATGTATTCTTCTTAACCCACTTAATGCATGCGCTCGGTGTACTCTCGTACATGTAACGAAATATTAAATACACACGGAATATTTTCTAAATTAGATGTGCAGGGCTATTTTATAAACAAACATTATTCAAATTTTATTCCGTACGAGAAACTCGTGAATTTCTCGCGGTCGTCCCTTCATTATGGTAGTTTAGCTGTGAAGGGTTTAATTTCAAATCCAACCAACGTTCAGCCCACGAGCGCAATATATCACAATTTAGTATATCTATTGATACTGATGTAGACACTGTCTGACGGGGATATTCTATCAAAAAAGGTTTTGTTGTGGGGTGAGTATCTTTCAAGAATAGGTATCAATATTTTTATTTACATGAAAAAATGCATACTTATTATAATTTAATAATACACATTTATAAATTTAAAATCCCCTTTTTTTCTATAATAAAGGTGAATTATCTTACCTTATAATTAATGTTTAGTGTATTGCATAAACACACTTCTACTTGAAAAATTGACATTATTCTATAATACAATAAAAATATGTATCCATTACTGTAATTAATTATAAATAAATATAGAGTTGAAAAATTGAGCGGTGTCGTAGAAAGTTAGTTTTAATTGTATTAAAGAACACCTAAAAACTGTCTTAGGTCAGGTTAAATGCGGCAGCGTGGATAATATTTGGAATTTCCAGATTCTCTTATATAAAATCTTTTTTACATGAACTACATTGGCTCCGTTTCCCTGAAAGAGTTGAATTTAAATTGTGCTAGTTGATGTACAAGGCAATACATAACATGGCGCCTCTGTATCTGTACATGAGCTTTGTAGCCCAGACGATTTGAGTGGTAGACGTCAAACTCTCAGGTCGGCCTCTACTTCAGTCGCAGGAAGGGTTGTAGAACCGATCAACCGTTGCCAGAAGTTTAGTAAACGAGCATTTGCGGCGGTAGGCTCAAAAGCATGGAACTATTTGCCCTCCGTCATAAGGAACAATGAATGCATCAGAGACTCTATTTAAGAAGAGACTAAAAACGCACCTTTTCATAAGTTTATATAACAGTTTTTAATTGTATAAACTAAGATAATGTAGAACTATAAACAGCTTATGTTGAGGTGAAAGTTTTTACAAAAATGGCGCTACACAAATAATCCATTATTATCATTATCATCGTTACACCTAAAAACTGTATGTGGGTTAGTTTATGTGTACACCATGATACAGTTTGTCACACATTTATGAGCGTAAGTCGAAGTATAACAAAAAACGAAGAAAATAAAGATATTAAAGAAAAAAAAACCTCTTAGAATCGATAAATTAGTTAGACTTCTACACTTGCAGCTCGTTCTAAACTGAGACCAGTACACTTGCCGTATTATGATGTATAATATTATATAAAGGCGCTCTGCGAGCACTGAGCACTGGCGGGCGCGAGCGATGCGACGCGGCTGCAGACGGCGTTGAACATAACGAATGCTTTCTTCGGCTTAACATTTACATCTGATTTTAGAGCCTAAATAATTTACGACTAGGACAGCGGCATTTTTTCAACTAACGAGGACAATACGATTTCATATAATACATAAAAATATATTAATGTTACAGGTAGAAAAAATACGATTTATTAATAATAAAATACCATTTTATGGCTGCGGGACAGGCTGGTTTATCGTAGGAAGCGAGTGTTTTGTGTCACCTGATATTTAAACTCTTCCTACCTTCGCGTCGTACTCGTTGAACGATGCGTGTGTTAGATTTTGTCGAACCGTGTTTCTACCTGTGTTATTGTGGATATACACAATACTTATAATCTTTTAAATCTTCATATTTTTTTAAAATGTCGAGCGTTGCCCTGGAACAAAACATCCCTTAAATATGACAAGAATAAGAAAATAAATATTGTCTTAATTAGCAAGTTTCATTTCGATCGTTTCTTTTTAGATAACAAGTAACTTTAAACATATGAACAATTTTCTATTCATAACTGAATTTTAGTAACTGTAAAATATAATTGCGCAATTTTTTTTTGGCACAACTTAATTAATCTGATTAATAAATATATAACATGATTAATAATAATTCATAGAAGGAATTAGTTATGTTTTTATCAAGCTCGTATTACGTTTGTATCACACCTGAAACATGGTTTTCAAAATCACAATCGAACCGAAATCGAAAAGATTCAAGCGTCAAATATAATTAGGCGGATTTCGAATTCCCATACGAGCGCTAGGTCAGGTATAAAGGGCGGCATTCCCGGATCGGACAGGGGTACGTAATGGTAGGCTATTCATAGCGTTGATTCTACGTCAGAAAGTTTTATTATATGGTAGGTAAATGGATAATTTATAGATGTGAGTGGGAGGGATGCGTCTCCGGGAAAGGTCACTTCGTTTAATAATCCCGAGTGTTTCGGTAAACGATTCCGTTCAGATCACTTTTTACGACGCTGAAACTGTTTAAAAATATATATCAATTTTGCGTTGCGGTGTCTAAAGTAAAACATATATTTTTATTAAGGATAACACATTCTTATTGTGAAGTTGTAATGATGTTTTAAATACTAATTTAATGTATGTATTAATTATAACACAATAATTGGTAGTGTACTTCCCCGGATTGGAAATAGAGATCCAGGTTCGAATTCCGGTAGCGCAAAAACAATATTTTTGACAAAATTGATTTTATATAAATACATGTACATATTTATAATTAATACATTAAATTAGTATTTATAACATACATTTTTACTGCTGATGAGGAATCATTCTATTAAAACGCTTAGATATGCATATCAATCACGTAATAAATTAATTACCAAAATATATAATATTATAATATAAATAATATTTCGTGACTTAAATGTATTACGTAATATGTGTTATCTTTATGGAGAATCAGGTCTTCATAACAATAAAACCCGATCACGCTAGAATAAACGATTTGTTATTATTATATTATATATATAATAAGAAAAACACTTTACCAATGATCTTTTGGAAACGAACATGTTTGGGACATATATTTATTTGTCTAAATACATATTTATTATTGAACGAAAATAATGCACTGTGCCTTTTCCCCTTCCCTTCCCATACCAGTCGATTGGCGACCTTAAACCAGTGCGGTTATACATACATGGAAATGATTACAATATTATACTAATTCGAGACTTCGCGTCTATACTGTGTCGGAACCTTTGACGAAATAGTGATTAAAAGATACAGTCCACATCTTAGGAGATGCCAGTATATTACGGATTGTGGTGAGTGCCAAACTCCTTCCTGTTCTGAAATTCTTCCGGCATCTATGCTTGTACGCAACAAAACCATTATTGTGACATTAAGTTACCTTTTAAATTTGTTTTCACAGTAATTCCTAACTAGTTACCCATCACTAATATTTATAGTTTTGTTTTTTGTCCACGCTTGTATTTTTCATTTAGTAGATATACATTGTATCCTGATGAAGCGACCATTGGTCTTGAATCATGTTGATATGTCAATAAATAGTGGTTTGAACAAAGTATTTTTTCTTATTATTTATATATAATAATGACCCCAGCAATCAGATCTACGTATCATCAAATAACTAATAAATACTAATTATATGTATTAATTAGAAAGATATACTTATATAATCAACTTTATCGAATAATATATTGCTGTTGTTACCGGGATTCGAACCTGGATCTCTTTCCAATCTAGGAAAGGTGCATTATCCAACTATGCTACAGCAAACAGTATCTTTGTCAACAAATTTCCGAACCATAATGATACATTTTTCAAATTAATACATCTACCGTTTATCTCCAGGTTCGAATCCCGGTGGCGCAACAACAATATTTTTCGATAAAATTGATTTTATATGTATATCTTTCTAATTAATACATTTAATTAGTATTTAAAATATCACAGACTAATTACAACTTCACAATAAGAATGTGTTCTCATTAATAAATAACTAATAAATAAAAGTAGGTATATTTACAAATCTGTTAACTGATAAGTTACACACTACATGCTATAACCTCGATCCCGATAACTCCAGTTAGTTAAAAAATTTATGAAATGTAAAGTAACCCATAAAAGTGTAATGTCAGTACAAGTTAAACAGAAAACATTAATTCGATTCCTGCGAAGTCAGCACGGGACCTAACACTTAGTACGCGCCTGCATGCGGCGCAAGACAGATATTATGATGGCTACATAAAAATGTTTGTTTTATCCCCGAAAGCAGATATTTTATTTCTGACCACGGGGCCGGGACATTATTTAAAGTATGTATCATATACATATTCGTATTATATACGGATATTTGCGTGAGTATGAGAGCTACAGAAGAATTTCGCGGCGACGGCGGTCAGGTGGACGGGTCGCGAACTAACTCGGTTTATCAACTCCCAAAAACATTCAAGGCTCCTTAATTAATCCAGACGAAATAAATTCATACCTATACATTAAAAAAAACTCGACTTAATACGCACTAAAGTATATTAAATTCCCACCGGTTTTCAAACATGTCAAAATAAAAGTTTTATAATGCAAACCGAAACTTTTAGATTCATCGAAAATGTATGTTAAACTTTTCTTTGCAATCTGTAGTATTTCCCGATAAACGAAAAATCAGTTATATATCTCAAATTTTTGAAAATTGTGATAAAAATGATACTTCAAACTACAGACCCACATCCATGCAGCCCGCGATTCCAAAACTATTCGAATCTGTGTTTCTTAAGAAATTTATAATAGATACAAAAAAGTTATTTCCACGTTGCAACATGGATTTGTAAGCAGTAAATCTATACTTACTCTTGTACGAACAGTATATCAATAAAAATATGAATAACCATTTGCAGACGGATGCGGTATATACGGACTTTAGCAAGGCATTCGACAAGGTTTCACATAAACTACTAATACAAAAATTAAAAGCTCTGGGAATAAGCAGTAACACCTTAAAATGGATCGAAAGCTACCTAACTTCTAGAAAAATTTACGTTAAAATAAATAATTATAAATCTTTTCCCACCTTGGACCTGTTTTATTTTTACTATTCATAAACGACATTATTGACATTTTTAATGGAGTTCATGTTCTGTTATTTGCAGATGATCTTAAAATATATAAAACAATTTCTAACATAAATGATTGTATTACTTTGCAAAATAACCTAAATTTGCTTTATATGTGGTGCTGTGCTAACGAACTATATCTAAATATAGAAAAATGTAAATAAATAAGTTTCAGTTGAAGAAAAAATCAACTCCTTTTTCAATACAGCATTAACAATATTGATCTAAGTAGATTTGCAGTTATGCAAGATTTGGATCTGCTCTTTGACAAAAAATTGTAATTTATTCAACATTACAACGAAATTTGTAACAAGACGATTAAATCCTTAGGATCTTATTATGAAACTGCGTGTTTGGCATCGATTTAAAACTGAGAACATTTTCAAATTGCAACAATCTGTGTTAGAAATCGGATTTTATTATTCAGGATATACTTATATCCGTTCCTAACCTTAAAAAATCACCTGCATGTAAGGCTTGGTGCATACACTCGATTATTACCACGACTAAAATATTGGGTCATAATCGATGAACCTCTCGATTTCTACCACGACTAAAATATTGGGTCATAATCGATTAACCTCTCGATTTCTACCACGACTAAAATATTGGGTCATAATCGATGAACCCCTCGATTTCTACCACGACTAAAATATTGGGGATTTCTACTCGATTAAACTGTTTAATTGACTGAACGGTCGCGGATTGACTGTTTAGTTTAGTTGATCGATAGTTGTTCAACTGTTTTGTCAAAAGACGATCGATACAGTTTTTTGATTTTTTTATCGAGCAACTATCGTGTCGATATTATGCGCACTCCTATATGATCCAATAAATAGCCTTTTGACATACAAATAAATAGTCGAGCTATTACAAATTGTATGTATACGTCTAGCCTAAGCCAACACTAATATATATATATATATATATATATATGGAACAACTCGGCAAATAACTCTGATATTTAACATGTCTACTCGTGTTATAAAAATTCTTATAAATATACAAAAACAGCGAACAAGCTTCATAATGTAAGAGATGTTCACTGTCTCTTAACTAGACCGAAGTTTGTACTAAAGGTGATAGGTTAATCATACAAATATGAAAACCATTATTATTATTAATACACATATATTTTTTTATCTAAACCAAAAATATTAGGAATGAATTAAACAGGGTTATAAAAGAATTCTAATAACATATAAATAAGTAAAATACTCTCGCTGTCTCATGATTGATAAACTATGCAAAACAGAAAATGAATATAACAAAATGATGTTCTGTTCATGTGATCATTTTCATGAATCTTTGCTCAGTTTTTTTTCAGCCAACACCCAATAACCAGCTCCTGATATGGTGTTTGAGTTTGTCCATAGATAATTGTTTCATACTGCTTGGAAAAATACTATAGACTTTGGGGGCCAGAAACATATGGAAGGATTGACCAAAGCTTGTTTTCATTTTAGGCTTCATGGTGAGCCTATTCTTTTTTGCTCTCGTAGCATAATTATAAGATGGATATTGATGAAGCTCTTTGTTGGAATGAAAATAAAGGATCATTATTTTTACACAAAGTTGTCGAATATGAAGAAACTGACATTCCTCAAACAGTGAGTCAGAGGATAACCTATATGGTTTGTAATCCAAAAAGGCATACAGATATGTCCGGTTTTAATTTTTTTTTAAATGTTATTCATCTCGGTAAAATTAGCATCA
Organism: Eubasilissa splendida; assembly: GCA_031772225.1. Classification (NCBI taxonomy): domain Eukaryota; kingdom Metazoa; phylum Arthropoda; class Insecta; order Trichoptera; family Phryganeidae; genus Eubasilissa; species Eubasilissa splendida. Next base: position 29,578,252 of record CM062849.1, on the reverse strand, counting down.
TCCAGATTATATCGTTATTTTCTAATAGATGAACCAGTGTGTAGCAAAATAGAGGTATCATGCAGCTGTTTTTGAGGATAAATATGGTAAATTCTGCGAGGATGAGCACGGCTCTCTTGACGGAGTGCGGCCACAGGCTTGTCTCTCGGTCGGGCCGCGGTCGCCGGTACAATTCACTCTCGCTGTGTTTTTTTGTTATCAAAACAATTTTGACACATTAAAAGGCCCGGGCGAGCTCGACAAAAGGATACCAAGAATGAGGCTTTATCGCGAGACCGATTCATTTGGGATCATAAATAAATGCTCAAGGAGACACTGCGCGCTGCACAGCCTGCGGCTCGCGACGGAGTTATTGGGGATGGTTCGAAATCAAAATATATACTTCTTTGCAACGTAAATTCAAACTTTATCCAGCATCGAAACACAACATCACGTGCACATCTACAAAGATAATAAATAATTATATTAAACAATTTTATAATAGATATTTTTTAAGTGTAAATAAGTTATATAAAGTGTTTAGGAAAAAAACACTTATCTGATTCGGCTCAGGATGAAAAACAACGAAACTGATTTTAAAATCGTATTTGAAACAAGTTGTTGTTTAATGAAACTGTTTTCGAATAAGACTCATCGAATTCAATGCTCCCTCTGTCTCATACCGCACACAAAAAAATATAGCACGGGCACAAATATTAAAAGGATTATTGTTGCTATTCAGACTCGAATCAGAAACCCTTCCTACCCAGGGAAGTGAGCTGACATATCATCATTGTTGCCGGGTGGCAACAAAAATATTTTTTCGATTTTATCTGTAGGTATATCTTTCTTATTTATACATTTCATTTGTATAAAAATACCACAGAACTATGTTCTGAAAAACTGCAACTTCACAATAATGATGTGTTCTCTTTAATAATTCTAATTATTTATTTATTTATTTAGGCATATATAACATTTGTACAGCAGTAATAAAGAAAAGACAGCATGTTACATATATTTTACACACATTTTAAAATGCATTGCTCAACTAGACAAGTCTGTTTTAGGGCAAATTGGTAAACAAATACATTTTACAAAATCAAAACTCATTGAAGGCAAAATACAATAAAATCGAATACGTAACATAGAATGCAAGTTAACGTGAAAATATAAAAAAAAATATATATATATATGTAAAAGAGAGAAAAATAAAATACCAATGTGCAATACAATACAATGTAAGCACATTTAAGGTAAATGCAAAGGTACGGTAAAAAAGATCAAAATACACAAAAGTAATTATAAGAATTATTTCATTATACAAAACAGTTTACTATCAGTATCTGCTCTTCCTAATTTCAACAACCAATTTGAAACATACTACAGTATACATATACACTACTAATTTTATTTTCTATTAGATAATATATTCTGGGAGATTGAAAGGTGGATCAAAGGTAGTTGATAGTGTGAGTTAATAATATTGAGTAGTGATCCAAAAGTCAGAAGAAATATTTTTTTTCATTTATATTTATATTTTACCGTTATTATCCCCAACTTCGCTTCCAGAATCTTAGTATGACTATCTGCTCACCCACCGATCAATACATAAATATTATTTTATTAATTTCACATCAACGTTGCATGAAGAAAATTCTATATTCATAAATTCTTCATCTAACTAATGAAATCAATTGCCTGGATCGGCATTGAGTTGTACATCAGGCGCAGACTGCAAATGAGCCATAAACCGATGAAGTAAAAGCGAGACTATATATAAAATTGTTTTTTCAACACCATCGAAACTTAATTCGATACACAAATAATCGTGCTTTAAGTTTGACACGAATTTAAGGGGTTATTATGGTTCACCGGCGGTTTCTAAAGCGTCGGTACGGTCGGACCCGTGATGACATAAGACCGACTAAAATCACGAAAAACCATTGTTTGATGACCTGCCGATACTATAAACGAAAATAAATAGAATCCAACGCTTTTATATAATCCAATTCATTGTTTAGCTTTTCAAATATTATAAAGACTTAGTATCATTTTGTTGATGCAGAAAAACCTTGAATCTATTCATCACAACATTGTATTGTAAAGAAAACGGTCTTAGTGCTAAAATGGTGTTTTGTAAATTATTTAGTCACAACTGTACCATTAGGAAATGTAATTCAGTGAACTTCAACCGAAATATAATTTGTCTAATGCACATTCCATTTGTGATGATCAATGGTCGTTATATAACCAACATCTATGTATAATACGAGGCGCGTTTTTTAAGTATGTACCATTACTGGATATTTCCGGTATAGCGCTGCTATCCTTCATCTGTTGACCCACCACATACAACGTTAGAGGCATTTACATAGTGTGGCCATTTTGTAGTAAGTGGTTGAAATGTTCAAGACAATAGATCAGCCCGCCGATGGTCCGTGATTCGTTTCTGGAATGCACGAAACATGAGACCAGCTGACATTCATCGCCGAGTGTGTCCTGATTTGGTGCCGAGTGATTTCTATATTTTCCTTTATATGAAGCGGTTTTTTGGTGGCATGCGTTTTGATGACGATGGTGAACTCAAATATGGAGTACAGACATGGTTTTCATCCCAAACGGCGTCGTTCTTTGATGAAGGTACACAAAAATTCGTACTCCGTTATGACAAGTGCCTTAATAATAGTGGCGAATATGTTGAGAAGTAGTATAAGGTGTGTAGCGTCCGAAGAAAGTAAAGTGTTGTAAAAATAATGATGTATTTCCAAAAAAAAAATCGGTACTTATAAATATTGTTATTCGTATTGACGTGCATGGACACACGTCTGGAGATTTACTCAGGAGTACGAACCTCATCCAAATATATCACTAAGTTAGTCATATTTTTATAAAACAAGCTCTTATTATTAGGAGAAATTCTCCTAATAATAAAGTATCAATGTGTCCAAAATTTAATAAAAAAAAAAAATTGATAATTCTGGCGTCTGCTATCAGTTTACTCAAAGGCATTTGAGATTCTGTAAAAATAAGGTAGATGGCTCTTTCAAATAATGGAACGATTAAATGTATTAATATCAAAAAGGTAACATGTAGGTTCGAAAATTGTCGCTAAAAATATTGTCGCTGTAGCATAGTTGGATAATGCACCTTCCCCGGTTAGGAAAGAGATCCACAATATTTTTCGATAAAATTGATTTGTATATCTTTCTAATTAATATATTTAATTGATATTTAAGCTGTTATTGATATGAATTGTATTCTGTGTAGGTACGCATGGTTAATGATTTTTTTATTATTACATCGGAATAAAGTAATCATAATATGTTCATGGTATATTTTTTCGGCACGCCGTTTTGAATCACAATATTTTAATGGAGTATTATTTATTGGGTCGGATTCCGGACACCCCGGTAATGTTCCTCCATTTTACGAACTTGATCTGTTAAATAAATCGTAAACGTTTTTGAAAAACATATCTGTCACTTGCAAAAATGTATTTATATTAACCCTTCCCAAACCATGCAGTAACACATTAAACCTGTAATATTTCGGTAAATACATGCAACATAAAATTATTATTTTAGATAATCTTAAAGAAAATATTAGCGCTTAGGACTTGACTAGTGAAAAACCAATTATACATTCAAACTGTTGTAAAATTAATACGTTAGTAAAAATACCATTTGTGATATGAAATACAGAAATATAAGTATACAAATACAATTGTCTCTTTCATACTAATTAAATGAAGTGAGATAAGAAGGAAGGACACATTGTATAGAACTTAATAAATACTTTAAATTATGATATTAATAATTTTTTCAAAATTGAATGCTCAATATTAGTAAATTAATGCAATTTAAGCTAATAAAAACATTTTTTATAACTCTTATTTACGGTAACACGAGTTAAGTAAAAGTTAAGGGCCGGATTAGTAGCAAATTTTTACTTTGGTAACTTTTCACTAACACCCGTGCTTAAATCGTTTGCGGGTTATTTGAACGTCACATTTACTATAGCCAAAGCATCAAAGCACAGATGTGATGTCTATAGGTACTACAAATAATCATAAAACATGTTGTAATTTTATGCTTTATCTATGGATTATTTTCGCCTCTGTGTTCGAAATCTGTCACTTTGGTGGTGAAATTTTTTATAATTATGTGTTAATGTATATTAAACAACGAGATCGTCATCGAACGAACTCTCATCACTAAAATAGCAGGATGATGATGAAATGATTAATTGTCGTATACAGCAAATTTCAAAGTATCAATGTGTCAGATGACTTTTGAAACAGCTGTGAAGAGTCCGCCATATGTAACTGTTGATTTTCGTTTTTACTATCGGATACCGGAGAGAAAACATGAGTTTACTACGAGATGTACTTTCGAGAAGAAAATATTTTTTACCAACAATCAAACCAGTTTTCGCAAAAATTTTATTTTATTTGTTAGACTTTATTGACATACATATTTTATTATTGTATATATATTATAATATATAACATGATAAACATACGATACAATTATATTGTAATTAAGTATTTTTATTTAACTCGTAGTTTATTGTGTGGGATGGAGTAGACTCCACCTCTGATATATACAGCATTGTCCTGGTTACTTTGCTAGACCGCTATCTGTGTTAAAGTAGACAGTTTTTTTCGCGCTATTGTGGTGTTATTTAATTCAAGTTAGAAAGATAAAGATTCGACAGGAATAAGACATATAAATAAAATAAAAATAGAGAAAATAAAATGTATGAGTGTTGTAAAAAAAGTGAATTACTTTAGAAACTTTTTTTACTAACGTAAAAAGTTACCACTGATCACACAACCATTTCAAATTTGACCGATATTTTTCTAGATAAAAAAAAATCTTCATCAATTTATATTCACAACTTCTTAATCGATAGTATTTGTTTGAAACCACAAATCGTTTCTATACTTTCGCTTATATATTAATTCATGATCATTTTTAATTCGCTCGATGTTCAGCGACGTCTCGTCAATCGCTTTATCTTCACCGGCACAATATCCGCACTATATCCGGCCATATATCACACTATATCCGGCCAGTATAAAGTTATTTTTATTGTTCAACCACTTTCATTATTAGATACTTAAATACATTTAATTTTAATTTAATATTTTTAAGTTTTAACTCACGTTCGTTCACTTTACTGTACAAATTATTAGATTTTTTATGCCAGATTAAGAACACGTAATCTTACTATATACCTAAATGTTGGACAGAATTAGCAACACGCCAATATATCACTTGATTTAGTTCTATCCTACATTGATTATAAATAGAGTGGAAATGAGATCGTTTAGGCGTATGTGTTGTAGATCAGAGTAAAGAATGAAGAAACAAAGAAAGAATGTAAAGCTGATCTTAATATACTGAGTAAGATTAAGAAAAGATCACTAAGGTGATTTGGTCATATGAAATGGATCAATGAGGAGAGAATGGTAAGCGAGATATATGGCGCAAGTGTTGATAGAATTAGAAATAGATGACATCTGCGGAAGACTTGGCATGACCAGGTAAATCAAATACTGGAGTATGGTCCTGTTAAAAGCCTCAATAATCGGCGAACTTGTATGAGAAGATGTACGAATGTGGATGAGGCGAGATCTGTGTCAGAGCAGAAGAGTGTGGCGCTCTATCCTCTCTGCCTACGCCCTCGAGGAAACGGCGTGATGGTAAGTTAGTTAGGTTGATTAGAAATACAATGTAATTTTGACGTAATTCCTAATAACAGGGAACTCCGATTATTTCTTACAAATGTTTGTAACTAACTGTCAGACAATAATTACACTTTATTTAAATACTTAATGTTTAACAAATGGTAGCCATATCAATTAATTTAAACAACATCTTCATACACACCGCAATTATTAAATAATTATTTTCGTTCGCTTGTCAGTAAGAATTTCATTATGTAAATGAACCACGTGTGAAATTATTTTCAGACGAAACGTAACAGATCATAGATTATCTTTTTTTAAATAGTTTTATCAAAAATTTACATGAATGCTACGTACGAATTGTGATTATTTTCTTTTGATTTTATTAAAAGCTATTAGGGGCGCAAAAAATTGCACCAAATTACGTATAAGTATACAAGATGCATGTACAAGATTATACTACAGTTGATTGCATCATTATAAGTATATATTTTTTTTATTATTTTGTGCTTCCTGAGTCACAAAATAATAGTATGCTCGTAATAACAGATTTTAAAATATTAGAATTCCAAATTGTTGAGGTGGATTTTAAAAATAATCAGTTCATATTAGCGCTGGAAATAGTGTCGATACCAAAATTACTGTAGGACGCGGACCTTTTGGGCCTTTGTCTAATGTGGGCCCCAAGTACGTAGGTACGCCACTGCCGATACTATTTCGATATTCGAAAAACGTATGCCATACTACAGGATGAATATTTTGTTTAGTCGTCATTTTGGTTTAGCAGATATTTGTCAATTCGCATTTGGTAATCGTAGAGAATAGTTAATTACAATTTATTGTAGAGTATCTAACGTGTCAACAATCTGGTCCTATTTCTTTCAAGATGCAATATGCAATGCTGTAACCATTAATGGTCATCGCTATTGTCACATATTGGAAAACTTATTGGTGACCGAATTGGATCGATTGAGCTTACAATACATGTAGTTTCAACAGAACGGTGCCGGTTTCAACAGAACGGCTACGCTTGAAACTTTGCGAGAATTTTTTGAAAGAATGTTAAAACGTGGTGATATCGACTGGCCTCCTCGATCACCTGATTGGACAGTTCCAGACTATTTTATGTGGAGGTATTTGAAATGAAAGGTCTACGCCAATAACCTAACAAGAATTCCGTCGCTACAGGACAATATTTTAAATGAAATTGCTGAAATAACACGCGAAGTGTGCAAAAATGTTACGAAAAATATGTTTAAAAGAGCACGCATTTGTGCCGCTGCTAGAGGCAGCTATTTGGCCAATATCATATTTCAAACATAATTGTAATAAATTAAGTAATCGACAAATAAAAATAATATTAAACAATATGTATATATATTTTCTAGTTATTCAAAATCAAGATCGGCCTGGAACATAAAATTCACCCAGCACAAAAAAAAACAATATTCTCAAAATGAAATAAAACAATTTTTTGCAGTAATCAGTGAGTAAAATAACTCTACCTGCAACTAATCACGCGAAATTTTTATAAAATTTCTGGGTATCTGCGAAGAGTAATTTGTTGCGAACACGTGTTTGCAAAGGCGGAGCAATGAGCAATAATTCTATGTATTTCAATACAACGAATGCCCAACGGATACACAGTGCTTTGTCTCGGGGAATAATAGCCACGAGGATGCATATTCATACCTATAAAGTATTTAGTTTAATAATTGCGGCGGTAGTTGGGATGTCGCGGGGCCGCGGACCGCCGACTCACGATCGGGTCGTGGTCAGGCGGGGGTCAAGATATTGCACGGACTGAGACCGAATAAAAATTCAACTATGCAGGACCAGAGGCGGAGCTAGTCGTGAAGAACACGAGATTCAATGCACTGAGGTATTTAAAAAAAACGGTTTTATGTTTCATTTTCTCCTACTGTATCTTCATTACAGATGTTAGTTAGAAGATAAAAAGAATACCTAACTCAAAACTATATAATTAACACACCTCTGCGGTGGTGAGTCAGATCTGACCCGGGTGTTTGTGAAAATATAAATTACGCTAGAAATATTCGTTTAATGTTGTTTTCCTTCTAGTTTTTTAACTAAATATTTCCAAATAATTTTAGATACAAATAAATGCTATGTGACGAGATTCAAATAAGTTATTGATAAAAATGTGAAAAACTGCTCAAAAACTGGTCTAAGACAGTCGCTTTTACGGGATTGAATCTAAGCGCTTACGCCTAAACATATATAGTCAACATTTTGAGCATATTTTTTTATGGCGGATAGACAAAGGATACCAAATATGCGTCCTTTTATTGTTAGCCAGTCCAATTATTGTACAAATTTATATTGTTATTTGTTTTGACTTATTTTCGTCTGGCGGCCCCTAGACAATGCCAATAATATAACTATTTGAGGGACGTTACGCCTACCTGTAAGTTTTATGACCCTACCCTCGGGTTTTCAATATTGATGTTGATAATTATCAGTGGATGTTTGTATTTTGGCTGTATAAGGCGTCTGTTGATGCGTGAGAATACGTACATTATTCGTAATATTTTTTTAATTTTTAACTTAAATTTTTCACCAGAAACATTACGGCACACCATTAAATCATATTTATAATGAAATATCTATAAAAAATGTATCATAAAACAGTTGAAAAACCGAAAACTTGAGGTGGATCTAGAATGACTCACCACCGCCGGACGTATTTTGTTTGTACCGGGCAGTAAGTGTTAATTACATTTGTTTTTTTTTTAAGAGAACATTCCATTACATTTTTCGTGGTATTTTAATAAAAATTCAATAAATAAACTAGAAAAATATACATAAAAAATCTATAAAATCAAGTCTCCCAGAGGGTATAACACAAATATATTTGAGACTCATTGAAATATATGGTTGATTGCTTTTAGAAATGAAATCATAGATGTATAAGGTGGAAAGATTACAGAATATAAGGAGAACGTATTTAATTACTATAACGAAATGGTGAATGCGCTTCTCCGGATAGGAAGAGTAACTAAATATTTTTCCATAAATAGATTTTTTCTGTTTGATTTGCATTAATAACATTTTTAATTGAACCATTTATGAACAGAAAATATAAACTTTATGGAAACGTTTCGACAATCAGTGTGCATAAGATAGACTCTATTGATTCTTTGCTAAAATAGTCCTTCGGTGTTAGCTTAAATAATCTTTTTTTTTTTTTAAAAGATAATATCGTCCATAGTAGAGATCGATGAATCGCCAACACCATATTTATTAACTAGGTGAGAGCCCGTCAATAATGACAGGTAAAAGCTTATTTTATTATCGAATAATTGGTAGATATATTTAAGAAAATTATTAATGAACACGTGGGAAGTAAGCACCAATCTGGATTAGACGCGCAAAACCCAGCTTATATGAAAAAAGTATTTTATTCACGTAACTTTTCAATTCAAACTCTTAACACGTCATATATTTACATACGTATTGTGTAACATACTCGCATTCCTGTTTTATTATTGTCAAATGTTGTTTTTGACAATGTTATTAGTATTTTGTAAGTTAGCACGTTTTGGTTATTATTATTGTTCAATGCACTAGAGTACGTATGAAGTAGCCGCTACTGCTTTGTAAGGTGTATATGGTACCTACTTGAATTTAGTAGACAAATATGAAGCCGAAATAAGCTATTAAATGAGCCAAGATATTCGACACATTAATAATCCATTTTTTAAACTTTCACCACGTGTGTATATTTTACATTGCATATTTATAAATTTGTTTACTTTAATAAAATGACATCTCAACAGCATGAAATAAACAGTCTACTCTAACGACGACGAAATTCTAGCAAAGTAGAGCCGGTATAAGGTTATATCTATATACTAGGTAGATACCAACTGCATCCCACTCAAAAACGTTATAACAATTTAATTATAATAAGTGTATTATATTATTTAGTGTTTACCTATTATATAACAAAATACATGTCAGTAAATTAATTAATCGATACGTTAATCGGCAAAGTCGCTAACTCCACCCATAGTCAAAAAAACAGTTTTTGATGCCATTATTTTCCTCTTTCATTGTTCTATGGTACATAAAAAGCACACATTTCCCATCAATTTTAAAACACGTGAAATCACTCGCACACATAACAGCTAACTCCAAGCAGTAACAAAACGATTCAGCAAACCGGATAGCTCCCGCCATTTTGTATTGTGAAATGTCAAATAGTGAAGTTTTGCAACGGCTCGTGTTTTTGATTGATAAAATTACATAAATTCAATGTAAATAAGTACTAGATGCTGAAAAACCTTGGATTAATTCTTACATAAACCTTAAATGTTTTCCTGATGCAAGTGGTGATGGCATTAGAAATAGGGAACGTTCGCGGAAGACTTGACACGACCAAGTAAATCAGATACTGGAGGATGGTCATATTAGAGCTTCAATAATCGGCGAGCTTGTTTGAGAAGATTAATGAATGTGGATGAGGCGAGAATTGTGTGTCAGGACAGAAGAGTGTAGCGCTCTTTTCTTTCTGCTCACCCCCGCGGGGAAACGGTATGATAGTAAGTTAGTTATCTAATTGTGTTTCAGAATTGTTAAAAAAAAATCATGATGGTTGTATTACATTCAGACCTATTCTCAAAATTGCAATATTGAAATTAAGGTGATTGTTACACCAACCCTCAAAAATAGACAGATAGTTTTAACAGATTATGGTACGCTTATTTCCCTCACTCCCTCACTCTCTCTCCTTCTCTCTCATTCAAATATAACACTATTTTTGAGGGTTGGTGTAACAATCACCTTCATTTCAATATTGCAATTTTGAGAATAGGCCTGCATATCATGGAAAATTAGCTAACTCTCAATAATATTTTACAATTTTGGTAAAGAAATTCAGCTAACTCAAAATATGCCCTATATGTACGAGATAAATCAAAAAATCAATAAAATTTCACAGCCACCCTATTCCTGCATAAACAATCTACCAAAGTGTGTTTTGGAATTTTCGCAATCTGTCGTTTAATTATAAAATTAAACGGTTCTTTGATGCTCTGAACATTTGAAAAAAATTGAGTTAGCCGCTTATAATTTACCAGGCACAAAAGAATTTCGTCGTTTCGAGTGGTGTTTTGTTTTAACATTGGTCAGTGGTATTTCACCAAAAAACTTCGGCACCAGTTCCACCCTGCGCGTGCAGCGTGTCGGTCGCGAAGCGCGCCTGCGCACATCTTGCGAATGTATAACAGCGATAAAGAAGGACCGTGCCCGCTATAAAGAAAATGTCAACATTTTACATTATAACAATGACACGCCGATAATTTACGCGATAGCGAAGTCCCCTCCTGAACTGCGGTGAACTTTGAACAGTCGTCTCGCCTTTTATAGGAAATGATGAGGATTTACTGCTGCTTGTGTTAGCCTAAATTCCTAAGCAATCGAGTTGAGCGGAGTGGGGCTACCGAGCATAACCGCATAAGATTCAACCCAGAGGATGCTAGTACACGAGCATGACCAATTCAATGCTTTAATAAAAATATTTATTTAGCGCACTCAAAATTGAAGATAATAAGAATTATGAAAATAAATGTACACGCTCCGTTCCTTCCAAATATCAAACACAAACAATCGTATTTGTCAAAATCAAATAAATTATTGCAAAAAATCATAACACCGATGAGTCATTTTTTTAACCTTTCCTCTCCGATAATTCAGACTGAGTTGATATTGCCTCTAATTATATGAATATATCTGTAAATATGCTAAATGCAGAGTTCATATTTTATGTATCCCTCCGTAATATATATATATGTATTGGATAAAATAATTACAATATATAAGTATTTACCATACGAAAAATAAAAAAAGTTTTTTTCGAAGAACCTCACATGACTTTGTCAATACGTGTATGTGTATGTGCGGAGAGGTGCATAAGGCGCAGTACGAGGGGTGCTGGATGCCGATCGTCACTTTAGTGGCAGAGCGTACGCTGACCGAGTTAGACGGTCTCAATGCTGGCGTTCGTGATGATCAATGTTTTTTCTCATTTTAATCACTTTTAAACTATTATTTTATTGATTAATAGTAATAAATGTTAGATATTCATATTTATCCGACTTGAAAATCACAAAAGACATGTACACTAATATTACAGCACCGGAACGCGCGTTTTTGTTTAAGCATCGTAAGGGAAAGGTTAATAATAAATTTATCTAATATTTGTGAGGTTGTGATGTTACAAGATATAATTCCTAGATAATTAAAATAAATATTTTGTGTATGAACGGGTGAGTTATATTTATATAAAGTGATTATTCACTTTATTTCTCCATATACAGATATGTCCAAATAACTACATTTAATTTCAATTACAATTACAGTTACAATGAAATGTTTTATTTTTTTACAATTTCGTGTCAGCTCTACTAGGCGTGTCTCTGGGCATTGGTGTGCATTTATTTGTAAGAGTTTGTTCTCTTTTTTAAATTCACGGTTATATGAGCACATTGCCAATATATAGTCCGACGGAAGTTCAAAGATATCCATCTCGCATACCGGAGAACCATCCAGATTTATAATATCATTATAACAAACATGGTTATTATAAGAGAGACAACCTAGTAAGTGAAGAATTTTCATGCCCGTAAGTAATTAATTAATTGTAGAAATTGCTTAAAAGTACACAAATATATCGATTTATGTAATTGATACAAAGTAATCAGACTGGTAACAATAACATATTATATGTACATCTTGATACTGATTAATAACAATAGGCCAATCAAAAAAATGTCTCATTTCTTTCAAATATCCTCCCTTCATTGCAGGTATATTTTATTATTGACTTAGGACTTGTCCGTCAGGTGAGGTAGACGCCGGAGCACATCCTCTGGAACTGTGTGATTATGAATGATGCACGTGATATCATGATTGCGGAATTAGAAAGAATAAGTCATCGGATTCCCCGAACGATGACCTATTAAGAAATGAAAGGAATATCGAACATTTTTAGGTATTTATTAGGGTGTGGGTCTCTCGCTGGGGGTTGCTGGGATGGACGATGCCGGGAAGAGCAGTGACTAGAGAGACTGGCTCTCCTTCGCACTTCTTGCGACCTGGACAGGGTGAATTTCAGCCGGATTGTGACCGAGTTCTGCGACACCAACACATAAATATGACGTCTACCCTTCCTTTTTGAGGGTGTATGATTTCTATAGCTTCTTTCTGGCTGCCTTCTGAATTTAATGTGATAACGAGTCTTACGTCAAATTGTACAGGTATGGCTCTGGTACGGTGATACCGGAGCCAACCTGTGATGGTATTATGATAATAATATTAATATATAATGACTGAATGTAATAAAAAAAAATAATAATGTAATTATGACGAATCGAAATGAGAGTAAACAACTTTCAAATGATTCGGGATAGGGTGTAAATATATAAAAATAAAGATTTTAATAAACTGTCGTCGTTCTTAATGGAAAATACATTTTAAAGTGTTAATAATTATTATTGTTCATGACATTTGTATTTCATGATTAAGAAAATTGTTTATCGATTTCTCCCTACTGCGGACATGCGCATCAAGCTCCTAACGAGATCGAAGATGACACAACGTCCAGGTATGTCGAGCGAGCGGGTCGCGTCGCCGGGCCGCGCACCGCCCGCGAGCACTAGACCTGTTCCGTGCTGCGGAGCATTGAGCATTCAGCCGTGCCGATCTATGATAAATAAACTCTGAGAAAAATCTATGATAAAGAGAGTCAGATTGAATAGAAAGATGGGTCTCGCGTGATGCGAAACGGCAACACACCTCCGGGGGGCGAGAGAAAGAGAACGGACGACTCCCTCTTAGAATAATGGCTTTATTGATGTGTCAGAGGAACGCCGGTCTGAGATGTCGGCTGTTCTGGCTGTTCTGTGCTATCCACTCTCCGAGTCCGGGGGAAACTGAGCACTTTGTAGCAAATATAAAGGGATTTTATTGACTATGATACCAAAAGCAATGTTTCCTTATTTATAAATATTCTTAAATACCACGGCACTCATAATTAGAATGCCAGCGCTCGACAAGTAGACTTTTAAGGTGGTCGTGTCTAAATCTACACTGTCTCTACTGTAATCCTGCAGTCCTTGTAAATATGAGATATAAGGGTACACAATTATTGTGATCTAACATACTTTACTTCTTCAATATTAGTAATATTACTTTGTGGCCACATATCATATAAATAATTAGATAAAACACTTTGTTTAAACCACTATTTATTGATAAATCAACGTGTTTCGATACCTGTGGTATCTTCTTCAGTAAACTCCAATAATTTTTGTATAGGTAAAACTTGCAGAAATTTTGATATTAGAATTATAGAGCACTTGAGATGTCTAAATAGCAACGACTATTCTGAATTCGCCAATCACCTTTTGGAAACAAACCATTCTTTTGAGATTAATAAGAGTATATAGAAAAATACTAGGGGATTACAGTTAGATAAATTTGAAATTTTAGAAATAAGAGAAAGTAAATTAAAAATTAAATATTATAAATAACCAAATCCTTTTTGCAAATCGTCACCTTTTAAATTTGTTATAATTTTGTAGTTTTGTTTTTGTTTATCCTTGCATTTTTAATTTTAGTATGCATTGATTTCTGAAGAAGATACCATAGTTGTCGAAATATCGAAACATGTTGATTTATCAATAAATAGTGACTTAAACAAAGTATTTTATCTTATTATTTATAATGTATTTTATTTTATTTTTATTAATTATTTTCTAACAAAATGTTTTCATGTAGTTTTATTAAAAGCTATCATGCCGTGTGTTCATCGATGATTATGACGTCGCTGCAGCTATTCTTAATGCAAGATTTGACACCTTGTCGCATTGCATCTTTTGGTGTGACTAGTTGTGGCGTGTTTTGAATGAAACTTGAACCCATTGTGAGATGATTCAGTTCCGAGTCCCGATCTCCCGCGCCAGAGATCGACCCGCGATGGATGGGAGTGACGATGTTGAGCCGAGCGATGGCGCAATCAGTTTTTTTCATCCCAGCATATTTAGTCGGAGTTTTCTGGAACGAATCTGTTTGTGAATTTTTGAGATTAACCAGCGATGATTTGAGTTCTGCTCCGAGATCGTGATCCCTGTTCGCCGAGAGTTGTTCAGAAAAAAGCGTATCATGATTTACAATTTCGGATGTAATTAAAGACGCAATTGTCCGAGAATTTGACTCTAAATACGGAACGCCACTTTTTTCATCCTGAGACGGGGCCGGAAATATAAAATGTTCGAATAATCAATATTGTCATTTACTTTAAGATAATATAGAAAACTAAATCTTTGAAATATTTCCGTAAATACATTTCGCGTGGGAACAATGAGACGTATAATAAAAAAACGTATACAGCGAAACATCTATCTGTCGTTTTTGAAGGGGCCTATTGAAATAAACTATGAATGCGGGAATATAAAAAAAGTTAAATTTGACGTACTCAAATGTTTAATACATATTATAAAAAATATACATATTTCACATGTAAATGAATGAGTTTAAATAAAAATAAAATTCGAAAGCTGCACACAAAAAAAAAAATAATTAAACTTTATATTGTATAAGGTCAAGCGGCAGTCAGTAGTAGCATTCTATTCTCTCTCTCACTCTCTCTCTCCCTCTCTCTCTCCCTCTCTCTCTATATACGAAATTAATTCGGGACTGGAAGAAATAAATTATACATGCGGGAAAACGAATATTCGAGGAACGATCGATCGAGATTTCACTGTATATATGTATATTTTTATCTATACAAAAAAATGAAATATGGATGAATTAATTTTCTAAAAAATATAAAGTAAAACACCATTAAGCATAGGAACATTATTTTCATATGAGTAGGTATACAAACAGGTGTCCATCGTTTGTTTTATTTATATCCAAATAAATTTTTACATAGACTCGTCAACTCGTAACGCTTCTGACATTAGCAGACAGTTTGTTATTATAGATCTTACATGGTTACCCTACTTCCCATTAACACCCTACACTCGCTTTATCTTCTTCTTTTTCAACGATCTCATGAGACTCGGGAGTCCATGACCGCAGCCTCAACGGAGTACCATTCATAACACTCGTTTTATATTGTATATTATACCTATGTTATAAAATCAGACACTTTCATTAATATATTATTCACTGCATAAATAAGCCAAAAACATCCAAGAATTGTCTTCTTTATTCCGTCTATTACTATCACCTCTCTTTATTACTCTGTGCTTAAAAATTAAACCTTTGATATTATTTTTTGGTATAATACTCGCCTATTGATCAAGTGACTGGAAGTTCGAGCTTCATCCCTCGAGACCACCAAGTTAGTCCAATTTTTGTAGCACAAGCTCAGTTGAAGAATAATTATAATGTTGTAACATATATTTCAAAAAATATATATCTTGAATAATAAATCAAAAATACACTAAGAAGAAAAAAGTGGAGTCTACAAGTTGAGTTTCAAGGATTGTGACAAAGCGGAAGAAAAATAGGAAAAAGATTAGAAGAACATAAAAAAGCAATAAAATACTTCAGTCTAAATTTCGAAATGGTTGAGCATGCAAGAATGGAGGGTTATTTCTTTGACAATAAGTTTTTAATAATAAGAAAATAATAAACATGCAAATACCGCCCATTACATGTTTCCGAAAATATTCTTTCAATATAGTGGAATGTATTTAAATATGGAATCATATCATAACAATCGCGGGAAATATTACGCTGGAGATATCATACCTATTGGCAATGGGATATACAATCATTCATCTGGTGTGGTTACCCTAACTTTATACACAATTTGTCAAAATTGATAAGTATCCTTGGCAACTTAGAACAACTCCGCAACTCCAAGACCGGTCTCTCTTTCAATGTTCCACAGCTTCTTCCCGCCCATCCACCGTTTAACTTCTATTTTCTTTTCAGTAAGTGTTTATAGTAGGCGATATTTATTATTCCAGTCCAGATTATTCATTTTTTAAAACCTTGATTGTTTACTAACTATTGATAACTAACCTAACCTAACCTAACAAAGAATATTCCCTACTTTTCGAACATTATTTATTTATTATTTTTCAATCTTTGTGAAGGTTCTCTAAAACTTGTTGCTAATGAAATTTGTTCATAATATTTTCTTCTGTAGCATCACGCCTTGAAGGCATCCAACTTGTTAATACCCGTTGTAGTCCATGTTTTGCATCCATAGTCATACAGGAGCACGGACTCAACGTTACATCTAGCAGCGCTAGGAAAAGTTTTTGGCAACTGAAAAAATTCCTAAATTTTGTGAAAGCACTTTTTGCCATTTCAATTCTCATTCTCATAACTATATATATTAATGTAGGCATGTCTATCTATCTATACTTCTAATGTCGGACCTATTCCATGTTATCTTCTTCCTGTGAGTTGATCGTTTCTTTACTGAATACCGTGGTATTTATCTTTTTTTTAGTTAATGCCATCTTTGACAAGCATCTTTCAGGTTTAAAAGTATCTGAAGGTTTTCATTCAAGACTCTTTGCGAGTGTCACACACATACCTAACATTACGAATGATTTACTTTCTAATATAAAATCCTATTTGGCATACACGAAAGGTGTTATGAAAATCTTCCCTGCTTACACGTTAAATAACAAGTGTGACAGCATACAACCCTGGCATACTCCATACCGAATTCCGACCGGTTTTGTGTTTGTACCTTCTACATAACTACTGCAGGTTAATTCCAAAAATAAACTCTTTAAAAGCCTCACATCTCGTACATCAAGTCCAGCTTGTTGTGGACATTTGATTAGTTTATCATGATTAACTCAATCAAAAACTTTTGTGATATCAATAAAACAGATTTTTTCCTAAATTCCCTGGACTTTTGGAGTAGTTTGTTCTGAGAGAACAGCAAGTCTCGCGATCCCAAACCTGATCGAAAACCAATCAATTGTGCTGCTGTGCTGTACTCTTTCATTTCTAGTGTAAACGATCTTGGCTGATGTGAGAAGAATGTTTAGTGTATGGTTGGTGAGACTGATCAGATTCGCTCATTATTGGGATAAATTGTTGTTTTTATGATGTAAATGAAATATAAAGAAACCCGTCAATTTTCTGATATCTTCACATAAAAGCTCCGGTCCTGGAGTTTTTGAGTATTTCACTGATCACTCAGGGCTGTTTCTGTGAAGGTCGAACCGTGAGTTCAAGTGTAATTGCTTACTTATCTTCTTGACAGAATTTAGCAAGACTTTCTCGCCTATTATTACATTCAACAAGTCCATGTTTACCTATAACATCAAATATTTCTGTATCGTCAACTTTTGCGTCGATGTCTCTGAAGTAAAAAGTATTTAAAGGTTTTTTATGTTAAACGTTTTATCTTTAAGTCGCTCATAAAAATTCATCTCGCATCAATCTGGGTATCATCTGTATAAAGTTGAAGTACATACATTTGCAAGTACCTAATATGACTTTGAATTTTCTAAGTACTTGCGGGATCATCATTGTATCATTTATTATAATATATCCTACTGTATTCCGTGACCTTCACCATTTGCTGATAATATAAGTATTCATTGCCGCCTACTCCCATGGAAGCTCTGGTTTCCATAGTCAGGATTCAGAATGGTACCAATGGTCCTACTCTATTGTTTTTACTTATTCCTCTCCCTTCTTCTTCTTTTTTCCTTCAATCATTATTGACATATTAACGACCCCTTAGAATGACAAGGTTCCATCTGACACTGACACTGTTTTGAGATAATGCGCTCAAAAGTGTTGATTGAATTTTAATATATATTCATGTATATTTCGTTTTGAATATGCAAATATGATCAGTTTTAAGGTATTAAATTATTTTCAGTATTATCAATACCCACTGTGACATGAGGGAAATAAAAAATAAATAAAAACATTGTGAATTAACAATAATGATCCATAGATTTAAATAAATAACTGATCCAGTTGGAACTTTCAGCTCTTGCTATTTTCTTTAATATCCGTTAAATAGAGTTGGTGTGTATGGAAGAGATCTAAGGCACTTCCACAAGTTCCGGTCCTGGGTCACCCTCACAGCTGACTCCTCTAGTCAGACGAAAAGTATCTATCCTCTATTGTGGCATCTTCCAGGTTTTCTTTGGCACAAGATTGTACTTAGAATAATCTCCTTTTCTCGGCTGTCACTTTGACGCATAATGCGGCCCAAGAATTAGAAAAATCTTTTGTTCATTGTTCATTGCTTGGATTTGTTGCTGGATTGAGACATTCGTGAGTCATGCCGTGGAATGTGTAACATCTTTCTCGAGGAATACATTTCGAAGGCATATATTTTACGTTTGTCGCTATTGCGTGTTGTCCAGATCTCCGCTGCATACATGAAGATTGGTAAGATAAGGCTGTGAACCAACATAATTTTGGTTGCTTGCTTTATGTCATTGTCTTTCCATATTCTCGTAAGTCGGTTCGTAGCAACACTAGGTAGTTGTATGTCTTTGAATTTCCTACCCACTGTCACGAGTGTTCGTGATTAACGCGCCCAAGTTAATTACTTCTTGAACTGCCATACATCCAGCTGTTTAGGAAGTTTTTTGGGATGCATTAGCACGATCCACAACCAGTACGAGTATATGTGTTATTGAATAGTTGATACACATAACTAAATTTGATTCTTCAACTCTGTAGTATTTCTGCCCTTCAATAATTAAAATAGATTTTTCTGAGTACTGTCACTTTGTAAATGTATGTGTGTGCGTGTGTGTATGTGTGTGTGTGTGCGTCATGAAAGTGAGTAGATGAGTGGTGGGAGGCGAGCCTTATAAGAAGCCGCCTCTGTGAGAAGACTCTCTTCCATCACAGCTTCTTCTGAATAACAAGTCTATATATGAAGTGTATAATTATTATTGACTGTAATAACGCAATAATGTCAGAACCCAAGAAACTAGACAGTAATCAGAGGATAGAACCCAAAAAGAATCTGTGGTAATTCAAGATTTATCACAATTATAATTATACTGGACATGGAACCTATTAAAATATCATATTTACAATTGTTATAGTTAAATATAAAAAAAAATGCTTTAAGAGCAGTTTGAAAAACATGTCTGAAAATAAATCTAACGAGCTATTGGTTAAGTTACAAGGAGTAAAAATAAATAATAAAAATAATTATTTGCAGTGTATTACGTTTACAAAACTATTATAATAAATTAACTTAATGAAATATAAATATTAAATAAATTGTAAATATAATTGATTATTAACAAATATTTTTTTATATATATATATATGTGTAAATTTTGTCGCATTATAATAGAAGAATAAAAATGCTATCAACATTGAAAGCTTAATGAAATAATTTAGAAGCATGTCACAATTATCTAAGGAGAATGTAAAGAAAAAAATTATCTTTAAATGTTAATGGTTCCTTTTCCTTTTGTTCGTAAATGAACAAAGAGACATTTACAAAACGAAAATCATTGTCAGTATCCATAGTATAATAGGGTTCACACAAAAGCACGTATTTCCTTCAATGTTGAATAATTATTTTGAAAATATATACCAAACAATAGGATGGTCGTTATCAATTTATTTCTGGAAATTTGTTCATGCACTTTGATTGGTTGAATTTTTAAAATGAACATTATTCTCACAATAATCAACGCAAAACGTAATAAATCATTTTATCAAAAACATCTACAAAATTCTTAAATAACCTGCTACATTTATAGAATGCTTAAAAACAGTAATAGTTCAAAGTCTATATTTTGCCCATCACCTCAGGGCTTTTCTCAACGAAGTAGATGATGAGATAAACGTAAAATGTACATAGACTCTTCAAAATGGTCCGCTTTGTTAATATACTCAGTAAAAAAAAATTGTATATTTTTTATATCTTTCCTTATTTTAGCTGTTGCTCTGTACATGTAATGTAATACATATGTATATATATTACAAAAATGTTTTCTCTCTTCATGGATAACCGATTAATGCGTCCAGTTATAGTAAAAAGGTTTTTATAAGATATATTATTAATAAGGATCCCGGTAGCGACGGCAATATTTTTCGATAAAATTGATTTTATATGTATGTCTTTCTAATTTCTATTTATAAGATATATTAGTAAAATACAAGATACTACTTCTGTAGCATACCACAATTGCGAAAAAAATTATATATACCTATGTACTAACTATTTTGTATCTTTAGTCTGATTTTCTAAATGATTGGTAGCGCCAAAATAAT
The DNA here is from genome assembly GCA_031772225.1 of Eubasilissa splendida. NCBI lineage: Eukaryota > Metazoa > Arthropoda > Insecta > Trichoptera > Phryganeidae > Eubasilissa > Eubasilissa splendida. Next base: position 29,557,305 of record CM062849.1, on the reverse strand, counting down.
ATATATTTTATTAAGGGAACACTTTCTTATTGCGAAGTAATAATTTTTTTTTTTTTTTAGGAGAACACATTCTTATTGTGAAGTTGTAATTATTCAGAACATAGGTCTGTGATATTTTAAATATGAATTAAATTATAAGGTCGAAAAATTGTCGCTAAAAATAATGCCGCTGTAGCTTAGTTGGATAAAGCACCTCCCCCGGTTAGGGAAGAGGTCCAGGTTCGAATCCCGGTAGCGCAACAACAATATTTTTCGATAAAATTGATTTTATATGTGTATCTTTATAATTAATATATTTAATTCATATTTGAAGTAATAATTATTCATAACATAGGTCTGTGATATTTTAAATACTAATTAAATGTATTAATACATATAAAATCAATATTGTTGTCGCTACCGGGATTCGAACCTGGATCTCTTCCGATCCGAGGAACGTTCATTAAAAATAAAGTAGATGGCATTCAAATAATGGAACGATAGATGTACCAATTTTGAAAAGTGTAACATATAGATTCGAAAATTTATCGACAATGTACTGTGTGTTGTAACATAATCGATTAATGCACGTTCCCATCTAGTTTGTATTTATAATATATATTTATGTCAAATGAGTACAGTATTACGTTTCGTTTATAAGTAAGTTGACGTATGGTCTCCTACCGGTGTACCGATAAAATAAAATATGTATTTGTATTATTAATCGTCCGAGAGCGCAATAAATTACCGGCGAGGATCCCTCGGTCCGTGATTGCTGACATGTCTATACAACTGACAGATCCAACGCAAATTTCAATCGGTATTAATGCAACAATGCAACAAATTCGTACAAGATTATTTATTTTATTATTATTTAGGAGAACACATTCTTATTGTGAAGTTGTAATTATTAATTATTATAATTAATTAAGAATGTGTTCTCCTAAATAATAAAGTTGTATCAATGTGTTCAAAATTTTTATAAAAATTAATTGATAATTCTGGCGTCTGCTATCAGTTTACTCAAAGGTATTTGAGATTCTGTAAAAATAAGGTAGATGGCTCTGTCAAATGATGGAACGATTAAATGTATTAATATCAAAAAGGTAACATATTGGGTCGAAAATTGTCGCTAAAAATAATGTCGCTGTAGCTTAGTTGGATAAAGCACCTTCCCCGGTTAGGAAAGAGATCCAGGTTCGAATCCCGGTGGCGCAACAACAATATTTTTCGATAAAATTGATTTTATATGTATATCTTTATAATTAATATATTTAATTCATATTTATTTTATTATTGATTTTTGATAAGACTTTCTCAAATAAAAAAAAATTAAAGAAACAAAGATAGATAACATTATTAAAAATAATCATTATAGGCTTGAAAATCATTATGAGACGCTCAAAACGCAATGATCAATTACACGAATATCAAAGTATCCAAAACGCATAAATTATTTTTTTTAAATATAAAATTATTACGTAGATGTATCATCCATCTACCTTGTTAAATTACCTAATGTCGGTTTCTTCCCAATCCCAGACAAATGGCATTTTAAGTGTCTTGCAAAATAAATTTGCTATTATTTTTTGATTATTTTATTTGTAAGACAATCTTAAAGTCAGTTCTACTTCGTAATTAATCACAATTATATTTTGACAGTTGATTTCAAATATTATTCCCATAGTTTTGTTTTATAATTTTTATTTAAGTACTTAAATTAAAATTAGAAAAGCAAGTTTACACGGACAGCGTGCCCTAGGGCTGGTCGAGTGGTAATCATTAATATTATAAGCTAATTAATACATTATTTTTATGTAAACGTCGATTTATTTTTAATAATAATGATTTTAATACAAAATAATTACAGAAAAAATCAATTTATCGGATAAATATTTTTGTTGCTATCGGGATTCGAACCTAGATCTTTTCCTATCTGAGAAAACGCTTTACCAGTTACATCACGCCAATAGAGTAAGTTGACAAAAAATACCACAGAACTGTGTGTTCTGAAAAACTGCAACTTCACAATAATAATGTGATCTCCTTAATAATGATTTTGCTTGAAAAACTTTCACCTCATGGGAGCTTTACACATAAACTGTTATAGTCCTACAATTACTTTGTTTATAAAATTAAAAATGGTTATTTTCACTTATGGAAATATGCGTTTTTGGTTTGTTCTTAAATAAAGTCTCTGATGCACTGTTTCTTATGACGGGGGTAAAGAGTTCCACAATTTTGGGCCTGCCGCCGCAAATATCTGTTGGTCGGCTCTATAACCCTTCCCGCGACTGAAGTAGAGACTGATCTGAGAGTTTGACGTCTACCATTAAAATTGTTTGGGATACAATGCTCTTGAAGGTACAGAGGTGTCATGATACGTGTCGCCTTGTACATCAACCAGCACAATTTAAATTCAACTCTTTCAGGGAATCGGAGCCAATGCAGCTGATGTTATATGAGAGAATTTGGAAACTCCATATATTATCCGTGCTGCCGCATTTATAATTGATTGTAATCTATTCAACTGAAACATTGGCAGGCCAGCATAGATGTTGTTACAATTGTTCACACGTGACACCACAAATGCAAGATGTCTCCGAATACTTTGACAGTTTTACCGATTTGTGTATTCGTTGAAAGATCTGAATCAGTGTGCGCCCAACAACTTAACTGCAGATTAAGCATTCGCAGACATTGGTTCCTGTATTAAGTTTCGCCTTCTGGGTGTTGCCGTCCATAGTAGTTCTGTTTTGGATGGATTCAATGTAAGTTTATTTTGTGCCATCCGCTCGCCTATTTTCTCTATATACAAGTTAATATATAACTGAAAATATATAAAACAAAAATGGAACATGGTGTCGAGGTGCACGCCTGGAAAAGTGGACAGATGAAATGCTACTTTAATATGTGTATTAAATGTATTAATTGCCGTGCGTTGTAAAAGTATTTAAGAGAATTGCCAACATTTAGTAAGAAGAGATACAGAGAGACAATTAGAGACTACTTCCGCATTGTTAATTCAGAATTAATTGGTCGGAGATTCTTTAATATTTTCTATCTCTCGGTTCCTAGTTTTATAGAGATCAGTAATAAGCATCTTTCTTTGCGACGGCATCGAAGCGAACAGAACGCAGCGCGAAGCTCACTCGTAAAGGGGGATAATTCATTTCGAGACTCGCTCTCACTTAACCCGTAAATGTTTTATCTTTTCGCTTAAAGATTTAAATTTGCTTGCCCCCCTTCGCGTTAGTCGTTGCCACGGCGGTCGGGCGAGTTGGCCCGCGGCTGTGGGCATGACCGGCAACATTTCTGATCCCATCTCGCGCCGCACCGACAGCTAAATCCTGACCCCAGGATGACAAGATTCTACGTGCATTCGTTTCGGAATGGAAAAATGAGCCTTATGATTTCTTCTCTACGGTTCGTTTCCTAATACACGCCGCGCTGAGATTTTATCGTGTAATTCTTAGGTTGCAAAACGCGGTGAACCTTGCGGTGGAATGGTGAGGGCTTCGTATAAAGGATGTTCCACAATGTTGATATTGCGGGGGTAGTGTGGTATTGTTTCAAATAGGCAAATGTTTACACGCAGATAAGTGGGAAAGGGCGGTCGCAATAAAATAACTCCTACTAACTTTTCTTTGATTATGCTGCTATTGTATTTTGCATATTAGAAGATGATATCAAAGTGAAAACGTGCTAAACTTTAAGATTGGTTAAATTTAATATTTTATTCAACAATTGTAACCAAATAGAAAATAAATCAATAATATAATAAAACTTATATAATTATTTGATAAAAATTACGATTTTTGTGTAGAACATTTCGATTTGGTTGCCTCGAATTGGTTATACTAATAAAAATTGACGCTTGTTCGTTTGGGTCAATTACTACAGCGGCTACATCTGTTGTCCCGCAGACAAAATGGCCGCATCATTTTTTAATTTATCCCATTCGCAGTATTGAGCCCGAGCCTGGAATGACAATTTTGGGAGTGTACGGCCAACCAAGTTTTTGTGGTCGAAGTCTCCGCCGTCCCCCTCGGTCGTCCGCCCCTCCCGGCCGCTGCCGTCCTGCCGAATCTCGGAAACCGGCAAACATCCGCTTTTTTGGCACATCGACATACAGAAGTTTGATTAATTCCTTTGCCACAATCGGCGGACTCGCCAGATAGCCGCAGTTATGATTAAGACGAGGCTCATTCGAAAATGCTAAGATCATGGGGTTTTTAACAGTCCATACAATGTTGGGTCGTTAATGCATATCGGTGTGGACATTCTGCCTGGGTGTGCGTGCACAACGAGACGGGTGCCCTCCGAGCTGCCTCATGGTCGGTCCATTTATGTATAATAATAAAGATAACACTAAATGAAAATAAAATTAACTTTATTGCATTGGGAATGAGTGCATTAAAGTGCATTGCAAGACATGCGGATATGTTTAATAGTTAGGTAATTGCTATCATTACCCTTCTACGTAAAAAAATATCTTACCTCTCTGGACCTGCTTAAATATTTAAATGTCGTGTAGGAGAAATAATAACTAAAAAGGTGTTAAGATATAGTATTTAGTTTAAAAAATATATAATTTTTATAAGGTCTTTGTGCTACACACACGCAATTATTGAGTTGATATTACTACTGTTTCGGGAAGAGCTGTCTTTCGCATCTACAAGTGTTAATTGAACTTAATTAAATACAGTTGGCCGACCGTACTATGGGAGCCCGTAAGGGTGGAAGTGGCTTTATTGTTAATTGAAAACATTACATTTTAGATTTCGACATTAGCGGTGAAGTATTTGAAGATGTAATATTATTTATTAATGTTCTTTCGAATCAAAATTTTTCTGGATTTCAAAAAAAAAAATTGATGAATATAATTACATTTTAAAACGCTTCACCGCTATTATCGATGTTTCTAAAAAATGGTCCCCATAGCCAACTGTATTTTGAATAATTTAGTTTAATTTACACCTACACCTGTAGATGGAAAGAACCGTTCTTCCCGAAACTAGTAGTGATATTATATAATTTATATTGTTTAAATTAAAATGTTACGAAATAACAATGATACTATAGTATTTAGTATCATCAATAATCATCAAACGACTTGTATTAAGGCCATACAGAAAATATTTTCAATCGTTACGCACATTTTGTACATAGCCAAGTTAGTGTACTATACAGTCCCTATTCATATCAATTTAATTATTGACTTTTTTTCACCGAATAACGCAACGATGTTCATTAGAAAATATGTAATTGTTGAAATTATTATACTAAGGTTGCGCACAATATTGCAATACATTTATAATTTATAGACAAATTTACGCACAATATTGTTGCTCTTGGTACTATCACTTTAAGCCCACATAAAGGTCGTAATCAACGGACACATCTTTAAAACGGATATCACAAAGCAACAATTTAATACCCATTAATGATCACAACAAACTCGACCATTACTATACAAATTTAAGTAATTTTATAAAATAACAGGTCTGTAAGCGCATTACACTTATCAAGATGTTTGGTCCTTTGAATTCACTTAATTAAAAACAAAATCTTCCGGTGATTAGGTTTTACATTCTCCTTGTACCTTAACATCACGCTATTTGAGGGGTATCTATAATGGTATTTCGCTTTCCCGTCTATATATATATGACATTCTGGATGTGGCGGCTTCGGTATTATCATGATGGCTGTATAGTGCTTGATTAAACGACAAAGTCTGTGAGACGCGAGCATGGCAAAAACGAACGTATCTCTATCGAATATCTCTAGATTAAGATTACTCAAACGTTTTCTCTTTTATTTATTCAATAACAGTACGTAAATACATATTCAATTTGAAATTAAGTGTACATTGTCTTTATTACGAGTAAGAAAAAAAAACGTATATTCACAACAGATTCCGTCATCTTTTCATCTGTCTATGGTAAGGGAGAAATCTTACTTATCATAGAAATTGTCTATCCACGATTCTTTTATCATGTAGATGTCATTTTTGTTCGTTTTGACAGCTAACTTTCAAAGATGGAATAATTTTAATTACATCGACATTTTATTTACGTGTGGATTGTTTTGGAAAAAGCTATATCATTGAAATATAAATTATATTGAAACCCTGAGGCCACAACAGCCGCCCTCAGGGCCTAGCAGTGAATAATCGGAGATTCCCGATTGCTTATCTGCTAGTATATAATAATTACCGATCCAACAATCGCAGTACATTACTTTCTTTCTAATACAAATGAGATGGATCTATAGATTTATTACACGAAACCGATGATATTTTCTCAGTATCTCAAGATAATCGTTAATATCAAAGCTATTACCAAAATAGTAACATTAAATATGTTTTTCATATTTAACGCTTTATTTATAGACATATGTATAAACAATTAATACAAATTAAATAAATCAACTAGAAAGATGTATAGAAAAAATATATTTATATCATAAAATAGTAATAATAAATAAGCGCCCTTAAGGTGAAAGTTTTTATGAGAATGGCGCTATACAAATTATCTAATATTATTAATCCCGGTAACAACTAAATATTTTTTGTACAAATAGATTTTTTATGTATACATTTTTAGTTTATTTATTTTATATGTATTAAAAATAGCACATAAAAAATAACAAAAATGTTAAAAATATAAACAATTAATTTAAAACTTCTAATCTACGTCTGTTCGTTTGAGAATATCATCATTCAGAAAGGTATAAAACATTTTTATACTGCCCTTATGAAGAAACATTCTTCCGAAACCGGTTGGTATTAAACAATAGAACTTAAGTAATTATATGCTACGTAATTTAAAATTAATTATTACAATTAAGTGTTTTCAACTGTCGTTAAATCATTTCAATAGTTTTGTTATGTATATTTATTTATTTATGTATATATATATATACATTCGACAACATAATACAACAATAGAGTTATGTACTACCAAATAAGAAAGATCTTGAATTATGTGAGTGACTATCGACATTTATATAAAATAAGATCAAGATCTATAATGTGAAAATTGATAACAAAATATAAAAAAATATAGAGAAATTGATCATAATAGAATTTGGGAATCAGAAAGATGTTGAATACATAATTTTGAAGACCTTTAAGCCATTATAAAACCTCTTTTTTACACTCATTTATATTTGCTGGTAATTTAGTTGATTTTGGCAGTTGGTTGTACAGTCTAGGAGCAATGTATGATGCATGTCTCTGTCGCATTCCTGATTTGAACATTTTAAAAATGACATGTTCATTAGTCTTGCTCCGAGTCTGACAGTTGAGATGAATTTTTATTTTGTCCTCTTTAAAAAATGAAATAAAACAGTTTTTTTTTTATATAAAGAAGATAAATTTAAAACAGAAAAATCTTTAAAAATTCGTTTAGTTGGATAATCTCTAGCCTTATTAAAATTATATTTATTATTATCTTTTGAGTTATAATTATTAGTTTGAGATGTATGGAACAAGTTCCTCCCCAACCCAGTATTCCGTATTGTAATATTGATTCAACCAATGCATGGTATATCATTTTAAGAGTTTACAAATTACAATATTGTGTAGGGATATAGAAGTGGAATAAAAATTTAAGTAAACAATAATTAAGTGAGATAATAAACGTTTAGATTAAGATGAAGAGCTGGTAAGCTCGAGAAGTGGATATTTTTGGTGAAACGGTGCTTCGATGCTTAACCTTTACCATACCGTGATATAAAATACTCGTACGCAGCCATGCTGTCAACTCGTGTTACCGCAAGAAATTAGACTTCTATTAGCCTTTGAAATGTGAAAAAATGCTTTTTAAAAAATATTTAATGCCATAAATATATATAATGTTATAATTCGGAGCATTCATCAAGTCCTGTATAGGATGTTGCATTGAATAATACAAGCTTTTTTTTTATATATCTTTTTTTAATTAATGACAAAGAGACACCATTATATTCGTATGTTTGTTATTCTTTTTATTGTGAAATTACTGTGTGTGGTTTTTTTCAGTCTTGCCACAAATCGTATTTTTACAACAGATTGAATTGAAAAATAATTGTTTTTGTAGGATTCACTTTACATACTTGATTATTCACTAGTCATTTGTAAGCGTAAATATGTTCCTTCAAATTGACTAAAATACGAATTAAATGTTGCGTGTATTTACTGAAATATTACACGTTTAATTAGAGCGGTAGACCTAAGTAACTGCATGGTTTGGGAAGGGTTAATAGACTTCTGGTACCGATACTATTTGATGTATGGAAGTTAGCCTGCATTGGAAAAATGGTCGCTCAGGCATATTTTGGATAATCCATTTATGATAATTTCGAGAAGATTAACAAATTAAGAGTAAATGCAATACTGAGTAAGAACAAGAATACAAGAGAATCGGTAAAATAGTGTGGCCATGTGGAACAAATGGTGATGGCAAGAATGACGCGATTGATGGCACTAGAAATAGAGGACGCTCGCATAACTCGCAAAAACCTAGCTTGGTCACACGTTGAATGATGGTCCTGCTCAAAAATCCTCAATACTAAATAATTTTTAGAGAATTTGTTGGATAGCATTCTATCACCGTTGCCTACCCCCGCGGATAAACAGTGGGATTGTAATAAGTTTATTCACTTTTCAAGTATTACTATTCAATTTCAAGTCTTCATTTTAAAGATATTTCTTGTCACATGTACTGAACATCAGTAATAATAAAATGAATAATAATTTTATAATTATTATTTTACTCAAGTAACTGGGAGTTTAAAAATATGTTTTAACGCACTAAAAGCATAGCGGGCGGGGCGCGAAAATGAATAATCTAGCAGCGATGGTCTGAGAATACCTAAATGTAATATTATGTTAAATGCAATAATAATTATATCTCGCAGCGGATACGCCGCGGCTGAGAGACAGATTACTTGTTTTCAATTACAACTAATACTACACGTAACATGTAGTATATGGTCATCAATTTTGAATAAATGTTGAAGTGTGTGTTATTATTCATTAACAATATTAACATGTTTAATTACGTAGTGGTGTGGATAATTATGTTTGTAACAAGTGAGAACGAGTATTTAATTTGCAGTTGGAAGTGCCCCGAGTTACAGCGGCCAGGCTCTATGTCACTGACATTTAGGGGTATGTATTGTAATCATTCAAAAAATATCCTGAAAAAATGCAATATTATCGTTAATTAAATACATAACTTAAAAAGTCACGTTTTAAGCTCGAATTGAATTATGATGAAAGTATGTGTGGTAATAGATTTCACTCGTTATTAAAGAAAACATGATTTAATAGTACTGGGCTGGGATTATTTTTATTGGATACCTATTATTTTATTAGATACATATATATTAAATAACATGATAATAAATTTTGATTACCGATGATAAATATTTTAATTAATATTTTGATTGTGTCTCGGATAGGAAAAAAATTTGAACACTGCTAGCATGATTGATGAGTAGCAATGAAAAGGTGATATCACGTCTCTACGAAAGAGCCAGCCTGTCCTAGAAATGTTTATTAATACATTCAATAAACAAACTTCATGTAAATACAAGTAAACGATCGTAATATTTCATAATATATAGAACTTGGCTGATGTATGCCCGTACATTTATTAATAGCTTAATATATCATTTGACCTCTCTCCGAAACCACTCTAGAGTATTAATCTGCTCGAACTAGAGCCGAGAAGAATCACCTGTCCGGGAGATATAGAGATGTCCGTACAGATCCTGTTGTAGGAATTTATTTTGACAAACAATGGCGCATTTTATAGTTTTTTTTAATCACGGACATAAAATATGTACGATGGTGCCTGCTATCACACAAATGTTAGCCGCGATCAGGAATTTGACACAGTTAATAAATTATGTGGGTAGGTACATCTATATGTACTCGTCGGTGTGTACATACCACCGTGCTGTATGCCGATGAAGATTGGCATATGAAGAGATAAACTGAAACTGCCATTCAGGAAGTAGGCTAAATCTCAGAAATCCGTGATCCTACAGTGCGAGGAAGACTTTCAATGAAATACCAGATGAAGTAAGAAAGGAGGAGAAACTACATAGACTCAAAATGAAATTAAGCAAATATAAGTGCAAGATAAGTTAGAGTAAAAATAAATATTTTTGATCTTGTTTATATATATAAACTTATGTATGCACTACATATTAAGAATGAATTAATGTAAAAATTGAAAATAAAAATTATATATACATTGATAGAATAGTTAACTTTGTACAGCTTCATCATAGTAGATGGATATAAATTAAACAATGTTATAATTCTACTTGAGTTTATTAGCACTATTCCAGTTTCGAGACTTCACCGGTTGATGAGAGTTACTGTTTCTCTCGAAACTAGAATAGTGCTAATAAACTCAAGTAGAGTTATAACATTGTTTCATTTATATCTATCCTTTACATATACAGTTTCTTCAAATTTATTATTCTCTTTTTTTTAAGGAAAACACATTTTTGTTGTGAATTTCAGAACATAGTTCTGTAGTATTTTAATTATTTAATTTATAAATGGAATAATACAAGTATCAAATGGAAAGATTGCAGAATATAGATACAAAGTTTGTTGAAAATGTATTCGATTGCTATAGCGAAATGATGAACGTACTTTCTGAGATAGGAAGAGGTCCAGGTTCAAATCCCGGTAGCAACTAAATATTTTTTTAGATAGATAGATGTTTTCTGTATATCTTTATCTATTTACCTCAAAAACTAGGTTTGAAATAATCTAGTCGGTCAACTCTGGTCCTAAATTATTTAGCATAATATCTTAACGATGATTGATTCGACATTAAAAACTGAACTAACTGATCGAGGTGAAAAGTGTAATCAAATGTGATAATGATATTCCCACAAAAGGGAGGACAATGGCTCTCACACTCGAGAGTACGCAGTTTGACACTTCTGGATTGGATTATTTAAATAAATTCCTCTGGAATTATGATGAATGGTGTAGACGCGGTGAACCGACCGCCATAATGCTGTAACGGTGTAAGCTGCCAATCTCAATGCGTTGAGCTCGGTACCGCGGTTCAAATCCCCGGGAAAGCAGACGCCATATGCACTCTTCAACAGTGGTGGAGCGTACATTATTATTTTAGCCCAGGGCGAGTTGTTGGCTCGGATACCATGTATGTACGACGAAACATGCTGAAAAACGGCTTATGGCAGCTGAGAAGTTGGAATTTCACCAGTAAATGCGAGATCAGATTTCATATTAGTTGGGAAGACTCATCAAAAGGTACACGTCGTTCGAAAACATTTAGTTTTAGCGTCCAAGCAAGCGTACATTACTTACGGTCATTGTTCATAACTGATATCAATTATTGAGTGTTCTCCCTACACATACAGAAATTTAACATCCACACAGATCAACTAAATATTAAAGGTGATGATTATATCATAAACATCTTAGTATTGTAACCACAAGTTTTATATTATACAGGGTGCGGCAGAATCGATTAAGCAGTTTTAAGGAGTTATAAAAAAGTAATGGGGGTATATAGAGAAAGAATGTTTTTATTTTCGATGTTAGCAGTATATACCATTTATAATGATTGAGTTCAGAAAATAATGTTCTCAAGGTGGCGGCCGTTAACAGCACACACCGAGACGATTTCTGAAGTTTTGTACAGCTTGTGCAAGCATATCGCAGGGTATGACGTTAACTTTTTCAATAATCCGTTCTCTTAGCTCTGGTTAGATGTATATCTTCTTAGTGAGTGTGCTACCAGTTTCTTCAAGCCGCCCATTACAGGACCGAATTGTAAACGGCATTATTGCGCGGAATGTTGAACCGTCACCAAGAAGTCGTCGAAAAGCTCTTTGCGTCGCGATCACAGATCGGTTGTATTCAAAATACGCACGCACGGTAAACCCCCGATGTGCTCCGGTCCAAACCATGTTGGCTACTGAAATTGTATCACCGACGGAACAGAGGGAGACCATGTGTACCTGGCTCCTCCCGCCACCGCCTGAGAATTGACCCCTTCTAACCGCCTAGTCGGTTCTTCCGCACCTGTATTATAAACCTACCGGTTTCACAAAAATAAATTCTTCATTAGGGTAATGTATAAAATCTAAATATATTATAAAGGAATAGTTAGAAGAAGGTACTCTGATGAAGGAACGTTTTATACTGAAATCGGTTAGTCTATATTATAATATCAAACTCAGTGGTTATAATACTAAGATAATAATACAGATGATTAAATATTAAAATTATTATGTATGTTTAAAATAAATTGTTTGTAAGATATGTTCGTTTGAACCGAAGGTTTTAGGAGCGTCTGAAGTTCCGCTACTGAATTGTGTTCTTATATTTACGCAAGTAGGTCCAAACCCTGCATAATACACGGTCCAGACCTATTGAAAACATCAAGCGAGAGAGAGATTAAATTAAACCGTTTCGTACGAAGGAATAAAATATACCTGCATCGTATACACAACTTTTACCAGGTGCCCATGCACTTGATGGTACATTTGACGGCACCCGGATGAAACTTTATGCGCTCTGTCAGTATGAAGCACCACGTGGGAGTCTGTCTCCCACAAAAGACTCGGAAGTCGCATTTTTATATCGCAGTCGCCTCTTGTGTGAGACGTTATTTATTCATAAATATCTTCACCATCAAAGAGAATTTTAATTTAGTACAATGTTATAAAAGTCACTTTATGATTGTGCGCCGAATTCAATGCAGAGCCGGACTTTTAACTGGCTACAAATACGGCGATATTGCCGCCACGTAATGGTCCTGCTCCGATATTATTGCAAATTCATCATCCCAACGATGAAATTGATTACTTCTTACAAGTTATACATATACATACGAAATAAATATTACATATAGTCATACCTACGTTTCTTTCATTAACCCTTCCAAAACCATGCAGCAACATAGGTCTACAGCCCCAATTAAAAGTGTAGTATTTCGGTAATATACGAAACATAAAATTCATATTTTAGTTTATTCTAAGAAAAATGTTTATGCGTAGAACAGAACAGTGAAAAACCAGTTGTGTAAATCGAATCTTACAAAAATAATCATTTTTCAATTCAGTCAGTTGTAAAATTAACATGCTGGGAAAAATACCATCTGTGGTAAGACAAATAGAGATGGTACATTAATTTCACAATAAAAATAATAACAAACAGACGAATATATGATCTCTCTTTCTCACTAATTTAATGAAGAGAGATAAGAAATAACGTAGTATTGTGTAGGACTTGATGAATGCTCCGAATTGTATTAGGATATCGATACCATTTTCGTAATTAATACTTAATATTTAGAGTAAGTTTATAGGATTAATAATGTTCAAGCCATTTAAAGTAATAAAAGATTTCTTCACATTTAAAACGTCAAAAATTTCTTACGGTAACACGAGTTGACAGCATGGATGCATATGAGTATTTTATATAACGGTATGGTAAAGGTTAATGCTCAATCAGTGAAAGGAAAAATTGTGGCGAATGTAGGTATTTATACAAAATATTTATTTTAATGCAAAAATAGGAATGCTTGAAATGAATTATTCTATCTACGATTACTAATAACTACGGGCTGTTAATAAAACTGAAAAATAGCTATCCGCAGGGTAATTTTATTAGCAGTTTTAACTGGTGGCGTAACCAATGCGTTTAGGTATAATATTTTTACTATGCGGTTTATAGATTACATAATACAAAATAAAAAAATATTCACACTTAGATGATAAAAATAAAAGTATGTTTTAGACATTCATATAAATTTGAAACAGTAAAAATACTTACATCGCTTTATGAGAAATTTCATTTTGTAATTTTCGTTTGATGGTTTGTTCCTAATCCAACAACATATAATACACGATATTAGTAGGTATTACAGAGATTATTATTTTAATTTTATAATGCTACTTTTTTGCTGTATTTAAAAAATATTTGTCCATATTAGCGACAAAAAAATATGATACTCGTAATAGTATAATTTTTGCCCCTATTTCACGTAGACTTCAATGCCTAATTACGCCATTGGTTTTAACTGCCATTACCCGCCGCATAATTTTATCGACATTTATTATTATTATTATTATTATTATGTGCTTTGTTTTCAGATTTTTCCGATAGATATTAAAATTATTAGGAGAACACATTCTTATTGTGAAGTTGTAATTATTCAGAACATAGGTCTGTGATATTTTAATTACTAATTAAATGTATTAATTAGAAAGGTATATATATAAAATCAGTTTTATCGAAAAATATTGTTGTTACGTTACCGGGATTCGAACCTGGATCTCTTTCTATACTATTTTTGACGACAAATTTTCGAACCAATATGTTACACTTTTTCAAATTAATACATCTATCGTTCCATTATTTGAAAGCCATCTACTTTGTTTTTACGGAAGCGCAACACCAATATTTTTTGATAAAATTGATTTTATATGTATATCTTTCTAATTAATACATTTAATTAGTATTTAAGGTATTAAAATTGTTATTGAGTCAATACTTTAATCACGCAAGCTAGCACTAACTTTTGATCATGACGTAGGTACCTTTGAACAGTCTCAAAATAAAGATAATTAATATTCAAATATATTACATAAAACAAATATTCAACAAAATATTGGTTTTGTCCGGCGAAAAACACATCACATACGATAAAATGACTTAAAGCAAGCGTGCAGTTCTTGTAGTGTAGACATAATCGAAATCTCATATTGGCCGGGATGTTCCCCCAGAAGATAGCTGCAGCAGCGATCACGCTTCGGTTCAGACTTCACCAGCCACAAAGGCCCGGTTGCATTGCTCTTATTGGATACGTCTCGCGGGGACTTATGGGACTTATTGGAACATACACACGAGTTCTCAGTACACAGGTCCCAGATACTGGTACACAGATGGTACATATATGAAGGCTTTAGTATTATTCGGTTTGGCTCTCGGGTGGAGATTGTATCGCTACGGATCGCTAGGTGCCCCCCGTCGGCAGACATGACCGTGATCTGTGAGGGCGCTGCGACCTGCAGCCTTCCCTTCCCTTCCCTTCTCTACTCTTTAAAGTTCTCATCGTGTGCTACCGACTCATTTATTCCTAACTAGTGACAAGTTTTGATATGAAAAATATTGTTCTTTAACAATACAAGCGTTGCGAATAGGTGTTAAGCTAAAAATCACTTTTCGTTATCACCGGTTTTCATTGGGTAAAATTAAAACTAACAACCTATTTAAACATCGAATGTGACAAATTTCCGTGCCGAAGATTATTTAAAAAAAAGTTTTTCTAATTTCTGAATTTTATTTTTTACAATATACTATTAATATTTTTTGAACTATCGCCACACTCTGTCCCGACAAACAATTCTCGCCTTATCCACATTCATATACCTTGTCGAGGCTTCTAACAGAATCATCCTCCAGTATCTGGTTTACCTGACCATGCAAATTCTTCCGCGGACGCCCTCTATTTCTAGTGCCATTAACACTTAGTTCATATATTTTTCTTATCATTCTCTTCTCATTCATCCACTCCACATGACCAAACCGCCTAAGTGATCCTTTCTTAATTTTACTCACTTTACATTCTTTCCTTATTTCTTCATTCTTTACTCTGTCATTAATAGATCTGATACATATACGCCTAAGTGATCTCATTTCCACTCATTTCAGTCTATTTTCGTTCTTCTTCTGCCAGCTCCAGGCCTCACTTCTATACATCAGTACCGGTACCAGGATTCCATAGTGTACCGCTAGTCTTGCCTCGGTTGATAAGATCCCGTTAGATATAATTCCACTCAAAGCGCCGTTCACTTTATTCCCTGCAGTCACTTCTCATTCGATATCTTTCTCAGCTTTTCCGTTTCTATCAAATACACAAACTATGCTACTTGTTACAAACATTCATTACCAACAAATATTTTGCGGGATTAATAAATTAAAAGCTGACAAATTACAAAAAAAATCGAAAAAAAAAACTAATTAATAATGTTACGTTCCCTCATACTTCACTCCTCGCTATATTTCCAATAACGACGGAATAAAACCCTTTCCTCCCACGCCTCGCCCCGCAACTAGAATAGGTCGGCACCAAACATAGTCTGGTAATGAGAAGAACTGCGGATCTCGTGTTTATAAACAAATTTATATTTATAGTATATAGTTTAGTTTATAGAAATTTTTTGATTAACCATATTGCTGCCCCATAAAGTAAATGCCATGTCAATGAATATATTTCTAAATGTAATAATAGCTTTATTTTTATAACTTCACCTGATGTATTATAAGGCGCCGTAGCTGTATTACTGAAATCATTCTCCTAGAACAAATAAACACTGACTAATGGAATGACATCAGTGAACATTTTGCTCGGTAATCTTTTACTGTCAAACGAATGAAGGAAAACAATAAATTTCTCATAATTAATAACATGTACACCGCTCAATGTAAATTAATATTCATGTCGATTAATTTTATTTTTTATTCGAATTACATAATGTATCTGACTGACATTAAATCAAAATAACTCGAACGCATCAAATGAAATAAATTTACAACGAATGATCATTCTTAAGCGATATATCGTGGTTTTTTTTGACACGGTCAGCATTCTTCTAAAAAGCAAGGGATAAATATAATACGTTTACACACCTGAGCGAAATACAAAACCTATCAATTCAAAGTCGAATATTGATACATCGTGCGAGTTTAGCATATATCTATAAATTTTATATTATCACAGAGAAATTAGTGAAGCTATCTATACATTTTGCAAAACGGCAAGCAATTTTTAAAATTAAATTTATTAAGGGATTATTAAGGAGAACACATTCCTATTGTGGAGTTATAATTATTCAGAACATAAGTCTGTGTGTTTTTAATACAAATCAAATAAAAATATATACATATAAAATCAATTTTATCGAAAAATATTGTTGTTGCTACCGGGATTCGAACCTGGATCTCTTGACAGTGTAATCATAATAGAACTAACATAATACATATTTAACGTGTGATACTACTTATGAAAATCCACAGAAATGTTTAGGTACATAAGTATGTTTAGGTGCAGAAGATAAATAAAAAGAAAAAAGGTGGGAGAAAGGTGGGGAGGTTTCAACTATTGTTGTGGTAAAAAGAGAGCAAGACATGTTTGTAGGTAGAATGATTGGTCAAAATTGAGATTGTGGTTGTTCATAAAAATAACTCTTTAAGCATAGTAAGGCTAATGTTGAAAAAGTAAATTTCTACTAATTTCTCATTATGGTATTTGCATGACCGGTGAATGAATGAGTTTTGTATGTATGTAAGATGTTATGATAACGTAATAAAATGATCGATCATATTAGTTAGAACTTCCACAAACTTGTCAAAATTATTAAAATTTTTCAACACACTAGTTTCAAATTTTTAATATAACATATTTTCACACTTTTCATATTGTTTCTAATATTATTTTCTGCAAATCGTTTTAATAATTTTAATCGAGTACCTGTCGTAATTATATAATATTATTTTATTCAGCATTGTAACAGGTGACAGATACTCTTCCTCTAAACAAGAAGTTTTACATTTAGAGGAGTACATTTTTTTATATTAGTCCCACAGACCAGTAAATTCATAGACATGAAATAAAGTGTACTACGTATAGGAAAAGGGTTTGGGACATCGGTTGCGGGACGATCAAAAAATTCGATAGTTTATGACGCATTTATGCAAAAGTAAAAGTATTTATTCTTCAAAAATTAAATCTTTGTGTAAACAAGACGTATTATTTACAGAAATGCATATTACAATATATTGTCAGCGTTAAAATTTTCGTTCCATTCGAGTTACATTTTAAAAAAAGTCGCCGAGCTATTTGATTGCGTAAGTGATACAAAAGTGATTATCTGGGTGACACCAAAATGAAAATATTGGGACAAGGAATTTGCGTTAGTTCATGTCTATATATAATATTTGGTGGTCTTTGATTAGTCCATATTTATTTTTATCTCGTATAATCATTTTCTACTCCTACTCCACGGTTCCATACACAAAATAGAAATTTAGTCAATTATTTAATCTCAGCTTACTTTTTTAATAATTTTACGGTGATATTGCAAGTGAGCAAATAAAATGCACTGTCGTGACAATTGGCGCGCCCTAACTTTATAAAATCGGGATGAGACAACTTGCAGTAGAATTCTGCAATGTAGGTATATTTTATAGAGCCAAGGTAGTGTTGGCACATCCTGCGGGGATGTTTATGACAGTCGTGTCACACTGCGACAAGGCAAACATTGTCCACATCGCTGCCAAGATTCGATTGTCTATAATTAATTGATTAATTTGTTTTTTTAATAATGAAACAACAGCATGAATTTTTAAATAATAAGGTAAGATGAAAAATAAAACTCTTTTTAACAAAAGACGATTATTGATTAATAGAAATTATCATGACATTATAAATAATTATGTGTATAATTTTAAAAAATAATACTATATATAGACATTGTATCAGTATACTGTCCAATTAACAGGACCTTGAGGAATGTCATGAAGTATTCATTTTATATTTATTTATTTTGAAATATGTCCAATATTGTGAACGGAACCATTCCGTTGTTCCGAACCATAGCTTCAGGACGCCGAAATGTCCCGTTTACAGAAAGAGAGCAACCCACGGTAATAATATCAAAAAAGGCGCGAAAAACATATGTAAGTCAGTCAGAAGCTCGCTCCTCGGTTGCGGTAGATAGCTCGCGTATCTTTCTTGACTATTGATTCTTGTTTTATTTATCCAAGTGTGTTATTGTAGTCAATTTAATTATCTTGAAAAATGCCTAAATGCAAGTGCACTTTTAATGTTAACTTCCAAACTAAGTTCCCGTTTATAAAGCAAAGAAGTACTCCATCGGACGTCAGATGTAAAAAGTGTCGTACAGAATTTAGCTCAGCCCATGGAGTATATGTCCCGTTTCGAGGGAAGAAATAAATAGTCGCGTTACCTATGTAGGTAATTAATTAAATCATATCTCATGTTACTTTCGCCGGTTGCTTTTCTTTTAGTGCATTCTGCATTGCTCTCCCTGGAATTCTACAAACGTGAAAAATACGAACAAATCATTCATGTCACATTTGACAGCGACATTGATAGGTATATATTATAAAATATTTTTATTATTGTCAGGGCTATGTGTGAAATTTAATAAACATTTTTACATGAGTGATTAAATTGATAAATTTTCACACACCTTATTTGTCTTTCTTTACATTAACATTTACATACAAAGGTAATAGTTTTATTTTTTATTATTTCATAAAAAATCTTTTAGCTAAATCATCTTCACTATCCATTTCCACCTTAGGCACCGTTCACCTTTTATTTCATCTACTTTGCCACTTTTCATTCTACCATCATCCCTTTCATTTATTAATTCGGTTTATTTAACAGACATAGAAAATAATTTCAGCGGAGAAAATATTTCGCACGCCGATTCTTGGAGGAATCTTCAACTATAAAAATCAATTATTATTATAATTAAACAAAAAACCTACATGCACACGTGGGTGCATTGAATGCCTCGGTTTTATTTACAAGAATAAGACTTTAAACAGAATCTACGACCTCAATGCTTGCAGACAAGTGTGGTGCCAGTTCGGCCACGAGTGAAGTGTTATGCGTGTTATAAATAAACAACGTGTACCGAATGCAGTGAAATATTTTATACAGGTGGTTGTGTGCCCGATGATTTATGGCGAGGTGTTTGACGCGTTTGAACTAAAATGTATGGTATTATGTTTGAACTTGTGCATACTTTGGTGGGAATAGTTCAATGTTACATACGTGACTCGTTTTAATTGCAGCCACACCATTGTAGTAAAAGTTGACCCACTTCTCTTCATATTTTTCTACGGTTTTTGCACGATCTTTGAAAATGAATCATGAGAAATGGGATATTTGACTCTCTAATTAAATACTCTATTCAAAACCTGCTTAGGCACTTAGCGGACTGCCGGTGTGCTGCAACTAAGGATGTATCCAATCATAAGGCAGTGAGATATTACTAAATTTAGGTGTTCATATTTTAAACTTGGCCTGCATTATTATACACTTACACATACACATTATTATAATGTTAATTATAATATGAATTTGCAATTAATTTACTTTATTTTTATATTTAAGTTTTAAGTAGATAGATACTGCATGTACCGAAAATAAATTTGTTTATCTAACATGGATAATGTTTTTAAATAAAATAAGATGTGAAAAATATCGGCTGTGAATGACACCGGGAATTATGATCCCCATGGATACTTTATTAAATAATATGACTATCAAATCTAATGATAAAATGCAAGCACCTTAATAGGGTAATTAATATTTAATATAAATTAAATTAATCAACCGGAAAGATATACAGAAAAAAATCTATGTATTGAAAAAATATGTAATTGTTACCGGGATTATTAAATATTAAATATTTCGATAGATAGATTTTTTCTGTGTATCTTTCTAGATGCTTCATTTAATTTGTATTAAATACTACAGAACTATGTTTTCAAAATACAACTTCACGGCGAAACAATCTTCTTAATTATTATTTATATTGTCGAAATATTATTCGTATACATCTTGTATATCAATGATTATTAGAATGAAAAAAATGCCAAAATACATAAAAGACAACGATTACACACAAACACGAGGATAATAAAGCGAACTTGAAAAAAATTAAAAATGAAACACAATATATTTTTAATATAGATTTTTAGATTGGACATCCGTTATCCATAATAATATTACGCTTTCCCGTTTATAAATATGACTTTCTGGGTGTGGCGGTTTCGGTAGTGTCATTTACTTCGGTAACTATAAAGTATTTGCTTAAACAGCCAGGTCTGCGGGACTCTTGTCATAGATAAGAAAAGCATCCTGTCATCTCATCTATGACTCATGGTCATATCGCGTCACACTCTATGGTTTCTTTCCTTAAATATGTCACAGTCAAATGTGACATGAATATTTTGTTTATATTTTTCAAGAATGTTTTCCAAGAATAAAGTGAATTCCAGAGAGAGCAATACAGATTTCTTAACTGTCAGTAATTTAAATAAGTACATTGGATGAATTAAAAATAATATAAAATAATATATTTAATAACGGACACAATACGATGATGCAGTACTAATGGCGAATAATGAACAAGAACTATTGTCTAGTGCAGTGGTCGGCAACCGCGGGTAATTAGATTACCCACCAAGAAAATATGATGACGATATATAATTAGAATTCATTGAATTCAAATATTCAGTTGGACAAATAAATTTAAAGATCTTCGCCAGCATCTCTAAAACATATCATGCAATATCATCATGCTGGGAGACATTACCACAAAAAAATTTATGCTTAAAAAAAATTGCATTTGCTCTATTATCAGCATTTGGTTCCACGTATTGTTGTGAGCCAACATTTTTCCAAATAAAATGTGTCCAGAATACGCTGCGGAATAGACTAACGCTACCAAATCTCGATTTTTGTGTTTGACTAAAGTTAACCACATATTTGCCAAATATCGAAAAACTTTCAAAGAAAATTCAAAACCAAGGTAGCAACTAATAAAAATATTTTTTTATAAATTTTTGTTTTATAAAATAAATTTGTATTTACACATACACGTATATATTTTATTTTATGAAAATAAAATTTTTCTGTAAGAATTATAATTTTTTTTTAACTTTTACCCACTTATCAAATGAAATTTTCAAAATTGAAATTTTTTACCCAGTCTCTCAAAAAGTTGCCGACCACTGGTTGGTTACCTGTGTAGTCCTGGTACCGACACTGATGTATGAAAGTGAGGCCTGGAGCTGGCAGAAGAGGAACAAAAGTAGACTTAATGCAGTGGAAATAAGATCACTTAGGCGTATATGTTGCAAATCTATTTATGACAGAGTAAAAAATGAAAAAATAAGGAAAGAATGTAAATCTGATGTTAGTATAGTGAGTAAGATTAAGAAAGGATCACTTAGATGGTTTGGTCATATGGAACGGATGAATGAGAAGAGAATGGTAAGAAATATATATGACGCAAGTGTTGATGGCACCAGAAATGGAGGACGTCCGAGGAAGACTTAGCACGACCAGGTAAACCAGATAACGGAGAATGGTTTTGTTAGAAGCCTCAACAATCGGCGAGCTTGTATGAGAAGATGTATGAATGTGGATGAGGCGAGAATTATGTGTCAGGACAGAGGAGTGTGGCGCTCTACCCTCTCTGCCTACCCCCGCGGGGAAACGGCGTGATAGTAAGTGAGTAAGCACAATACTATTTCTACTTACACAATAAATGTATTATATTGTATATAAAACATTTGATATTGTATGTAGAAACTTGTCCACCTATTCTTTTGAACCGACAACAACTTTTTCAAAACTTATAATGACATGTTCAAGCATCGATTTAATAGGATATTTTGTTCATATCACCATTGAAAGTTAAAAAAAAAAATAGTTATGTTTACTTAGTAAAAGTTTTTTTTTAATAATATGATATAATCTATTTAATGAAAATAGTTAAAAAAAAAGTATGAGACTGCTCAAACAACATCTTATTTTCAAACGTTTCCTTTTTATTATTTAGAGTGTGATGTTTTTCACATAGTAAATGACAGAAGAATACGGTACGAAAATTTTCCACGGTCAATATAACGGTTTACGGTCAAATTAAGCAATTATTAGAATAGGCAAAGAAAGAAATGTCAATATTATGCAACAGTTAACATCGTGTGAAATAGATACACGCTCTAACACTATTTCGAGGGGAAGTAAGATTCAATAAACTTCAATAAATTTCAACGCATGAAGTCGAATACGAAACCTTGCCATATTTTGCCTGCGATTGAAAACTATTATAACACGTATAATTTCGCTGTTATCCACACACATATTCTTTGTTAATATCTTTATTTATTTCATGAGAATGTTTCTAAAAAAATAATAATGTTTTATTGCTGTAATAAAATAAAAACATTTATATTAGAGAAATGTTGGTATGTATAAAGTAATACTTTTCCCGTATCATACCACTGGACACAAATGATAATTGTTTAATTTTGAAGAGACTGAGGTCACAACTATATTGAATATTGCGTAGCTACAGTGTGATTAAAAAAAACACAAACATTAAGATACATATATTATACAACGAACTATGTAGAAATGGGTTTAGAAATGTAATGATTTACAAATGAATTGATTTATAATTAATTGTTAAAATTTAGCTTCCGTGTACGTTTATGTCACACACATTTCGGACTAGGTATACTGCAATATTCATCATCAAGACTGAGGAAGCGTCGGCACAAGCAAATTGTAAATGTTAATATTTTAAGAAATCGTCTATAAATTGGAAGGGTGTGTTTAATTGAGTCTTATGAAATATTGAGTAACGGACTAAACACGATTTTTAATAAACAATTCATTTTGTATTCAAAATCTCGATACCTGCCTAACTTACCATCACGCCGTGTCTCCGCGAAGAAAGGTGGTGGGGATTAAGCTCAACAGTTTTCTATCTTTACATACCACACTTGCATCGTTTTTTTAATGCACACTCGTTTATTCTTAAAACTTTTAATTCAGGCCGATTTTGGTTTGGCAGACATTTGTCAGTTTGTATTTGGTAGGCATAGAGAGTAGTTAATTACAATTTATTATGAAGTATATAACGTCTTAACAACGTGTTGAAGTCATTGAAAGATTTTATTTACATAATAATGGCAATGGTGATCGCTATCGTCACATGTTGAAAAACTTATTGGTAGTCAAATTGGATCGATTAGGTCTGCAATACATGTGGTTTCAACAAGATGGTGCCATAGAGCCAGCCAGAGTTACGCTTGAAATTTTGATCATTGATCACCTGATTTGACGGCTCCCGAGTATTTTCTGTGGTAATAACTGTAATAAACCAAATAATCGATAATAAAAAAATATTATGTTTTATTTCCTGGTTATCAAAAACAAGATCGGCCTGGAACATAATATTCACCCTGTACCTCTCATCTTCTTGAAAGTGGATGCTGCTTATGAAATCACAAGAAATACCATCCATCATGAACTTATAAGTACGGTATAAAGACGGCATAAAAGACTCGTGCAGTTCTCAGAAAACTACAACTAAATAAATAAACTTTAATTTTGGATGACTATTATTTTCTTTGGTTTGTAAACTACAGCCGAAAGTTTTCAGCAATAACATCACACACACACACGAAATTATGAAGTACACGAAGCAGTGTAAAAAGTGAGACAGCGATTGGTTAATAAATTCACAAAGATTTCTTTACAATCTTATATTTTTATGAACGTCGCATGTCTTGTTATCACACTCTTTACGGTCGGGATGATTTCATATTCTGGAAGGGTTACCCTCGTTAAGAAAATAAAATGTTTTGATTTACACACTCATGCAAATTTCATAAACCCACATGCAGAGCCTGAAATAAGGTGCAAAGGTGTCTGATTATTTCATAAAGCTTTTCAATTATCGCACAGCAGATATACGATCTCAAGAACTCGAGTAAACCGACTTGTTTTACGGTTTTTGTGTACACTCGTTTCTTTTCGTACAAAACATGTGTTTACATATATTTTTTTCAAATACAGTGTAATTAATATTTTAAACACAAATTAAATGTATTAATTAGAAAGATATGCATATAAAATCAATTTTATCGAAAAATATTGTTGTTGCTACCGGGATTCGAACATGGATCTCTTCCAATCCGGGGAACGTACATTATTCGATTATGCCATACCAACACAGTGGATTGACGACAAATTTTCGAACCTATACGTTACACTTTTCAAATTAATACATCTATCGTTCCATTATTTGAAAGTCATCTACATTGTTTTTACGAAATCTCAAATACCTTTGAGTAAAACCATAGGAGACGCCAGAATAAACAATTCATTTATATTATATTTTGGACACATTGATACAACCTATACGAAATAAAGAAATAAATAAACCGAATAAATAAATAATATATAAATTCGAATCTCGATAGCGACAACAACGTTTTTCGATATTTGTATATTTTTCTAATTAATACATTTAATCTGTATTTAAAATATCACAGACCTATGTTTTGAATAATTATAACTTCACAATAATAATGTGTTCTCCTTAATAATTAATATTTTATTTTAAGTAGGTAATAACATTTTTAAAACAAATCTCACATTTGTATCAATGATAGCAATGTTTATACTATAAAAGTGATGATTTCTGGTGAAATTTATAATAATGATATCGTCTGATATATTAGACATATTTAGAATGAGATATTAATACATATTTGGATTCAGATAAGATTTACGTCATAATGATGTATGGTGATTTAAAAGTCATTGAGAATAGTAAATCAATAATCTTGATCGTTAGATAAGTTCGGTCACGTGGTACGATTAGTTAACAGGGATACCTATAAGAACAGTCGCAATAATCGAGAAGATGTCATAATTAAGATGATAAAAGGATTATTTAGACCATAATGACCGCAATGCTCAGACGAGCATATTGAGGAAATAAAAATATTATCTTATTTTGCCGGGAAATATTTCTGTAATAGTTTAATAATTTGTAATCTTTATTTATTATATTTGAAACCTCCATCTATCGTTTTTGAAGGGACCTATTGAAATAAACTATGATGCGGAAATATAGAACAAGGTTACATTTTCCATACTTAAATGTCCAATACATATTCTAAAAAAGATTCATAATTCACATGTAAATTAATGTGTTTAAATAAAAATAAAATAAAGAAACCTGCACAGACACAGAAAAAAGGCAATTAAACTATGTATTGTGTAATGTCAAGGGGCAGTCAGTAGCAGCATTCTATCTCGCTCTCTCTCTTTCTTCCCCCCCCCCCCTCTCTCTCTCATGTTTCGCTCATTGTTTACGAGTGCCGTTAATCGAAACCAACCATTTAGCTACGAAGTATGCTGCGTAATTTTAACAATTGATGCGGTAAAATGATGCATAGAGGAACGATCCAAGCGATCTATTTTTGGGTGTTTTGTATGAAATTAATTCGGAACTGGAAAAAATAAACGATACATGCGGGAAAACGATTATTGGTATCGGATCTGGTATAAAACTCATAAGTTAAACTTACCCTTATAAAATAATAATCTAAATTTGTGAAAGAACGATATGATCGATTACTTAACTCTCGTTAGTCAGTTTAACTTTTTTGATAATGTGACTTTTAATATGTGAATTTCGTCACCAAATTTCATATTGTATAATTAAATAGTAGTATAAATAAGATTATCATTTCATTATGTAAACACAATTAATATACATGAATGATAAGATAAAGAAATGAGTGAGCGAAGTCGATAAACTTTAATATATTAACAACTATTTTTATTACCTCGATATGGTGATGGTTATACAGTGATGTGACTATAACTACTTGAGTTTAATATTTAAAATTGTAAATTTATATATATATATATACACATACAGTAAATTGAGTAATTCTATGGACAATATAATATGTTTGCTATAATATTTCTCGCCAGTGAAATGATCCTGTCGTCAGCGCAGCCGGACTGCCTCGCCGGCCCCGTATCCACGTCCACATGCGAGAACCGTTACAGAGTAACCAAATTACAACTCATTTCTATGCAAGTAATTACTCGAAAAACAAGTTTACCAATTCGTAAAATGGGATTCTTTTGCGTGAGACATTTTTCAGTTCATTGAATTCCCATAAATGTCAAATAAAGTTTTCGCCAGAATTTTATATTTTAAGTTAACTTCTAGAAATCAAAAAAATCTTTTTATTTTTGAAAAAAAAAGATTTTTCAGAGCTTTCAGTATTTTATTCAATTCTTAAAACATCATAATTTATCAGCTTTAATAGGTAGAACTTAAACAAAATTATAATAAAAAGCTATATAAATTAACAGAACTTCTTAATTAATTTCGTAAAAGCGTCTCATATCATCTATCCTACTTACATATTTTATGAAAAAACTGAAATATTAAATAAATTAGAAAACACAATACATAGTGTTACTACCCGTAATTTAAAATTTAAATAAACAATATTTGCTAATTTTTATACTTTAAATATGATATATTTTATTGGTTTGATAAAACTAGAATTCAAAGTCATGTTTGTCTGAAAGTCAACAACATTAGGCTTTATATAAAATAGTGATATGCAATAAAATTGATTGTACCAATTAGCTATGTTATAAATGGAAATATATTAACATAAATTTGTTATAAAAAACAAATAAAGTGACACCGAAAAAATGCCGATGTGACATTAACTATTCGGATCAGACGAACTTTTATAGAAATGGTACACATTCCTAAGAAAACTTGTTTTTACTGGTTTCTAGATCTGCCAATGGTTAAATGAAGCTGGTTTCGGGAAACGTCTGAGTTTTAGTCTTGTAAAAAATGTAATTGTTATTTATATATTATGCTTATCAAAATAAGTCAATTTTAATTAGTTTGTTTACTTTATGTTATAAAAAATTATATATATATTTATTTATATATATTATAATTACCAGATTTAAAAAAAATATTTTATAAGTTACTTAATTACTTACTTACATACTTACCATCCCGCCGTTTCTTCGCGGGGGTAGGCAAAGAGATAGAGCGCCACACTCCTCTGTCCTGACACACAATTCTCGCCTCATTCATATTCATACATCTTCTCATACAAGCATTGTTGAGGCTTCTAACAGTACTATCCTCCATTATCTGGTTTACCTGATAGTACCAAGTCTTCCGCGAACGTCCTCTACTTCTGCTGTCATCAACACTTGCGTCATATATTTTTCTTACCATTCTCTCCTCATTCATCCGTTCCATATGACCAAACTACCTAAGTGATACTTTCTTAATCTTACTCACTATACTAAGATCAGCTTTACATTCTTTCCTTATTTTTTCATTCTTTACTCTGTCATAAATGGATCTGCCACATGTACGTCTAACTGATTTCATTTCCACTGCATTCAGTCAACTTTCGTTCCTCTTCTGCCAGTTACAGGCCTCACTTCCATACATCAGTGTCAGTACTAGGACTCCATTGTGAACCGCTAGTCTTGCGTCTGTTGACAAGTTTTCATTAGCTATAATTCCATGCAAAGCGCCGTTCACTGTATTCCCTGCAGTCACCCTCCTTTCGATATCTTTCTCTGTCTTTCCATTTCTATCGAACATACTTCCCAAATACAAACATTCATTACCTACAAGTATTTTACACGTTGTCATACTTTTCTCTTTCTCGAATACCATCACTTTCGACTTGTTGACATTTATTGTTTTATTAGTTAAATGTAAATAAAATTATATATTTATAAAATATATACGCACATTCTTAATAACTCGCACGAAACATGGGTCCCGAATAAAATCACAATGCTTATGATTTTTAAAGGCTTACTCAATTGTATATGACTTCTCGTAGGTGAAGTGATAAACAAAAGTGAATTTATATGGCGTCTGGATGGAGACCTCGGCAGGATAAGGCTCTGATCACAATCTCTCGAGGGGGGTAGGAAATATCATCCGCGGGCCAGATCTCTAAACTCTGATATTAGGAATTATTAACTGTAATCACAACGCACAAGGCTCGGCTACACCTACCGGTGCCGGTCAACCGACCGAAACGCAATAAAACTTAAAAGGATTAAAGATGACGCTTTGAAACGATGCAGTTAATGTAGACACGAGATAAATAATTGTTTATCGTGGTATTTTGCGTGCTGTAAATTAATACATTTAGTGTTGCACCGTTCGGGCGACGTGCGCCATAAACATATTTATAACACTTTATTAAAGAATCATCACCAACAATGTAAACGGTAGTTTTACGATATTTAAACGTGAGAAATGCAAATTCGAAATGTGAAACAAACGTGCAGTAATAATTTGTTTTGTCGAGAATTAAAATGTGATAACTTTTAAGAATATGTAAACAACATTACACTTACAACATTACTTATAACATTATACTTACAACATTGCTTATAACATTATACTTACAATATTGCTTATAACATTATACTTACAATATTGCTTATAACATTATACTTACAATATTGCTTATAACATTATACTTACAACATTACTTATAACATTATAGTTACAAAAAATATCATTAAAGGATATGACGTTATATAGGTTATTTTAAAAATTACTTCATATACTTACTTACATCTTTTTTCTACAACAATGATCAACAAACCGTCGTTTGTATTAATTATAAATTAAATGACATATTTCATTTATTGTGATAACATGTAAATACGTATGTTTTTTTTTCTCTTTTGAGTATCTACCTATATTATATATCATTATTTTCAAAGGATATATTGAATAAAAAGAAATATTTAAAAACAATTAAAGTTGTTTCCTTTAAGAATATTATTTGAACCTCTCGTGAGCTACAGAATATGACTGCAAATCGTTTGCTTCAATCGTAAACTCACAAGATCTCACTCTAAATGCGTTACTTTACACATTACACCTACTACAATATTAACCCCTCGACATTTTCTCTTCCATTTTGTGTTTCACTCTGCCCGCAGCCCCAAATGTGCTCGGGAACACATAAAAGAAGACGGGCCCAAAAAATGAGCAGAACCCCGCAATAAAAAGCAATGCGGTTCACTCGTGCGCTCGTAAACAGAGCCGGAGCTTTCATACAAACGCGTCACAGAGATTACGTACGATGGGACGGCGATGTTTATGGAACCAGTTTGTTTTTCTCCGTGGAGGCACTCCTCAGGGGTGAATCGAGGGTTGGATTACAATCTTCAAACATGATGCAACCTATTGCGAGACAAAGTGCTGGTACACAACTCACCTTGCAGCAGAAACATTTCTCAAAACGCATTATCTCGTACTGAAATAAGACCCGCAAATATATTTACAAATTTAAAATTGTATCGGTGTGTAAGGTTGAGTTTTACTTTTTTAATAATTTATAAGATAATTTTTAATAATTTTAATTGCATTTCAACGTTAATTCCATTTAATAGAAAAATGTTTTGTATCTTTTCATTCTTCGTCGATGTAATACGTGAACGTTCCCGTTTATTAAACAAATAATAGATATATATTTCCATTAAATATAATAAAAAATAGCTTCGTCTCTATGATATATCTATTTTTTGTTTAATAACAGTGCCTTTGTAGGTGTAAATGTAGTAATTTTGTGTTCTTTGACATATTCAAATATTGTTTCCTTTTATTACTGCCCATGTGCTATGACACATTCCATTGGAGTATGGACCAAATAATTTACTTTTGTTAAAGAAAACACATTTTTGTTGTGAAGTTACAACTAAATATTTTCCCGGTAGCAACTAAATATTTTTTCGATAGGTAGATTTTTTTTCCGTATATAATTCTAGTTGATTAATTTAATTTGTATTAATTTACTTTTGGGTTTATAAGGGCAAGAATACAATGACTCTTTCGGCGAGCTCACTTTTTACGAGTATGTATATTCGTTTGACTTTCCTTTAACCTTTTAATTGCCAACCGTATTTTACATAGGGTAAAGAATCTTGACTTAAAAGTATCTATCAAAAGCTGAGAACTATCATTCAAAAATGGCAAAATGATTAAAAATATGACTTTAATCCCTGCAAGGGTCTTTAGTGTTTACAAGGTAAAAAAGTGCGTATTATCACGCTAATGGCTTAGCATAACATGCAAAGTTTGGCGTGTAAATGCGTTTATGGCATTTAAAAGGTTAAATCCATATCCGTCAAATATAGGTGGTTACTATTTTCCACATTTTAATTGACACTATTTCTTTAGTATCGAAACAGTGTTAATAAAAAAAAATTAGTATGTATCTGCAGATAATTGTTGACATACAGAAATTATTGACATTATTGTCGGTTTTCTATGACAAGGGGTTTAACCCGTTTATACTTACAGTTGATATAGTTTACATTCACGAATTTTTCGCTGTGAATAATTAAGAAACACTTTTAGACACTCAATACATTTGCACGGTCCATCAAAATCACAAAAAACATCTTAACTTTGCTAAAATAATTTTAATTATTTAGACATGCGTATAGTTTTGAGGTGTAAAAAATATTCTGAATAAAAATTCAAAAGGAAAAATTCCAGGTGCTACAAAAATATTGAACGTTATTTTAGATATTTAATGGGTATACTTAAATAGTTGATTGTGTACTAATTATGGCCTGATGGGGATTGATTTATGAATCAAAAGTGAAGGCCCCGAGGCGCGGCAACAACCCGCCAAGCAGACATTAGGCGGAAGACCTTCCTAGCTCACATGTTTCTAAAAGGCATGTAACCAAAACATATTCAGATTACAAATATATATATATATATATATATATTTAATTTTTAAAATTATCCATGTGAAGACTTCAATTATCAACCCGGTGTATTATTCATATTCATGTAACACTTTGCGTACCCGGACAAAATATTGATGCTCATTTTGTTGATAGGTAATTATTTAATGTTCTAAAGATTTTAATAATTTTATAAAATGTTTTCATCACTATCAGTTTCATCGTGAATTCTAAAAAAAGTAAATCAGTAATAAAAGGCTTATGTAGATATTTTAAATATTTTTTAACATTTACATTGTAAATACGTACATTGACTCTGATTTACAAAAAGCATTAAATCAAATCGAATTATTTTATTTCAGTTTGGATATTTAATACACGTGTATGCACATTATATTACAATTGTGTATCAGAACAGTCACGAAGCTATTCACGTGAATTCTAAACCTGTGCGGTGACCAATAATGCTCATATTTTTATAACATAACAACTCGGAAATATTTAAGAATACTGATGTGACATGATTTCATGGTCACGTCATTATTTTTAATTGAATATAAATAATAAATTGATTAGTTAGTATACTAAATATACATATTTCGTGTGCAAAAATTCAGATTTGTCGTGCCTGCATTTAATCCACCTCTGATAAGTTCTTGAAAATATTTCGCTTTACAAGTGTAAGTGTAAGCGGCTTTATTTGAAAAGGAATGTGATCTGTCCATAGAGATATAATAGCATTGATTCAATTCTCTTCAATCTCATAAACATTTCTACTGCAAGTTCAATAAATATCTTTAAGATAAATATTTTCTTGTAAATCAATATATCTGTATAATATGTAATATCATATAAAAAATTATATATTTCAATCAATGAATTTTGATGCGAGTATTATTTTTAAAATTAATCATTTGTAATATACCTAGACAATATACGCGTGCAAAACTAATAATAATCTGTTAAAAATAATGATATATAATTGTCTAATGCATGCATCACACAATATTTTCTATATTGTGGTTATATTAAATTAATTATTATGGCAATTACTTTTTTTTTATTGAGTTTATGTTAGAGATGGTAAACCGTTACGTGATTGTGATTGTGACCATGATTAGTAACTGAGATTCAAAGTAGATTGGAAACTAAGATTTTACTGTTGAAGGTTTACTTTCTAGCGTACATTGCTTGAAGAATTGTGAATAATTACAATCAAACACAATCACAGTTACAATAAATGTTTAAATAACGATTTAACCAACACTGATTTGTACATGTAATGTATAATGTGAGTATATGAAATGAAAGAAAAATAGATGTCGCAAAGTGTAATAAAAATAATTTTTAAAAAATAATGATAATAATTGACATTTGTTTAATGAGAAAATTTGTAGCATGAATATAGAATTAGGGTTTAGGTAAAGATGAATCCTTCAATTTTTGGGGCATCATGCGAGAAATGAAGATAGCTTGGAGAAGCTTGTTGCGGTGGACCACGTCGAAGGACGAAAATGAAGAGGAAGATTCCCAACCCGTTGGACCGACCTAGTGGAAAAGGCAACAGGCACTTCTCTGGTGATAGCCATAAGGTCTGCAGGATGCCAAGAGTCACGAGGGATTGATGTGGATGAAAAATGATGACAATTATTAGTTCCGTCGCTCATTTCTGCCGCAGGTGTAGTTTGACCAAACCGTCAAATGCTATTTCATTTTTAAAAATATGATTTATTCGAGACATGAAACCACATTTCGCGGTCGCCTGACCTTTTTCTCTATCAAGGACGTATCCAAATAAAATTGGGTGTGTTATTAAGTAGGCAAGATTGTTGCATGTGATTTTCCAGTGCGATCCGTGGCTCGCGCGCGGGCGCCGCGCCGGCGAGCTGCGCGCTTTCGTAGATCGATTATATCAAAATAAATACAAATCTGAGACTAAAGGCATAAATTTACACCGAATGGACAGATGGCATAAAAAACGAGAAGTTATGTTGTAACGAGATATCTGATCTTATAATGTAACACGGAATAATGCGTACTAAATAATTTGATACGTGTTTTGCAATGTGACCAATTACAATCTAAATATGAAGATAAACATTTCCACGTGATTAATGTATCCTTTAAAAAAGTTGTACAATTATTGTTCAAATTAAAAAAATGTTATGTATAATTTATAGATCATTATAAAAAAGTGCTTTGCATATCGTTTCAACATTTTAACGCAGGAATAGTGTTGTTTTCAGCAAAGGTTTGTTTAACGTTCGGTGCAGTTGTGTGCACAACACACTCGTGTCTGAACACAGCCACGAGCGCAGCGGTGTGCGTGTCTGGATATGCATTAAAGTCTTCGCCGTAAAATTTTCCTTTCGGTCGTGTCTACGCGGATCTCGCTACATTATTAGAAACGGAATATACATAAGAAAATATATCAAATTTACCACCTCGGCACATGGCCATCCTAGTGAGGAGGCCTTATTTTTAATAATTGTAAAATAATATTTAATTTTGCCGATTAATTAATATTATTAAATTAAAATTATTTGAGAAACTGACTAAAAAATAATATTAACAATATATGAATATGTCCAAGAACACACAATTACTGGATTTTTACCTACAAAGGCACTGTTATTAAACAAATATTAGATATATCATAGAGACAAAGCTATTTTTTATTATATTTAATGAAAAATATATGGAAGTATGGGGTAATTACTGGGCTTAACGACCTGTCTTCGGCTGGCTTAAGTGATCGCTTTATATATATATAACGTTCACCAATTCTCACCCCTCAAACTCCATATATATCAAATTTTTGAAAGTTGTATATATGTAAGAATGTGGACTCGCTTCGAGTACCACTATACCATCGCCATCTATGAACCAAATTTGATAATTCATTTTTCCCTTTTTTTTAAACAGTATATATGTTATCACTATGAGAATCTGTTTTTTTTTTTAATTATTTTAAAGCAATACTGTAATTACCCAATACTTAAATATATTTTCCATTAAATATAATAAAACATTGCTTTGTCCCTGTGAGATATCTGATATTTGTTTAAAATATAATGTTTTTAAATATTCAAGAAAATTCTATAAAATCATTTTGTTACATTCTACATATTTTGTTTTATAATTTTTCAGAAAAAATGCAAAATAGTTATGACCAGATTAAATTTAAAATCTATACATTTATGTCGTTTCATTATTCATCTTGCTGTCCGATATTGTTAGATACTTTATTCACAAGATAGCGTTAACCGGCAGTTGTGAAACACATTATTAATTTTAACCGTCCAGTAACGTTAATGTGAACTTAACCAGAAGTAGTGAAGTATCTGTTATTTTATCAACAACAACGACACAAAAGGCTCTCATAAGGTCTCAAAATCACCAGTGAAGTAGATAGATCTTCGTTGATAATAAATATTTGATCATTTTAAAAATAAAAAAATCATTGACGTCCGTGTCTTGAAAAACCTTGAATAAAAAATAATATAATCCTTTCAAAGCAGCGTACCTTTTCCTGTCATAGGTGTTTCAATAAATCAAACGAGACAGCACTGGGATGAGCATTTCTGCATTTATGACTTCGGTGTGCGGGGCGAAGAGTTCGCAGGTATTATTACAGACGTTATTTTCTAAAGAGCGCCGTCATACAAAAATGTATGTCGGAGATCATTTTTTATTTAGTCGACACCAGTTTGAAGTCATCCGAGCGTCATATTACGCTATAAAAACACGCGAGTGTGCATTATCATAGTTTGTTGCGGTCTCTTTTAGGCTTCAACGCTCGCAAATTCCGGGGACAGAAAGGTTTATGGGGATCTCTTGTAAGGTTTTGCGTACTTCCTACGAAACGTAAACCCTTGCATTCGCCGTTATTAAAGGACCATTAAAAACGTTCGCTAATGTTTGAAAAGAACTGAAGAATAATATTCTATTTTATTTATCAAAGTTACTGTAATTTTTTTTGCAAAAATGGGTTGTTTAATCGTTGGTAAAAAACATTTACTTCTCAAAAGTACATCTCGTATTAAACTAATTTTACTCTCCGATATCTGATAGTAAAAACGAGATTGATTGTTAAATTTGGCGATAAAGTCATTAAGTTACATACACGATCATTAATCATTAATCCCGCTATTTTAGTGATAAGAGTTCATCCGATGATTATCTCATTGTTTAATATACATTAGCACATAATCTGAAACAATCCATTGATAAAGCATAAAATAAAGCGTATTTCATGATTATTTGTCAGGCCTATAGACATCACAACTGCGCTTTGACAATAGTAAATATGATGTTCGAACAACTGCCACCGATGATTTTAACCACGGGCTTTAGTAAAAAGTGACTAAATTTAAATGTTATCATAGTAAAAAGTTACTACTGATCACACAACCGGTCCTTAATTAGGTACTAATTTTAATTTCATTTAAAAATTGAGCTGTTTCCAAACCGACACTACCTTCAACATCAGACCAGATTTTTGGA
This sequence comes from Eubasilissa splendida, assembly GCA_031772225.1. NCBI lineage: Eukaryota > Metazoa > Arthropoda > Insecta > Trichoptera > Phryganeidae > Eubasilissa > Eubasilissa splendida. The sequence goes on along the minus strand of CM062849.1, from coordinate 29,521,399 downwards.
TATCCATAAGTATTGGGGTTTTGTGACTGAACGATGCATATAAAATGGTAGAAACAATATTCTTCTCCATCTGCCATCTTAATTTACAGTATGCTTATATATTCTGTACAAGATCACCGGCATTTTGGATATTCAACTACTTTTTATTTACGTCTCTGCTGCCTTTTATCATCTCCTGTATGAGTTGTACGAGATCATATTAGATCATTGCGGAAAATGTGTTTGAATGCAGCTTTCCTTCGTTTGATAGTGGTTATTAGTTATCTTAACTAATTTATGTGTTCTCATCGGTAAATACGGTTAACTCAGGAGATCTTTAGCGTACGTCGATATAGCTTCATCTTAAATGCTTCCATTTAATGGTGGCATCTTTAACCTCCAGACCTTGATTCCATGGAGCGGCACGGGTATGACGAAGCATTTTATTGTCTTCCAACGGATGTTCAGACTTATATTTCGGTTGCAGAAGAGGTTCTCCATTAACACGAATATGCTACTTGCACATATCAATTATTATTTTACTATCAATTGCAATTTTGAATGTTCCAAGTTAAAAGAGTTTAAAGTTAAGTTTAATTTAAAAACATAGTTCTGTAGTATTTTAATTCAAATTAAATGTATCAATTAGAAGAAAAATTGAATTAAAGGCAATCGCTTTAATTACTGGCATCTCCTAACGAATATTACTCAAAGGTATTTTACATTTTTGCAATAAATGGTGATAACTTTAAAAATTTGGAACAAAATGTATATCAATTTGAAAGAACTACAGCATATAAGATCAAAAATTTGTTGGTATGGTGTAATCGGTTAACGCATTTCTCCGGATAGGAAAAGATCCAGGTTCGAATTCCGGTACATTTTTTCGATAAATTGAATTTTCCTCTGTCTTTCCAATCGATATATTTAAATTGTATTAAAAATAAATTTATTTAAAAAAATATATATATGCGTTTACAACATACTCATATGTCATATAAATATTTATATTATTTTCAAACTAAGCTAAATGCTGCGCTATGAAAATAGGACTAACTCTGTGGTCTCCAGAACGAGGCTCTAACCCCCGACTACTAGATCACTAGGCGAGCGTCTTAACCACTGGACCAACAAGCTACTCAATCATTAAAAATCTTAAGAGTTTTGACATGGCAGAGAATAAGGAAATTATTTATTAATTCATATATTTTTTAGATCCGCTCGCTTGCCATATTTTTATATTAATTGAAAATGTGTGACTGTTGTGTCAAAAATTCAAATGCTGTATAAAAAAATATTGACTATCTTTGAAGATTTGAAGAAGGTTCAGTTTTTATCTCAAAAATCTCAGTTTTTATATAAATCCGCGGTCTTTTTTATTACTGCAGATCATCCACCGACATCGATACTTTGTAAGGACCACTGGTGCAGTCAAGAGTCAATTCAAAGATACCTAACAGTGTTTAAAATATTTTAAAATATATTTTTAATGTTTACAACGTTGCTTTGTGTAACATTGGTATCTAAACTGATCTACGTTCAATTAATCAATGTGATTTATACAAAGTTTGACATTAAATATATTATATATATATTTATTTACGTTTAAGTCTCAATAATTGACGACCTTGTATGAGAAGATGTATGAATGTGAATGAGGCGAGAATTGCATGTTACGATTGAAGAGTGTAGCTCCTTATCCACACTGTGTATCTTCTCGGCGTGATGATAAGTTAGTTTATTCAAACAAAGTATATATTTATAAAAAGTTTTTAAAAATTATTAATTTTAATTTTCTTTATTTTCTACACAATTTATTTGCAATATGTAGAATTATATAAATAATTAATTATGATTTCGTTATATTTAAGGCTTGTAATTTTTCTCCTGACAGTTTTCTTTCCATGCTCTTGCACGATAATAATCCGTCTAACACACGTTTTGTACATAGCCCACACACCTACATACCCTGAAGGGGCGGTTTCTTTGTATGCGAAAACATTACAAAAACAACATCAGCAATACTTAAAAAGAGATCCGATTATTTTTTATAAATATCCTTACCAATGTTTCGAACATTTAAATATGGTGTCCGAAACTAGTATTAAAATTTTCATTTTTTACACGCTCATAAAAACATATTTTTTTCAAATTATTGTGATAGTACACCGACGCGAACAATTTTATTTTGAGTACGCTAAATCAAGATTGCTCGCGAGCTCTTAAGCGCACGTACAAATAAGACGGGTGATTAAAAAATGTCAATACGGCGTATCGCTTCATCGGGGCCGATGGACACTTGCAGCGGTCGTGCGGCGGTGGCGGTTTGTTTAAGATTACAAATGGAAATATCAGATTGGATTAAAGATGGCCGAGTGACATGGGACATGTGTAGCCCAGTCAGGCGTGCGTCGTTCGCGGGTCACCCGGTACCGTGTTTACAAACCCTACCCGTTTTCGGCGCCTAGCGCGGGTCGGGCGCGTTCACGAGCTACACAACTAGCGTTCACAAGCTCCCACCTGCTTTTATTGCACCCACACGCTGCGAGGTAGACTTTTATCAAATCATTCGAGAAAACGACGATGTTTTTTTTTTAAATATTTTTAAATTAGATATGATATAAGATCACTCCTAAATTTTTACATCTTTTTCGTTATGTTCTTGGCAGCGTTGTGGTCGCTACGATAATGAGTGAAGTGAGCCATTTATTGCAGACTACACCACATCTGTTCATCTAGTCGGAGATCTTTCGCTGTGACTTAATTATTCATTCAAATAAGCCGTACCTAACTACATACTTTGGTAATATAAAATGAAATGAAATATTTATATGGTAAAATATTACGATATATTGAAAATATAAAAAAAATGATATTAATACAAAATTAAATTAATCAATCGGAAAGATATACAAAAAAATAAGTATGTATTTTATTTTTTGATTGATTTAATTTGTATTAAAAATTCCACAAAACCATATTCCGAAATTGTTTCTTTACAATAAAAATATGTTTTAAAAAGAGATATTAATTGCAATAAGAATATTAAGATATATGTTGTATATATATGGGTACGAAGTTCCGTTAACAAAAATATTATAAAAATAATATCCAAACAGGTAGATTATTAAAAATGACAGGCTTAGTAAAGTATGCTTAGTATGAAAAATTAAATAAATACATTGAATTTTTACATAAGTAAATATTATAAGTTTTATATTTTTATAATTTCAAATATTAATATAATAATATCTATGTTGCTAGTGTCCTTAATAATTCGCGCGGCTGGCGAGTTATCTTTTTATTTAAGGCACTTAGGTGCCGTGGCCGTCCGGTTCAGAAAACACTTCCAAGTGACTGTTTGTCAACGAGCACTTACTACGTAGGTATGCGTATGAAAACTAAGGCTAAGGTTTACTGTCTGGTTAAGTTTTCAGATGGGAAGCGCGGTAGCGGCCGTCTAATTAATTTTACAAATATTAATAAAAAGTCTGCATGTGAGTAATAAATTAATGAATACAGATTAAATGTATTAATTAGAAAGTTATACGTATAAAATCAATTTTATCGAAAAATATTGTTATTGCTACCGGGATTCGAACCTGGATCTCTTCCGATCCGGGGAACGTGCATTAACCGCTTATACTACAGCACACAGTACATTGACGATATTGCATCTCCTATCGGATTCCGTAAAAATTAAGTATTTAGTTTTCAAATTATGGAACGACAGATGTATCAATTTGAAAAGTGTAACTAAATTTGTCGTCAATGCACTTTGTGCTGTAGCATAATCGGTTAATGCACGTTCCTTGAATTGGAAAAGATCCAGGTTCGAATCCCGGTAGCAACAACAATATATAGTATATCTTTCTAATTAATACATTTAATTTGTATTTAAAATATCACAGACCTATGTTCTGAAAACTTACAACTTCACAATAACAATGTGTTTTTCTTAATCATAAATTAATGAGTAATGGCATTTCTATAAGTACTTTCTTTTTATAGACTTTTCTAGACCAAAGAGAGAGAACATAATAACAGAATAATTTGTTCCAAAAAGTATTATGTACGCACGTAAAAGAATATAATCATATATAAATATTTTTATGTAATGTGATAAATTATTTTTTATTCATTTTTCAAGTGGTATATAGCCCAACCATTGTATTTTATTAAATAGCAAATTATATTTAAATAAAAAATATCTCAAGACTCAGGAAAGCGTACACCTGTTTATTGAGCGCCAAAATCGAGGAGCATTTGTAAATACTCACTATGGATCGTGACAGCTGAGAGGAGAAAAAAATCAAGTTTTACAACCCAATAAGAGGTGAACCAAGTACGACCAACGCATGGGTAGGGATGTAGAATTTATGCAGGAAACCTGATGAAGAGGTTAATCGATTACTACTAACGTACTTTTATCAAAATGATTACTTATCTGTATAAACTATGCGTGTAACAAGGCTTTGTATTGTAAATACAATTATAATAATTACCGAATACATGATATGTTATGGAGGTAGTGTTTTAAAACACAGCAGTATCTGTTATGTACAACAATATTTATTCTTATTTAATATTTTTAGGTTTGCATCCCTGTCTCGTATTTAACGGATTGTAAAAATACAAAAAAACATCATCGTTTTCAAAAAAATATTGCACTAATCTATATGCAGTAGAAAATGTGCTACTAAACTAAATTTATTTTTAAATTTTAGCCCCAGCAGTAGTAAGCTAACAAATTACGACGCGACTAACTACTCAACCTATTATTGAGTTAAGGCTCCCATGTGAACAAATAAAGGATATTGAATATTATATTTTTCATTGATTAATGGATAATGCATTTAATTGACCAGATCATAGGTACAAAAAACACTCAAAGGTAATAAATACTTAGATATTAACATATAAATAAAATAGACTGAGTGCAATGGAAATGAGTTTGGTCGGGCGTATACATTGTATGGCATTCTATCCTATTTGCTTACTCTCGTGGAGAAATGACAATTTGGCATCATAGTGCACACAAAATAATATAGGGCGCACACAATGTTTAAGATGACTTCTTCATGTGCTGCCTTCTATCGAAGGTTGGCCACCATAAGCAGTATAATGATTTATCCTGTTTAAGAGCTCCAATATTTTATCACTTTCTGAGGTCACACAGCCAAAATAATCCCTTTATACCTATCTTCCCTTGCATAGTGAGTTGCAAAATATCATATTTTTCATTGTGGAGAATTAAGAAAGCCAAAGCTTTGTATTTAGCCGCCGAAAAGTGCCGAAAACGCACGAACTATTACGAATTAAATAAAATTCAGTTTGTCATTTCTGTAAAATTGCAATTTATTTATTTAATGGGTATATTTATATTTATTGTCAACACACAACGCAGAAAACTAAGTAGCAGTGTAGAATTTGCTTTTTTATGTATATTTTCTAGTCGGTGTTCTAAAATTTCGAAATACGATTGAACCTTCGGCTTCGGCTTCGGCCAAAAACTGACCTTCGCTCGGACACTAGTACATATTTATTAGTAATGTGGTCAACCCAGTCCCTAACAGTAGCCTTATACTGGTAAGTTAATGTTTTTCTTATTTTCTCTACCAGCGCACAAATAATGGTATCGGTCCTTAAAATTGCGAAGATTTTTTATGGACACACTGTGATTCAAAATTAGAGGTAACATAGTTTACAAATACAATGAAATATGTCATATAATTCTGCTGCTATTAAAAATGAATATACATATTCATTTTATTAATAATAATAAGTACGTATTGAAATGGCGTCATTATTAAAAATCATATTTTTAGTAAAAGTATCTCACTATTCTACTGGATGTTTTACCGTCAGTTTTCAATGCATCGCCGCAACACCCTGTGAATGCAATTAGAAATATTTATGTTTCATATTTATCAAAGTCTGCTGAAGCAGGTAGGAGTATATTAGCTCCGTCTATCACGTATTTCGATTAAAATCTTTAGTGGGCAATTAAAACACTAACAGGTTGTGGAACACCTATCCAGTACCTAGACAAACTGTAATTAAATTATTTACTCTTCATTACCGGCGAAAGTAGGTATACAGATTACACGCGAGCTGTGAATTTTAATTCCTCCGTCGAAATGTAGTCATTTCAAATTAATATTTAGGTCGACCGCATTGATAGCTGAACACTTCGACCAGTCTCTCGACTGCTAACTAACCATAGGAAATGATCATTAACATCTAATAGTAGACTGTTAGTAACAATTTATCTTATAATTGAGCTTCGTATCCATTGTTAGAATCATTGCCAGTAACCCATTTTCTCTAAAAATCCACTAGATGACATTACAGATTATTAATTATAGATTGGAAACAGTTCCAGCGTGTGGCAATCTTTGGCCGATATTTAAGAATTTTGTTTATAACCTTTTAATTTATAGGTGAAAATGTCAGATTCATTTATACGATGTCAAAAAGACATTTTCATTTTCATCATCCGCACATTCTATTCTTTCTGATAGCGGATTTGATCCAGTATTTTACGTCTTTGTTAAATCGCTTTGCAAGTTAAGAATCATTAGAAAAATGAAATTTTGATTGGTGGTTCTTATACCCAGCTACTATAATGTGCCATACATGTGTGTATAAAAAAATATAATATTATCATAGGTATATCATAAATCACATTTTAAAACTGTAAATATTTTTCTCGGTTTGTCTCTAGAACATGGTCATCTAATAAATATTCACTTTCCTAAAGATTAAATTTTATACCAGGTAAAACAAAAGTCCGGTAGCAAGGCTGTTAATTTGGCTATTGTCTTAATCAAATGTATTAAAGGTTGTCTCCTGTCATTTGGAATCGTTGTTTTATGGCAGATAATGTAAATTAATTGGTAAACGCTAATCGGCAACATCAGCCCTGATAATTTACCCCGCAATGGGATCCGAAACGTCGGCAAGAGACGTTAGAGATATGCGGCAAAATTGCCAAGAAAACACTATACAGATGATTCTGAAAGACCGTGAAAATTTGAGAACACATTTTAATGTTCTGGAGGTTAATTGCTTATGCAACCTTTATCCGCATGACAAAGATATTCTCAACCTTAGATTACGAATGCGAATGGTTAGATACTATGTGATCTCGATATTATTTTATGGAATGGGAGCATGGACACTTGCCGAAGAAATAATAAGGCGGCTTGAAGCATTTGAGATGTTTATCTACAGAAGAACGATTAAAATGAGCTGCATGGATAGAGTTACGAATGAAGGAATTATGTTTCGGATGAACAAAGAAAAATAAGTATTTAAAATAATAAAAATCCGAAAACTTCAATATCACAGACACGTAATGAGACATCCGAAGAAGTACGAAAGACTGCTGGAGGTCGGAGCCCTGGAAGAAGGAGAACATTATGGCTGAAGAACCTATGATAATGGGTTGGCCAGTCTACTGTAGAGATTTTTCGGATCAAAGTGATGAAAGCCAACGTTCGTTAAACAGATAGAACACAAGAAGAAGGTTAAAATAATAAAATATATGGTAATTATTATTTTTATGTCGAAATGAGCGAAATGAATATTTATGTAAAGAAATCTGACAAAATAATATACCTAGTAAAATCCATAATAATATAACGCTTCCATGTCTACATCTATGAAAAAATATGTACACAGACTAACTGAAACATAAACTCTCGTATACACTCCTTCTCTATACACGAGTCTTACTCTCATAGAGAAGAAATAAATGATTCCACTGATTATTATAAAAATGTATTATATTTTCTATTAAAATAAAAAATGATTTTCTGGATGTGGCTTCACTAGTGTCATTATGGCTATATAGTGCTTGATTAAACGGCAAGGTCTGAAAAACGAACATGTTTTTAATATCTTTAGGTTATGATTATTTAAATGTTTTCTTTTTTAAATAATAGTACTTAAATATGTATTCAATTTGAAATGAAGTATACATTGTCTTTATTACGAGTAAGAAAAAAAAAAATATAGCGAAATCGTATATTCACATCAGATTTTTTCATCTTTTCATCTGTCTATGGTAAGTAAGATTTCCCCTTAACTGTCTATCCACGATTCTTATGTCATGTAGATATCATTTTTATCCATTTTAACAGCTAACTTACAAAGATGGAATAATTTTAATTACATCGACATTTTATTTACGTGTGATCTATTCACGAAGCGGGCACAATAGTCGCCCGCAGAGACTAGTAGTATTTGTACATAAAAATATGTTTTTTGTACATATTTCACGACTACCCCAAAGAAACTGAAGAGAAAATAGGTACATATTATATATATGTAATAAATGTATGTACATATACGAATACTGTTGTCATAATTAATTTATATTATACAAGCCGAGTCATGCTGAATATCATGTATCTTTGTGGTGCGGTAGAGATTTTTAAATTTCAACTAATTAATTTCTCTACTAAGATGATTCAATTACATCGCGTCATTTGATTCGCAATGTTCACGGCCAATAGAGCATCATGCTTTGCTTCAGTAAACAACGTGTATCTGAAATAGAAAGCGACTGCGTATTAAATCATTTTTCAATTCAAAAACCAAAGGCGGTGAAGAGAAGAACAATCAAGATATGAAGATACTATGAATGATTATATATCTTAATTAATCTCATTTTTATGCAAGTATCCTGTCGGCAGTGCTCCATATGATTCACCTCCATATATTCGGCGCCAATAGATACGATTGACTTACTCGTTAAAATATTATGTAAGAGTAAGTTCTATAAGTTAGATTTTTAATAAATAATAAAAACACAAAAAATCGTGTAATCTAAAAACAGAAAAGTACATATTTTTTGATGTTATGTGCATTATAATATTATAAATCATTTAAAACTTTATTTTTAACCACTTTATGAGTTAAATTAAATACGCCAACCGGTTTCTGAAAATGCCATACCTTCATCACGATGTCAAATAAATTAACTTAAACCATATATGTCTAATTGTTCTAATGATTTTAAAATTCCATTTAAATAATAATAATATCTTAAAAAATAAATCTAGTACCTGAATTAAATTGTTACGATGTTGAAAGTTGTAGAAATTAACTTAATGATACAAAGTTATTGAAAAAAAAAAATTAGGATAGGACTTATATAATATTTAGGTTCATTTTATATGCTTGACTGATTTTTAATGAACGTAAATTAATAAATTTAAGACCAATATTATTTATATGTAAAACAGACAAAAAATTGAAAAACCATTACTATTTAAATATCTTAAATGCTATTTGACTCTTTTGTTGAAATTTCAACCTGTTTTTCCAATGCAGAAAGCAGTACAATCTTTACAGCTATGTTTATAAACACTGGAATTATTCAATTTGTTATCTTTGTCATTGGAATTTATCTCGTTTAATACATTTTATCTCGTTCCTTTACATACACGCATTTACTAAGACTTTTTTCCTGCAATTTATATTTTTTAATCGCGGAACAGATTGTTAATAATTCTAGATATCAGGAGTTCTCTTTCAGGAATATTATCTAAACAATTATTATACAATAAAAATCACACGACTGTCATAAACGTAGATTAAATTCGTTTATAAAAAATTCAATCAATGTCTAGTAATATAATTAATAATTGATAATAGATTGTTATTTTAATTACAGAATGCATCGAGATCGACAAGATCTCAAGGTGAAATTACCTCAGGCGTTTAATGAGATCAAAGAGATATCTGATACTGCACTTCCCTGTTGCAACTACAAAACGACGTCAGTTTGTATTATATTATTGTACCAACACATTTCCCACATGTTCGTGTTTTCTTCCGTAGCTGCTTTCTGTCCATCGTTCAACTTAATACTTCCAATACATCAAATACTGTATTGTATATTATACATTGCGCGCCGCACGATATTATTTGATTTAACATAAAATGTGAGAAATAAATATTTGCTTTCTCGTACTGGATATTTTTTTTACAAGCAGATAATACATTTTATTCTTTAGTCTCGCGAATCATAACCGAGTCGAAAAAAAATATCGTCTTGAATGTTTATCAACTTTTAGAGGTCAAAGCCATAAATCTCTTGGTTCGAGCAAGCTTTTCATTGTAAGTACAATTTATTTACCATTTCTGAATAAATTCGTTTCATATATATCAAATAATAATTGACTGTCTGTTCAACAGGCCTTGGCTATTTGTCTATCAATAAAAATTACCGTCTTTATAAATGACCCGATACTTTAGTACTGTTTCTTTAAGGAAACATTAACTAAATACGATATTGCTACACAATTCCAGGCGAAATAAATAAATAAATTATGAAACACGTAAATATAGTGCATTATTTTGTACACGGTGATTTGAATTAGGTGCCATTTTTGAATATTCTAGACTAAAATTGTTTCAATTGACATTTATTATCTAGAGACCGGGTATATCAATCTTGAAAACTTTTTCTAAAAATTCCCGTTGTAAATGCGATTCTCAAACTTTGGTAGTAATCATATTACCAAAAGATACTGCAATTCACAATCTAATCACTAATGAGTAAATTTTTCGTTGGTTCTTGATTCAATGACACGTGATCCTAGTGTTCGTTCAAACGAAAATATTGCTAGGATGAGTGAAAATGTCGCCAAAAATCCGAGAACCTCAATTCATCACAACTCAGCGACATAGCCCATTTTCATATCAGCGGATACTGAAATCATCATTATGACCTGTTTTCTATTCATTGCTGGATGAAAGTCTTCCCAAGCAGGAGATATTTCGGAAAGTGGAAACCCTCAAGGGTATGGTGTACTTATTGAGCTGGGTGTGTTATTGGGCCACCCTAAATGGTTGTAATTTGTTGAACATGTTAAATCATGGCTTATGGTTATAATTTGATGAAATTTTGACGATCGCATATAGGAAATTGTGGTATTATATTTACTTTGTTTCATACCTATATATTATGTTTTAACAAGTATTTTTTTGTTTCGTATGTGTTATATATTATAGATACTGTTTTATTACTCCGAGTACTCCAGTTTTAAGTTTCAAATAGCTATTTGTGATTTATTTATGCTTTGCGTATTTTTCTAGACCAAAAAATAATATTATATAAAACCAGAGGTATAAGTAGAAAAATGCCTATACCTCTGCTAATTTCTATATTTTACTAGAAAAATAACTTAAAATCACGCCGTTTCCCTGCGGGGGTAGGCAGAGAGGTTAGAGCGCCACACTCTTCTGTCCACATTCACACATTTATTGAAGCTTCTAACAGGACCATCTGGTTTACCTGGTCATGCCAAGTCTTTCGCGGACGTCTTCTATTTCTGGTGCCGCCAAAAAACATTTTATTATGTTTATTTAATTTGTATAATTCAGTTTGTAATGGGCATACATTTGCTTAGTATAATCAAATATATATGTACATTATAGTGGGAGGCTCACGTATAAATTGGACGTAAAACAAACGATGTAAACTAAACTAATTGAATGACCTATGTACGTTCTCAAACCTAGCGAGATTGCATCTCATTTTGTTTTAAATCCGTTTGGTTTGTTGTGTTGAGATATTTTTCCATTAAAATATTAGTACGAAACAACAGTAAAAAGCAAAGTCCCTGGAACAGTTTCGCAGGAAAGTCGTTACTCTTCAACTGATTGAGGTGATTACTTTTATGTCCTCAATAACAATATAAGAACATTGAATACCTCGCTACACTTGCATTGAGGTATTTTATAAATGGTGATTGCCCCGGCGGGTCATCAGCCGGGTCGCCCGACGAGCGCGTCCCTCACTAACCCGCGACACCCATGATCATAACTCGCTCCTGACGGAACAAACAATAGAGTCTCGCTATTTTATTGCGCCCGTGTAATTATTCGATTCATAATCAAGCGTCCTTAATCTCGAGGAAGTTTGCAACACTGAGATAAATTCGTTGTTCAGAGCGGTGCGAGCGAGCGCGGACCGCCGGCGGCTGGGCGTTCGAATTTGTTCATGTTTTTATTAATCTCGCGATAATATCATCGCGGGTTTATGTTTTACTATCTTGATTATGTATACATATATTATAAAATTGTATACTGCCGCGTAATTATATATTTATTTATGTTTTTCAAGGATCTTACCACAGTTGCTAAGAAAAAGGCTGGTTATTAAAAATATATATATATATATATTCTAATTTATTTAAAAAAAAAAACCCTAGCATGAATTTCGAAACCTTCTATAATGATTTGAATTTTGTATATTTGAAACTTGTCGTAAAAAGTGCTTGATATAAGAACATGCATGATAAAATAAATAAATAAATTGAAAACAATGCATTTGGAAGAAAATTAATTCCTAGAAATTCAATTTCCATTTTACTAAATCATAAATTTATCAAATTTTAATTTTTAATTAAATAACCATGTTAAAAATTTATAACGTACAAAAATATGGCCAAGAATAACGACGACGCACCAACATTTTGGAAACAAAATAAACACGGAAAGTACAAAGTATGTGATACATCATTGGTCAAGCGCGTTAACAAGATACGAATTTCGATTTTTCGACATTTTATATCATTTATATAATCAATTTTATCCATAATATTAAAAATAATTTGTTAATCATTTATTTATACGACACAACCATAATTTAATTTGTGTCCGTCGGAAATTGAACGTAAATATAATGTTACTTATTTAATTTAATATTCGCACTTGTGTCAAAAACCTTTTAATTTTATCTATAAAAATGGTACTTTAAAAAATAGGAGATATATTGTTTAATATTAGACAGAAATGGATTACACAACAGATGAATCATATATCATAGGTCATCCATAAAAATTTGAGGACAAATATTTCAAATAAATATTTTAATACCGACAATGTGTAAAAATTGAAATTAATGTTTCCAAATGAAATAAATATAAAATAAATTTGAATTAAATATATTAATTACAAATATATACATATAAAATCAATTCTATCGAAAAATATTGTTGTTACGCCGCTGGGATTCGAACCTGAATCTCTTTCTTAACCGGGGAAGGTGTATTATGCTATTATTATTATTATTATCCAACTATGCTACAGCGATAATATTTTTAGCGACAAATTTGTGTGTCAATATGTTACCTTTTTGATATTAATACATTTAATCGTTCCATTATTTGAAATATACCTTATTTTTACAGAATCTCAAATACCTTTGAGTAATCTTACCAGTCGCCTGAATTATCATTTCATTTTTATTAAATTTTGATAATGCACCTTTCCCGGTTAGGAAAGAGATCCAGGTTCGAATCCCAGTGGCGCAATAACAATATTTTTCGATAAAATTGATTTTTTATGTATATCTTTATAGTTAATATATTTAATTCATGTTTAAAATATCACAGACTTATATTCTGAATAATTACAACTTCACAATAATAATGTGTTCTCATAATAAGAAATTAATAAAGTCTATTGACTGATATTTTTATCCAATATTATATGCACATAATTTTATGCATGTGCGACATATAAATTTTTGAATACATAAGTATGTAGATTTCCTTGTTTTTATAGCAAAAAATATATTTATTTCATTTTAAATAAAAACTTCAATCTAATAAGTATTTTCGATTATTTTTTATTGCATATTTTCCCCTCTCGTATGAATCATAATATAAATTTGTCAATAAAGTGAATCTATCTACCTCTTAAATATAAAATTAAATTGTCGTGGTGTAAAATGTGCGTATAAAAAAATAAAAAACTTTAATTTTCAGTTCCGTTTAAAATAAGACAAATAAAAATAAACATTAAAATTAATGTTATCAACTGGTTCTATAAATGGAACGATCTAAATATTTGCATTGGATTTCGATGAATCAGTTAGTTTTATATATTTTGTAACCTCGTTGGTGCAGTTTAATTAAGTATGATTGCTATTTTTACCACAATATATAATAGTTTAATGTCCACAATAGTTTTTTTATAAAGTTTTAAAAAATAAGGAATTTCTATGTGCATTCAAATGACCGTTATACGTATTCGTGTAATGATCATTTGAAAGCTAAATATTTTTATATGTAGACACAATTCACAAAGCTTAAAAAAGTATTATAAAATATAGCTAAGTTGACTATTAGAATGCCACAGGGCAGTATTCCAATGTCATAAATTAAAATCATGTTTTCCGTTAAAGCAATCGAAAATCATTTAGATAAGACAATTGCTCAGATAAAGAAAGTGTACAAAACGGTCTATGCCGGAAGATTTAACGTCTTTCGCCACACGACAGGCGAGGGAGTAATTTTACGGGAAACTATTTTTTTCTAACAGAATTTGATCGAAAACGATAAATCATTATCACGACAGCGATTATTCCCGGTCACCCGCGCAACAATGCCGAACGACTGTGGGATGCGAAATTGAGTAAAATTGCATCCATCTTTTGAATCGAGATAACAACGGATGCGGCTTATGCGCCGATACAATGCAGATTGCAGGTAGAAGTACCTGCGGTAAGCGTCATACCGATTTTAAGCGTGAAGCTGGATGTTAAGTTGTATTGAAATATTGTTGATATTTACGTAAGTTATGTTCATCCGTCACAGTTAAAGTTAAAATATTAATCCATTCAACAAATCCGGTTTATCTATTTTTTTTAATAAAATGTATTTATTTGAAAGCCCATATTTTTCAACATTTATCATTTTCGTATGCATATTCATGTAGGTACTGCCTTTCAGTAAATAAACGTACATTAGATATAATATAATGCACGATATAACGTTTACACAATTTTATTATTAATTTAATAAAAAATAAAGACTCACCATTAATTTCATCATTTTCTATTCGGATATTCAATATTTGAAGAGAATAAAGTTGTTATTACCTGCAACAAAAAAATAATAATTAGTAGGAGTTTTCAAAAATAATGTATTGTAGATAGTACTATAATAATTGCACTAAATAAGATTCACGATATATCTTTTGGCATATGTATCTGCGTGGTTTGGTAATTTTGCTTTCAAACTGCGCAAAATGACCGTCATCATCTGAACAGGTCATTAAAGCTTGTACCTCACCCACGTATGTCACAAATTGAAGAATGCTTCGTGTACTCGTGTCATGGGAAGGCTAGCTTTATCTGTTCATACTCTTATACAAGCAGTTTAATGGCTTAATTAAATGTTAAACCGTAATTCGTATGATTCATATAATGATTAATTATAGTAACGTTAAATTTCTTCATGTTAATTGCGCAATATTTGCGTATTGTAAGCGCAATATTTAGCAAAGTATCGAACCAGTGGCATACCTAACTATGCCGATGCAATGCATCGGGGCCCACGTTAGATAGCGGCCCAAAATGTTCGCGCCCTACAATCCATCTGTATTGATATTTTTGTAAGTAGCGATAACTTTCCCAGCTTTAATAGTAATCCACAGCAAAAAATTGATTTTTTCGTTTATCACAAAAACACGAGAAAACATTATCCATATATGGAGTAGCAGTAAGTACCCCGCTACTATGTTGGGTTAAGGAACAGACCATCACTGTAAACTAAAAATCGCATTAAAGCGAAGCAAGTATAAATGTCTAATTTTTTAATGAAAGTGTGAATACATATGAGAAAAGAGATTAATTTCGTTCGTATACTTATTGAATAAATATTAAAATATCTTATATACAATACTTATTTAGGGGGCTCTTTTTTCTATTCTGCATTGGGGCCCAATTTTTGTTGTTACGCTACTGTATTGGCCCATTTGTATAAAACCATAAAATTAATGCAATTATTTTCATTTGAATGACGGTCATAATGTGTCCAGCAAACATTGTACATTTGTAAAATAAAATATTATTAAGTTCTTATGATAAAAGTTACAAATTTTCGCGAACGTTTATTTTTTAAGCAGCTGTCTGTATTTTTTAAATGAGAATGAAAACAAATATCTAAATCATGTCATCATATTTTGTTTCATTTTCTGGATGCACAGACATACAAATAACGCAAACCAAGGTCGATAAAAATAGACATGTCTTTTCAGACGAACGCTCTAACATCACATCCATCATGCTTATCCAGCAAAGAATACACGTGCTTTACAAAGCTGTGAATTATGAGACGAGAAGATGAGAACTTGATTTACATCAATGTCTTCATAATAGCCATGGGATTTTCCGACACGTCACGTCGGCAAGATGCCTTTTCTTATGTTAATTTAAACAGAGGCATCGCAGCCACAGTGACAAATCTTACTAGTGCTGCCGCGGATAGAATATTTGCTCCAGCTAAATGGCACGATGTAAATCGTCATTTCGTCTTATAAGTCACAGAAGGTCATCTATACATAATTGGGTTTTTTAATGTGCTGTCATCGGTTCATTTTTTTTTTATTAGTAATGACAACACTGACTGGAACACAAATATTTTTTCCTTCACATTTGATAGAAATATAACATAAAATAATCTTCAAATAGTCTGTTTTCTTTTAAAAAATATTAACATTTCAGTAGGATTTTGTGTTGCGTTGTGAATAATAATTTTCTCAGTCCAAAAAAAACATACTGCACAATGGATAATAACTTATTCTCATAGTAAATCCGGCTAGCAACCAGATCATACGTAAATAAGACGACTATTCCATTTTGAAAGTATCTCGCAGAAACTTGCAAGCAACTTCGCGGCCAATGGCTTTGACTAGTGTTTTTGTAAAACCTATTTTATAATATTTGAAACATAATTTATTATGAAAATACTAAATGATCTAACACAATATACAATTCGACAGGTTTCATTCGATTACGTGTTAAATAAATATACAGAGTGAAAATAAATTATTGAAAAAATGCCAGTTAATTTATTTATTAATCCTGCGCTCCCAAAAATAATCTGATTTCTAGGTCAGATGCCTTAACCCGCTCTGCAACGGATAGTTATTTTAGGTATGTGAATATTACCGTATTTATAATAAAATTGTATATCACTACTGGCGACTTTAGTAATGTAATGATTCAATAACATTATTAACAATTAGCGACTCTTACAAATCATGAATGGGTGATATATTATTTCCACAAGTAGATACTCAGGACATTAACAATTAAGCTTAGTAATCGTTGTTACATTTACATATTTTCCGATACGATTTTTTGTAAAACTCTGGAAACATGAAGATCCAAAATAAAAAGTGAAAAGAGAGGTATTACATACTACGAGTATGTAATACGATGCTTAGGTATACGTAAATATAATACGATCTTGACCTAATCTGTCGAGATGAAGGCGACGCACGCAGTCAATGAGCTCTGACATTTATTGTAAGTGACACGAACTGATATTCGCATGTGATTTGCATATATGTGATGATAAGTCAATCAATTTTGAATTAATTTTCTCCATGTGTGCAAAGTGCATTTGAACAATTTGTGAAAGGAGTGACATCTTTACTATTGAAGTAAAAATAAAAACAATATTTACTAACATTGTAAAAATGGATGGCTATCACATTTAAAATTGGTTGAAGATCAAAATTCTGCGAATTTTTAAATAAACAAAATATTTTAATTAATGTATTTTGGATAAATTAATATACAAATATGTAAAATGAAATAATTTTCTGATTATCACTTAAGAACAGAGCCTTCAAGTCAGACTGAGAGTTTACACAGAAAAGTGTTAATGTTGGTAAGTACTACATTTGAACGCAGGGGTTAATTTGATCACTACTCTCACTTTTTAAATGTAAAGGAAAACTTTTTTTGGTTCAGACATTTTCAAACGATGTTTTGTAATAATAATAATTGAATTTATTCTCTATAAGTAATGGTACCTACTTATATAATATATACATAATATGTTTATCAAGTCGATTTAAAATTTTGTAGTTTACTGAAATTTTTGACGATTTTCGTGTCGGCTAAATGTGACTGCAAACTATATCTTATTATTAGGAGAACACATTCTTATTGTGAAGTTGTAATTATTCAGAACATAGATCTGCAATATTTTAAATATGAATTAAATATATAAATTAGATATATATATACATATAAAATCAATTTTATCGAAAAATATTGTTGTTGTGCCACTGGGATTCGAACCTGGATTTCTTTTCAAACCGGAGAAGGTGCATTATCCAACTACACTACAGCGAAAAAAATTTCGAACTTATATGTTACCTTTTTGACATTAATATATTTAATCGTTCCATTATTTGAATGATCCATCTACCTTATTTTTACAGAATCTCAAATACCTTTGAGTAATCTGAATATAAATATCGCAGACCGTCTGTTCTGAATAATTACAACTTCACAATAAGAATGTGTTCTCCTTAATAAACAATTCTTAGATTGAATATGTTTTCAATATTTAATTGAATTACATATTATGAACATTATTTGTGAACGTCTTTAACACATATTTGTTTTCTGTCCAATTTTAATATTTTCATGTATATACGTATAGTTTTTTTCACGATTTGCTGGCACTGGGGTTATTTTTAAATATTTTTTTTGTATATCTTTGGAAAAAGTTGTCAGTATGTTCAGCAACTATCAAACGACAAGCCCCAAAATGTATGTGTATGTTTTTATGTAATATATAAAAATTGGCTATTTGTTTTTACAGCCAATACCGATGCAATTTTTTAATAATTTAGTGATGTATAGATAGACATATACAAGATTATTTTTTAAATTTAATAAAAGAAGCCCTGCCCTATTCCGCCAATTTTTGGATTTTACTTATAGGAAATAAAATGAGAATTGAATTAAGAAGAAGAGTGAGAACTTCTAAGTGAAGGAATATATTATGGAAGTGTTGTGGACTAATATGGACGTGATATGAACGTACAATATTTGAAGGGAATACTATAATTATTAACCAAAATTTAATGATTTAAATAAGCTGAGTCATATGTAAGCATAATGTAGAAATTGTTTTAAATAACGCTAAGTGCGCTCCAGTTTTCAGATAATTTTTATTAATTGCAATATAAGTTCAGTAAATAAATACGAATATTTTTGTTAACTAACTTACCATCGCACCGTTCTGTCACATAAATTACAATAATTACATTGAAAAAAATATGCGATATTTTGGCAGTTTATAACACTTACATTTATTATTTATTTACTTATTTTTTATATATCTAAACAAATATCAGATATCTCATAGAGACAAAGCTAATTTTTATTATATTTAATGGGAAATATATGGATGTATGAGGTAATTACAGAACTTACGACCTATCTTCGGTTGGCTTAAGTGATCACTTTATATATATATGACGTTCATCAATTCTCACCCTTCAATCTCCACATTCATCATTATCTTTTTATAAATTGTATATATGTTAGTATATGGACTCGCTTCGAGTATCACTACACCATCGCCATCTACTGATCAAATTTGATAATTCATTTTTACCTTTTTTATAAACAGCATATATATCATTACTACGAGAATCTGATTTTTTTGAAATAATTTTAAAGCAATATTCTTTATCTGTAAAATGTTTTTTATACGCCTAAAAAATCAATATTATTTATGTATTTTCTTATTTTGACCAGCATATTATTTTAGCTCCATTTATTTACTTTTACTTTATATTTATCAAATAGTAATTAATTAACCTTCTCATACTGATCAAAGTTCCTTCGTCTCCCTTCTAACACCGAGCAAAATTAAATATTTCATATACTCTAATAATAATAATTCGATTAAAATGGACTATTTATATAACAGAATTAATGACCGGTACACGAACACCCTGTTAACGGACACAGTTTGAGTATCCAATCTGAAGTGCTGGCTACGTGGGCAGCAACAAAGCATGGAATAATACAGTCGGCCTAAAAAAGCGCAGGTTACGTTGCTGGTCGGCACGCCGAGGAACGAATAATGGAGACGAGACATGGGTAAGGAGAAAAAAAACTTAAAATTATAATATAAAATGAAAAAAGGCAAAGAAGAACGGACTTCACACAACGGACCTCAAATTCGTCACAGATTCAACAACGACGCAGCGAAATGAGGTCCACAGGATGATCGCAAATGATCAAACGCGTTTTATTTTTATATTATTTGTAGAAACAAATAACCCTTCAAAATTTTTGTGACTCTATTAGAATAAAAATAAATACTAATGTATTAATTAGAAAGATATACATGATAAATCAATTTTATCGAAAAATATTCTTGTTGCTACCGGAATTTGTACCTAAATCTCTTTCCAATCTGGGAAACGTGCATTAACCGAATATGCTACAGCACACAGTATTTTTGACGACAAATTTTCGAACCTGTACATTACACTTTTCAAATTGATACACTTAATTAGTATTTAAAATATGTTTTGAATAATTACAACTTTACAATAAGAATGTGTTCTCCTTAATAGTATACATAAAAGCAAAATTCAAAGAAAAATTCATTATAAACTTAAATGCTCATTATTGTCTACATTAATGAGCATTTAAGTTTCCTAAAATGAGAATATCTGTGAGAAATATAAATGTGATATGAATAATTTAAGATAAATATTTCAACAATGGCACATGAATACTTATTAGCATAAATTTATTTACTTACTCAATAATTAATCGATTTGTACTCGATGACAATATTATATTTGTCTAGTTGAATAACGTAAACACGCGAATAAGTCGCTCGCGATGTATTTTTTTACGTATATAAATTTAAGATAAGATAAAAACTAATAAATATACACAATTTTCATTTTTAGCCAGACTGCTATGTCGAGTGTAAATTGTTTATCTGCAGTTAGTTAGCAATAATTGTAAATAAATACATATATTTGTTTCGTAAAAGGTTAAAATCATAATTTTGATCTATTATACATAGAAACAATTTATGTATATTGTATAGCATCCTTCTACGACACACCAAGGCGTGCAATTCTAAATAACGCAGATTTTTAAAATTTGATATCTTACAATATTCCTACTAAAACACGGTACCGGAAGGAATAAAATGTAAAGAACGCAGTGACGATGAAAATATGATTAATCTGTTAGAAAAGCTATTATCATTAATAAAACGAGAAATAGTTAATTATCAATTAATTTTTTATTTCTATAATAAGATACATGATTCGTTTGTACTTCCTCTACCTTTAAAATTAAAATAGTTTATATTTGAATTATCCGAGTATGAGAGACACTTGATACTTGAGATATCTATACATACCAGATGTTGAATGCCAACATAGGAAGTTCTACGTACTGCCCCTCGAACACGTCCAATAATTATTTTGTGAATAAATTAACCATTTCAGTTAAGCGAATATTTGTCGACAAAGAATTTACAACTGTAACAAAACCTTTATGGCAAAACATAAAACTACATTTAAGACTTAATGATAAAAGCATTTCTGCGTCACAATAAACCGATGATTATTCGTAGATTTCTCATGAAGTCTTTATTATTTGAATGCTGATGCGCGCTCTTCATCTTCGCGCGCATGTACATCAATCTCGCGTCATGATGTAGATGTTGAAAATATGATGAAATGATGAACTTGAAAGATTTTACGTTTGACTCATCTGAATATTTTCAAACTTTTAAAATGTTTATTTTATTTTCTCAATAAACTAATCTTTGTGTTGCACGAATGTTGAGTTATTTTGTCATTGCTACAGTTCGAGAGATGCAATCCCTCTCTTCATCACATAGGATACCTGATGATGAGAGAGACTACACCTCTCGAAACTAGAGTATTATAAAGTTCAACGTGTGCGCAATATAAAAATTATCATTTTGTCATATCAATTAATGATATTAGGTTCGATGTTAATGTTTTTTGTTTATAGAGTTAATTTTGTTGTTATACATAATTTAAAAAAACACCAAAGTCTTACATATATATGGTTAATAATTAATGGTTACATTTTTTAAGTAGTGCGTGATATTACCAAAGAACGAGTATTAAATAACAGAACTAGTCTAGAATTTGTCTCTTAGTATTAGTACTAAATATTGGATATATATGTAGTGCCTAATTCCAAAACTCCCTTACACGACTTTGTGTATTTGAGTTATGAATGAAAACATATATTTTGAAAGCAAATGTACAAAATATATTTTTTCATTCTGTAATGTAATTTTTTTCCTGTATATATTGTTCTGGCTGTCATACTAGATTTTAAATCATGTGATCATCAACAATTGTGTGTGATTGGCTAATTTCATTTTAGGGTGAATAGCAACTTCTACTCTGTCTGCTTGAGAGTATTTTGGAACTAACCCTGATTTTGAACACGCAATATCAATGGATTTAAGTGGCTTTTGCGAGAAACAACGTGTTCTGCATGTAGCTGACAAAAATATCTACAAAACTCAAATTATCTGAAATCCGTTTTAGGGGGTTTTGGAATTAGACGCTACATATAAAAGCGGCGCGCACAAGCCGTAGACTCAGATTATGTTACTCCTTCTGACTTTCTCTTTTTAGCCTGTTCGGGTCCATAAGTGAACATAGGCCTCCCTCTCTCGTTTTTCTCCACGATTCCCGGGTTCACAGTTTCACGGAACAACAAAAGCCACCGTTCTTAATATCGTCAGTCCGGTGTATTTGTGGTCGGCCTTTATTTATTTTGCCGAACCGTAGACGCCACTGTAAGATTTTGCCATCACGACGTTCATCGGTTAGTCTTGCTACGTGTCCGGCAAGAGTACCATTTTAATTTAGTGACAGTTTGTATTGTACAATTTTTATGGGAGACAGCTATACAATTTTATTTACATGAGGTGAAAAGGGGCAACGTTATTCATTGTGATTCATAGATTTATAGTTATAAATACAAGTTGTTGAATTAAATTGTTATATTGACAATACACTTGCAAGGCGAAACGCGTCTCGTGTACGTTAAACGTGTAGAATAAAAAAACAAGTGTTTTATTTTCACATAATATATACTTATACGAGTTATTTTCTTTCTTGATGGAAGGTATATTAATAGAGAAATGCTACATTGACACGTTAACATTTGTATGCACAATTTAAAATAAAGATATTAAATTTTAGCAATATTTGAATATGCCCAAGAACATACAAATTTTTACCTACCTAATGTGGAGATTGAGGGGTGAGAATTGGTGAACGTTATGTATAAATATAAAGTGATCGCTTAAGCCAGCCGAAGACAGGTCGTAAGCCCTGTAATTACCCCATATTTCTATATATTTTTTTCATTAAATCTAATAAAAATAGCTTCGTATGAGATATCTGATATTTATTTATATTACATCCTGTTTACGATTTTGGCCATTCGATAATATATATTAAATAATGAAGAAAAATATGAATGCATCACCTTTAAAATAGTTTCCTTTCAACTAACCTGGATTAAAGCAAAGTCGTATAATCCTTATAACGAAATAGGAAGCCTTTCTAATATCGTAATATTATATCCTGTGTCCGTTTATATTCCTAATTTTCCAAGTACACGTGAAATATAATAAAAATATGATAAATTACGACAGCAATCAATCTTACGAGTAAAAAAATCAACCAAGTAATTGCGAAAATAGATTTGCGCTGTTGAAAACTAGTTGCAGTCCCACAAGATACGTGTTTGAATTACTCCAACTATAAACTTTAATACTCCTCGGTAAGGACGCATACCTCTTTTCATATAATGCAGCTACGAATTCATCTATAAATCGTGCTATACGCAGTTTCATCAATTGTAAAAATATTTGTATTGAAATATTTTCTACAATTTATAAATAAATTGTTTGTTTAGTTAATTAGTTTTTCAATCTTATAAGTTCACCCAATACATCTATTGCAAAACACATTAAAAACAAGCTCACGCTGTACATTTGATCGGCAAGTAACTCATTAATTTTAAAAATATGATATCATATAATATTTTGTATGTTATCGGTGCATGATTCGTAAATATGTAAATTGAACCTATTTATGTTTTGTGCTGTACCGGTATTGGGTAAAATGTATTGTATTGCGTTTATATGTATTTTATATGAAAAATCGCGACGGAAAGGTAGCACTTTATTTGCGGCCACTTTGATATTTGGACCAAAAATACAATAAACAGTTATTCACAATTTATTTCTAATGTATATAGTGCACGCCCCTGTAACTTAAAATATAGATGAAGAATGTACAGAAAATAATATATTATGTATACAACTTTAATATTATTGTAGGCATTAATTATGTAATATTAATGAAAAAACGCAATATTTTTTATTTTAACTAAAAGCAAAGATAATTTATCTACACACGCACAGGCTAATGTTTTTCTTGGTCATTTCATGGATTAAGTAAGTATGTAATTATAATGATCATTTTTTGTGAAGTCTCTTTAACATTCTTGACAAATCTTGACAAATGTTGCAGATGTTGTCAATAAAACATTAAAAAATATTTTAAGTATTCCATGAATTTTAATCATCATCAGATCGGAGAAAGTGCCAATTATTTTAATCATTTATATAAAGGTAACTTCGGTGGTACGACAGATGATGGTATTATTAGTTCCACGTACGATTCTAATATTTTAATTTTAATGAAAAATCCACATTTGATTTAATTTATTTGAGTGTCATATAAGTTTTGTTATTTTCACTAATTTAATAAAAATATTAAGAAAAAACTAAAATATGAATGGTTAGTTAAATTTTAATTTAATACTAACTACTAACTGATTAGAATATGTACACATGATTTCTCTTAAAAGAGGATTTATGGTGTTAGTGGTATTTAATTAATATGAAGATCTATTAAGAAAATGCGACATTTAAATGACGTTCTTTATTATTTCACAATGTACAGCATTTAAAAAAAAATAGAGATGCGTACACGAAATATGTGTCAAATCAATATTCTTACTATTTTTAAACTAATCTAACGCTTGTGCTATGAACATAGGACTACCTTGCCGGTTTACTGCAATAAGGTTTGAATCCCCAACCATGGATCTCAGGATCGAGTGTCTCAACCACATGACCGACAACCACGTGAATTGGAATTAATGTTGAGTAGTAATTATGTGGGATTTACAACGTTACACTATTGTGACATAAAATTAATGATGAGCACAAAGTCACGAACTGTGAGTCACTGAATCATTGATCACTCTATCACTGATCACACTCACTATCAGTGATTGAGTATTTGAAAACATTGTGATTCGTGAATGAATTTATTAAAACTATTAAAATATTTCACAAATTTATGAAATGAAATAACGCCATTATCATGACCACCGCCATCTAGAAAATTCTGCTAAAAAGTTTTACGCTTGTTTGCTGGAAATTTGACTGCGTAAAACGGCAAATGCCGGGAATTTTAATCAAAAAATACACTTTGTTTCATAAAAAGATTCCATTCTCTTCGTGATGATATATAAATTAGATTTTTATTTATTAATTATGCTAGAATATGTTTTTAACGCAAATATAATTTTAAAATGTATTTTTTTGTTTCTTTATTTATTTCATGAATTGTGATATGATATGTAATGAAATAGTGATCACAGTCCCAGTTTTCTATCACAAATATTATCGAATAGCAATCACAATCACACCTGTGAGTCTAGAGTAGAATTTTTTCTCATCACTACACAAAATACTCGTGACATTTTGGCTTGTGTACTTAAATATTTGATCGTGGAATTTATATACCGCACTAAGTGAATATGCAACACTCGCGAATATATCTACTTTATAAGGTATAGAGTGTGAGCTCTCTCGGGGCACGCTACGCGAATACCCTCGTCCGATGGAGTGACGTTTGTAAAATTGGAAAACGACCCTTGATGCCAGCGTAAAAACGGTTAATCTCGAAGGATGTATTCGTATATCCAAATAATTGCGTTACCCCTTAATTTCGCCGTAATATCTTTCACATTTATTAAGATATTGATTTTAATCATTTCTTTCGTATTCATTTATAATTTTAATTGTATTTTATATAAAATTAAAAATTCTTCGCAATACCTTTATAACACCTATAATGCAGAGAGAATTCTAGTTATATAAATTAATATAATTTTAATCAGTGTTTTAAATTGATTGGTAATAAAGTACTACTAAAAACGTTATTTTTCTTAAGTAAACTCATGAATAAGGTCACTGTTTATCTAGTATAGTTAGTCGTGGAACAGTCGTCGACTGCTGTTGTGCTATTTAATAGTTTTGCCATCTGAAAATTCCACAATATCCACGGAGTCCACTGAATACTTAATAATAAATTGTGATCGTTTGTGGCATAACGCAACAATTTCTGACAAAATGAAATTATGAAAAATTGATGATAAAAATGTCTGTAACATCTACCGTCAAACCTCTAAACACATCCCCCACGACAAGCGCATACCATGCAAGTCTATTATGCGACCGTCACTTCATTTATGACACGACGATAGAACAAGTTTTATACATAAATTTAATTATTTGACATATGTACGATCGTCTAGTATTGTAAAATATCAGTTTTTTCAATTCTTAATTTTTTTAATGTGATACAGAAAAGAATACCGAAATTGCGATTCTCGTGGAAGGTGCCAGATATGCTTTACTGAATGCTGTTAGGGATAAGTTCGTTACTCTGTCGCCCTATATCAAATGCGTATTTGATATAGGGACTAAAACAAAATTTTTAGCCGCTGGCGTAAATAAAACAATTGGGTCCCAATTCAAAATAAAAAAGGGGCCCCTGAACATGCATATTGCACGTATAAAAGATTTAAGAAAATTAAGTACTCTGCGATTTTATCCATTAAATATTAATAACAAATTTGATCTATTATCTCCAATAATATTCACGCAATTTTATTAATTACATTTCTTGCTATAGTGAATTTAAAAATTATGAAATCGTATTAGCGTTGGAAAATGTATGGATACTACCAAAAGCTGACGTGGGCCCCAATGCTTCGCATTGGCTGCATCGGCGTAATTACGCCACTGATTTCAACAAATATAAATAAAGCTGATTTTTTACTCTGAATCTGAATAAAGATTTAAATTTAAATTGGAATCCCTGTTTATATACATTTCTCATAACTAAATGTCGTCTGACATGGAGTTTTTTTCCTTTTTACGAAATGGGAATGGTAGTAGAATCTCGAGAAAGATCGCGGCTTATAATTTATTTGAAGGCTTTAAATGCCACGGTATCCGATACCGGCTGCCCGACAAGAACGGTCGATGCTATCTTCCGTCGAGCGTCCTTCATGCTGTGAAGGTATCCGAGGGTGAGGGTCCCGAGAGCCTTAGCCCTAAATAAAAAACGCATTTTTAAAATAAACACAAAAAATGTGACGCTAATACTTGATCGATTGACAATATTATTTTTGTCGGAACATCAGAGTTATATTATTGATTTATAGAAATTGATAATTCGGTTCGGGTTTAATTCGATAAATACCTAGACTCAATTTACTCTAAAGCTTTTAGAATGTTTAAAATCTTTCAGGTAGGTACTTATTTCTTGAATTTTTTTATGTTTCACTAATGCATACCACAGAATCATAATTTAAAATCCTGCTTAAAATTATTATTAACATAAAGAATTTTTATTTATTTTGTATTAGACACACGCGGTATTCTGACTTCACCTAAATCAATTTCAATATAAACTGAGCAGCAATGAGCAAATTTGTTAATCTAAAATTAATTTCTGGCATCCGTGTTGCAGGTTTCTAGGAATCGTCAAAACGAAAATATCCTTAACAAAAAAAAATCGATAAATTACTTTTTAATGTATCATTTGGTAATCCCTCAAATGGACTTATCGATTCCAATAAAATTTTATATTCATAGTAATGCGTACGTTCCATTTATTTCCTTTCCTTAAAAAAATAGCTTAGTACATTTCAGATATAAATTATAATAAGTTTTATTTATTTAATATTCTTGTTATCTATCGAATTGACCGCTGCACTAGGTTGACATGTACTGTAGTAGAATTAGTATCTAATTGTACACATTTTTTAAACATTTAATAAAGTAATAATTGTGACTATGTATAATTAAAATACAATTACTTTTAATCCCTTTAGGTTTTATTTTTGATACTTAGGAGTGGCCATTCATTCATCAGGGTGGAATAAAATAAAATAAAATAATATACACACTGCTTGTTTTGAGTCACCTCACCTCCAGATGATCATTAGCGCCTCCAACAAAATTGATAAAAATCAATATTGGATACATCAGATCCGTTCTATTTTGTCATGACGAAATAGCGGCTTTAAAAACCGTGGTAGTTTATAAACAAAATTATTTAGGTTTCATTGAACATGCAAACTTGTGATAATTCATTATACACGTCAGCCGTACTACAGGTGTTCACCTAATACGGACAGACATGGGGCTTATATGTATATGTAAGTATTTAGTTGCATACATTGTGTATTGACTTGTATTATACATATATTTTATCTGTAATGATCTGTCTTAGTGCACTTATTATTATTGTGTAATCATATAAACAAAATAATATCTAGAAATATTTATTTGAAATTATAATAAAATATTCACCGAGTGACGACGTACATATATATAAAATGAAGAAATTAATCTTTATAATAGTCTAATTAATTATAATTATATTATTATTATAAAATCAAAACAAAATCTTGGCGATAGTGATATAGAAAAATATACTTGTCTATAGACGCTTTCGTGAACAAGATTCGACATACTGTCACGTTTCGCTTTTTACAATTTTATGAATTAAATAATAATATCAAAAAAAAAAAATATTTTTAAAGAAACACTTTCGTATTATTTTCCAAGCTGTTCAAAAGTTTCATAAAAATATTTTTCAATGGGATATGTGTGCAGCATCAAAGGAGGTCAACGTCTATATAAATATAGGTGTGTTAATATTTTTATCGATGTCAAAATATTTTAACTCTTATACTTAAAACTATTAAAGTTAATGACCTTATCACGATTATGAAGATTTTAAATATGTATAATTAGGTACACCAGACTATGAAACACGGTGACTGGGCAACGCCGATAATTTCCTAACGCAGGCCATATTTGTAGTGAAGTTGTTGAACATCCCGATACTTTTTTCAGTGCGATCTCCATACTAGAATATTCCCTTAGGGCAACATAACAGTTAACGGCTGTACGCCATAGATATCTATATTGCTTTTTCAATAACAATGTCGATCGATATATTATTAGATCAAAGTGCAATTATCGCGATAAACTTTTCTATGATTTATAAGCGGCCATAAAATATTAAACACTCCGAGAGTATTCTGGTCGGATCCTGATTCGAACTATCAAGATCGTACCGGACCAAGTAATACAATAGTATTTTAATTATATATTCATTTGCTAAACTTGATTTTTTAAATGTATTATTATCGCGTGAGTCAAAGCTAAACTCTTCCGCACAGTACGTTTTAAATTTAGCTTCCAAGATAGTATATGATAAATAAAAAAATTAGAACACCGGTTACTGCGGTTGAGTAAATATATTAAGAAAATGTTTTACACATATAACATAACACCACACCGGTGTTGTAAAGAATTTAATTCGTTTTTATGGAGCATATTTGAGTCTATACAAAACCATAATAAGCTTCATATCGCTAAATAATGTTCACCATAGATTATTCAGGCGTTTTTTGCACCTCGCTGTCGGCTCTCGGCTCTCGGCTCTCGGCTCTCAGCTCTCAGCGATAGATTGCTCCGCCGCGTGTTTGTATTGCCTTTATTTAACTTTAACGAGAAATAAATTGGCGAAAATTTACTTTTACCGTTGGAAACATCAAAACCTCACGCTCAATCAGTGTTAATACCATTTTTGTCGACGTGACGTCGAATCCGCATTCATCCTTTAACGCTTGTATTATGTTTTTAATACGGTACAAATCTTTGAATTTATTATAAGGTTTTTTTATTAATTCGGTTTAGAATTAAAATTTTACGATGTACTTATAAATAATAACCTTACATACCATCAACAAGTTGCAAATCTAACTATTTTACCAACGCTGTTTCGGGAGGATCACATAGATGATAGAACGCCATGTTCTCATGTACTGACGTAGGTACTACCTTAACACTCTAATAATCGTTTATTGTTGTGTGTTAATATTTTACATGTTACAGGCCTGTCCTTTGATATCTGGATTATCTGATATTGCCAAATCTTTTTCAGATGTTTTCCATAAGTATCTACCTATTTGTGATATAATTGTTATGTTTCATTTAGAAATTTAGTGCTAATCACGCCATATAGGGATGGCAGAGATGGCAGAACATCACACACCACACATCTTTCATAATCATTGTACTTTATTACAAACAACCATCTACTGCTTAAGATCCCTGGCTCTACTTTTCTTCAGAAAAATAATATACAAAACAGCTTCTATATATATAGTAAAACAGTTTAAAAAAATCTCTATAAATAAAGAAAGCTAAAATTGATTTTAATGATATGTGAGCACTTTATACGTAAATCATAAAACCTGAGAACGGAAATAAATTGAAAACCTTAAACTGATTTGGAACCATACCTTGTCAATGGAAAAATATTAAATTAATTTAAAAGAAAGTATTTTCGTCAGTCGTTTTCAAAATAATGCTAATCTAATCTACAATGGAGACACATTAACCAATGGAAAAACAGATTGACCACAGAAAACGCGACAGTTAGTCCACTGTTAACTGATAAATACCAATAAGAATAACAAAAGCACAAATTCAGATGAATATTTATTAGGTAGTTTTTGTGTTTTATTATATAATACTCTATTTAAACAATTATTATGTGGGAAGGACTTTCACTTGCAAATATAAAATATCAGAAGCAAATTAATATATAACTTATTAATTGAGGAGAACATATTCTTATTGTGAAGTTGTAATTATTCAGAACAGACGATCTGTGATATTTTACGTACTAATTAAATGTATTGAATGGAAAGATATACATTTTACCGAAAAATAATGTTGTTGCTATCAGGATTCGAACCTGGATCTCTTTCAATCCAGGTAACGTGCATTAACCGAAAGTGTAATATATATGTTCGAAAATTTGTCGTCAATGCACTGTGTGCTGTTGCATAATCGGTTAATGCACGTTCCCCGGATTGGATGAGATCCAGGTTCGAATTCCGGTAACAATAATATTTTTCGATAAAATTGATGTTATATGTATATCTTTCTAATTAATACATTTAATTTGTATTTAATATATAAATAACTACTTATAAAATTAAAATTTAATTCAATTATTAATTACATTTTATTTATAAATATACTTGTATACGGAATAAATGATATCAAAAACAATCAACTCTCATTACGAGAATCTCGCGCGATAATTAATTTTGCACTTTTTTTACTGATTATTGCAAGATGAATTAGCACGAAGAACTAAAGATGGTTAGAAAAGACAAGCTGGGAAGGCAGGCACATCGTATCAAAATAATTACTGTCAACACTTCGTCTATTATATATTGTCAATGTACATACAGGAAACATAATACCCACTATTATCCTTAGCCTTTATGGAAAACAAACGATATAGTAACGCATCGTTCTTTGAAAGTGTAAAAGAAAATAAAAACAAAATGATCTAAAGAAAATAAATTATTTATTTTAAGTGCACACATCCAATGTTTAATGGCTATCGAGAAAATGAAATACTCACAGCATTGCTTTCCAATGAAACTGGATACTCGGTAAATATGTCGTATTTGTTGTACCTACGCACGAATATATCCTATGAAAGTAACTATATTTGCACAAATTGTACGTTTAAAGAGATATAACGATATTATGAGGTCAGTGACACGTGGCACGCCTTGTCAACACCATACAGTATTAATTACTTCTTATTTACAACGCTATCAACAATTTACGAAGTAAAACAAAAATTGTTAATCTTACTTCAAATATCAATTTATACTCTTTTTATATTTGAATCAATCATTATACCGCTTTGTGGATGCATCCAGCGGTAGTAGTGTAGGTACTTTGTTTTTATTGCCAGTAAAAAATCAAAGTAGCATTTCTTTCTGTCAAATCAGTAGGTACTATTATAACTCAACCATAGAAAGTATACAATGCTTTGCATAGATTAACTACAAACATTTGTCAAAATGACAAGACTGAAGAATGATTCCAATCCTACGCTTCGAAATTATAGCTCATTAAGTTTATACTAGATATTAATTAACTGAAAATGCTTTTAATATAATATAACGATTTTTTCTCTTAATTCACAGTTACATACTGCATACTCATTTCGCTTCAATAATTATGGATATATTTTTATTACAACAATTTTATACAAAGTTGATATTGCTAATTTTAAAAGTATAATTATGGATATACTTATATAGTAATTTTCTAACGAATAAATTTATTTTCTTACTATAAATCTTTTGTTGTTATTCTTGGTTAAGTTAGGTTGTTCTACTTTCTTTTTTTGGTAATAAAATACACATTAAATACTAAAAATAAGTTTTACTAAAAAATTGTTCGAAGTGTGCTGTCAATTTTTTTATTTAAAAGTAATCCCTATTAAATATTATTTTACTGCCTATAAGTGATATGATAGGGATGTATATGTGTATCACCGCAAAGGTGCTTTATTTAAACATTTGGCAACGATAGTTCGCTTTTTAACCTACTTTTGTTTCGTAGATTTCTTAATTCGGGTTATCATTCAAAGCCATCTCTAATCCAAGTTATATTTATATCTGCGCTTTATATAGGTACCAGTTGCGGTCGATTTTTTTAGAAAGGATGTTGGATAACAAGTTTATACCTATATACTATTAAATGTACAAATATAACATATAATCGAAGAATATTCAATATTTCAATAATTCGGCTTCAAACAAATTCCTCAAAACAATCTGCTCGCTTCGTAATATGTATGCTATTTTGTACATTATACACACAAGCATTACAGTCATTTTTTGTACGTTGTATGCTGTTAACGAATGCGTATACAGTATTCGAAGACTTTGACAGGTGGAACTGAATGTCGAATACTTTCAAACTTTGTGAATACGGAACGAATGATAGAATCCACTGTTGCTAGTATTTGTGTGTTTACGCGATTCATAGGTGTTCGAAAGTAGAGAATGTATGTATATGTATTTCGACTCACTCCGTGCGTGATCCGTGTCGTAGTGTGTGTTATGGCTGGTCTCTAAAATAAAAATTGATTTGTTTTTGTCTAGAAACAAAATGTCCAAAGCTTTTTGACTCTAGAACACAAGGGATGCGGAGCATCCAAAGCATGTATGAAGCGACTGCGCCTGATAGGTACCTATCCGCTATGAACGGTTCAAGGCGTTTCTGTATACCTATACCACTGTCTTTAATATACGTATGCTGTCCATTAAAAATACCTTT
Organism: Eubasilissa splendida; assembly: GCA_031772225.1. Lineage (NCBI taxonomy): Eukaryota > Metazoa > Arthropoda > Insecta > Trichoptera > Phryganeidae > Eubasilissa > Eubasilissa splendida. Next base: position 29,487,998 of record CM062849.1, on the reverse strand, counting down.
GTATGAGTAATCTTTGAGAAATGTTTGTTCAAATTTTACAACGAATAATAAAATATCCGTAATTTAGAAAATATAATATAAACATTATACCAAATTATTTTATAATATTAAATAATTAAAATGGAATACAAATATTTTAAAAGTGCAAACGAATAAAATATATTAAATATATTTATTTTTTACGATAGTGAATAAATTGAGAGATGCTTTATTTACGGTTAAGAATCATTGAAGACAGGTTAATATCTTTCTCGATAAAGTGGCAGGCACGTTTAGTGCCTTTATGTTTCTGTCCAGGTCAGGTATGAAGTTGGAAAAAGGAAGTCAATAGAGATGGGATGTGATTATCTTGGCACGTTGCCCCGGTTTCGCAGAAACACGTATTTTCTCCAACATGTTTATCGGATGCAGTGGAATTCAATCAAACTATTCGGATACGTCATTATTTATTGGGGCAACCGCAATGACGTACCTCATACGAAATAATTACTAACTTCAGTACGTACTTATATTTTTTAAGTACAATAGTCTTATGGAAAGTGTTCAAATAGATGGTCCATCTGATATGGTTTCAGGTTTACTATTAAAATCGGTGCGTTCAGTATATATATTATAATTGCGCTTCGTATCTATTGTATCCATTTTTAGTGTCATTGTTAGTAATTTAGAAATCCACTAGATGGCAATACACATTAGCAAAAAATAATATTGAATATTAATATTAATATTTACAATCTTTTCGCATTGTACAATCTATGTTACTAATTAAGATCTCCAGTAGGTATCGCTGTTCAAAGCCAATAAATAAATTACGTCGCGACGGATTAAAACGTCGCTGGCCGATGTGGAATTTTTTAAAGTAAATAATTATTATTATGGGATATGATTACTCGATCAGTTCAAAACGGTTTTACACAAAATATCGTTTTAGAGATTTTAAGTTTTTTTTTATCTATCCATATTATTTAATTTTTTTAAGTTCACTATATCCTTCATTTTTATGCTTTTAATAACATTCTGACGATTATTGTATGAATTTAAGATATCTCTAAGTAAACATATCCATGTATATAGCATGTATCATTTTACTAATATTTTGTTTTTTCTTACCGGAAATGATGACAATGTACACTACAAGGCGCATTGTTAAAGCAGTATAATAAGAGATATCCGCATTGAAATATGGATTCTACGGAAACCCTGGCCGCGCAGCAGCCACTATAGGCTACAATAGAAGCGCTCACTTTTATTTATACTAAATATTCCCCACCAAAAAGGATCTTCGCAGAAACCAAATACGAATGTAAAATGGTCGGGGTAATAAGTGGGTCGGTACACGAAAAATTATTGCTTCTAGGGCTACCATTTTTTCAATAAAATCAATAAATAAAACTATTAAGATGGTTCAAATATGTTAGAATTTCTTAAATAAAAAGTGGTCAACGATCGTCATTATGTTTAAATCTCCCGCGAACTTGACAGAACCGCTCAAGAATGCGTAGTCCACATTTGCACCTCACAAAAATATTTCAGCAGATGACACTTCAACAAAAGGTTCAGCAATTAGCGTGCGTTAATTGACGGCAGTACAAGTTTGTTTTGTTATATTTTTACTCGTGGGCCCAAATTCACTTGCTAATTACTCATCGTTTGAGACGAGTATATTTGAGTCATATTCGCTCGGCGCGAGCAGGACGCAACACGGCGTCAAGCAGGGGTGCGAGGGAGACGAGAGGGCGTAGGGCGGTAGCCGCGCGGAATTAGTGGCCGGCGCTGGCCGCTACACGTCGCATGCGGGCGTTCCGCGTTCGATATTACCTTAGCACTTCTCTGTTCCCCGGGTTGCTTTTCATTTTTATATCCTATATACATTTATTTTTTCCACTTCTTTTTTGTGTCAACAAATAAATAAAAAATACCTATCATTATTAAGTTTTCTTAACCAATTTGATCAATTATTCGATCTACGAGTATATTACGTTTACGATATACAATGGGGGCTATTATTTGCGCACACGGCTCGTTCCAGTACCTAATACGTGAAAAATAAAATTTGAATGCCAAGTTATAAAGAAGAAAATAATTTTAAATACTAATTAAATGTATTGATTAGAAAGATATTCATATAAAATCAATTGTATCAAAAAATATTGTTGTTGCTATCGGGATTCGAACCTGGATCTCTTTCCAATCCGAGGAAGGTGCATTAACCAACTATGCTACAGCAGACATTACTTTTGACGACTAATTTTCGAACCCATATGTAATACTTTTCAAATTAATACATCTATAGTTAACGCCAATATTTGAAAGCCGTCTACATTGTATTTAAAATATCACAGACCTATGTTCTGAATAATTACAACTTTACAATGAGAATGTGTTTCCTTAATAAGAAAATAATTAAAAATAGCATGTTAGAATGGAATTTCAAATCGGCATTGACACCATACTAATATTACATTCAATTATAACACATTTGATTTTCAAACATGGTTGATTCCAATTTTATATGTTTCAAATGTGGATCATTCAATTTGAACCTTTTTAGTCACTCCTCTGTAGGTATTTTGTTCGACAGTGACTTTGAAGGATAGTCGTCTAAAGCTAGAAATACAGCAATCAGCAGAAAGTCGACAGTCCATCTCCAGTCGCTCATCATAGAGGCATAAAGGTCGACCTTCGATATTAAGTTTTAGCCATCCGTCGTCGCCGAGGAACAAAAAGGTTATCTAAATAAATCATTTATATATACGACGTGAGAGATTTTTTACTTGTAATGCATCGCTGACTGACAGTCTATTACGCTTATTACGTTTAATGATGTTGCGATATTATACATATAAAAAATATTAATCTTCAGCTCGTGACTCGAATCAAACGTTGCTTTAGTTAGACAATAAATTTCATTGAAAGATTCGGCGAACCTCTATCGCCTCGCCTCTACGATGGTGAGAATCAAATGGTTGTTCTATCATAATTAGATATTTACTTTTAAGTATCCAAAAGAATAAGCAAAGAATGTTGACCCTCAACATGCTGCGGTAACAGTAATGCACGCATATTTTAAATAAAACTATCCAAGGGCCGACGAAGATGAAACAGAGACGGAGACAAAAAATGAAATTTTCTATTTAAATCAATCAATGAATCACGTATATCTAATGTTATTAAACATTTACATTACATAATATTATGGGTATGTATATTTTTTTTACTAATTGTATGCATTTATATTGCGAAAAATTAAATTGTGTCGTTGACCCAACAGTCCAATCGGGGGTAATTAATTAATTTTCCCATCAATAATGATTTTTTTATTATTTGAACGTTAAAATAATATAACCAGGATTGGCGCGTTATTGCAGCGCATCTACAATGTTTACCGAAGGCCGTATACATGGATTCGTTCCGCTTTTGAGACATCGAGCTGCGGCTGGATCTTTTGCGAAGCTGTGAACTTTTTACTCTTTATTAACTTTTTTTATTTTTTTTATTTATTAATATTTTCCTTGGTTTTCTTTTTCATAGCATTATATTTATTTCATAACCTTAATGTATAACATATGTATTATCTCTATGGTGAATCGGGTTAAAAAAAAAACCTGATCACGCTGGAATAAACACATTATTATTATTATTATTATATAATACAAGGTATATAGTTAGGAAATAAATAATTAATTATGTATAATACTTTAGGGTAGACGCCCTGTTCTATGAGAATAAGTTTACATAACCAGTTTACCATTAAAAGTAGGTATTTTTATCACATATATAACAACATTTAGTATAAAACAGCGCGCCAGGAAATTTTAAGCTATTTAGCACTTAGTAAAGATATCAGCATCACATTGCCTCCGCTTTAGATCAAATGTTGCAATTTTTTTAAAAGGAATACAATTTATAATGGTTTTAAAAATTCTCTATAATATTCTCACATTTAAATCAAAATCACCAAAATATTAATAATGGCTTTTGCGAGAAACACTATTGTTAAAAATGAAATCGAACAAGCATTTTTATGCGAGTACGCACTTATAAAATATATAATACGTATACAATAACCGATTACGCTATTGTGACTTACTTAATTATATTAAAACCATACTAAAGGGATGTATTTATTTTTAATGTTCACTCTCGTAAATAATCCTGAAATATCATATTTTTTATTAAATAATCAATTCAGGCGTGGCCTGATTATAAATGTACGATCAATCATATAAATAATTATTAATTGTGTATTGTCGCATTTGTATACGAATGAGTAAATTATCTGAAAATGTGTCTGAATTATTCGCACCGACACAGCCAGTAATATAATTTACTTATAACCATATCAATTTCAATGTTTATAAAGTGACTATGACGCATTTAGTACAGGAATACGCGTTAAAATGACATCAATTTTTGACGCATCTCAAACCGCGGACTGCTGCTAGGTTAGTTCTATTTTTCTATTGAGTGGCGCCAAAATGCGTTCGAAGCAATAAATTCTCGCTCTCGTGCGGATCATATCGGAGGCAGGGACCACAGGTAGCCGGGGTAATTGCCAAATTAAACAATTTATCAGATGACCCATTTAATGTCAGGGTTTCCATACAAGTGGCGGCCACTCGCGTTAAATAACAGCGCCAGCCAATCATACATCATGACCTAACGAAACTGACCGCGAATGCCTCACGCTTACCTAACCATTTCCATTACATGGCCCCTACACACGGATACAGGTGATATAACACACCGGACACGTGGTCGAAAGGACCACTCTGATCGTCCGGCCGGAATCGGATGTTTTGCGCGTTTTGCTCGCTTCCTACGCGCCGCTTCCATTTCGCTAGCGCTTAAACGTCCACCCACTTAACGGGCGCTTTCGACACGTGCATGGTTAAAACAATGGCCAGTATGGTGCACTTCGAAATGTTAAGATGTTTAACAATGTTTTGAAATAACGTGATGGTATGAATGAGAAAAAAATCAACTGATTATCTTATCCTTACGCTGTTTTCTCACGCAGTTAGGTATGGTAGAACGCCACACTTGTCTATCCTGACATTCTATCGTCTCAAACTCAAAATATAATAATAATTATAATTATATATTTGATTCTCAGTACAGTGTGTTATATTATAATCAGATAAACATTTCAGAAAATAATTAAATATATTTGGGTACCCTGCCTGCTACTTTAGTATTTTACTGTATTATAGCAGGTAGTGTTCTTACGGTGTAGTAGTAAACAAAGTGCAATGATCAATGTACAAAAAAAATATATATATATAAATAGTTAAACAAGATGTCATTAGATTAGATACATACTTTATTAAACTTAACGTAAATGCATTGTTCAATATATAAGGTATAATATATGGTATATGTAAAGAGGCAGTGCAAGATGCAATTAAATAACATATAATTAATAATCTTAAAATAAGTTCAATATTCAGTGTATTAAAAAAATAAATTATAAAAGATATATAAAGAGTAAAACAAGATGCAATTAGATAATTCGATATACTGTTGTAGCAGTTTTATTCTCAGGTTTGGATCTTTAAAAGTTCTTGGGCATAATTTCGCCCATTTCGTGTAGCCAGAACTGCACTTTTCGTGAAAAATATGCAATTTTTCACATTTGCATTTAGACCGTTGTATATTTTTGGTGCTAGAAACAAATGGAATGTTTGTGCAAAATTTTTTTTTATTATTATTTTAAAAATGGCTAGAGATTACCCAACCGAACAACTTTTTAAAGATTTTCCTGTATTGAATTTATCTTCATTATGTAAAAAAAAACTATCTTATCTCATTTTTTAAAGAGGATAAAATATAAATGAAATATTAGGAATTGGACAGAGACATGCATCATACATTGCCCCTAAACTGTATAACCAACTGCCAATATCAATTAAATTAGCAGCAAATATAAATTTTTAGAAAAAATAAGTTATAAAATGTATTAAAGGTCTTAAAAATTATAAATCTATGTATTTGACATCTTTCCCTATTTATAATCTGATCAATTTCCCAACATTTTTGTATACTGTTAATTTTTATATTGTATTATTATAGATGTATGTATATTTTTTTAAATCTTTTTTCATTCGTTGTAAACAAATTCTTACATCTAGTTTATGTAAATGTTGAAAGCCACCCCCATAATTCAAGATCTTTCTTATTTGGGGGTGCATAACTCTACTATTGTTTTTTTTATTGTCGAATATATAAATAAATAAATATTCACTTTCGTACGTCTTCCCATGCACGCACGCACAGGGCCATCTTCCATAATAAAACGCTTTACCTCATCGGGCCGGGTCTTTCTGCGTTCTCTTCTCATATATTTTCTCTTACCATTCTCTCCGCACTAATACATTAAACATTCCCAAACCGTCTTGGCAATCCTTTTTTATCTCTGTCGACCACGAATTTCATTATGTTATAAATATAAAATGTACATTGAAACAAGCCATTTTATTAATTGCTTGTAAATTTTTGTTATTAAATACCAGTTTTCTGATAGGCATGCAGAATTCGATTACTATTTATCTGGGATTAATTCACAAAGCTGCTGTTATGAGCTGATAACAAATATCTCAAGTCGCGGAGTCTAATTTTGTAAAATGACCATTGATATTGCGAAAGCGTTTTTACATGGCATTGATACCAACCAGCACATACAAATATAATCATTCAATAGTTATCTGCTTGCTTTAGCCGGCGCCTATATTTTGATACGAGGTGCTCTTAGAATGGTCGGTAATTAAAACCACAATCCGAATAGAGAAGGAATGTGCAATATCGTATCGAGTGATTTTTCCGATGTTTGCACCATAATTCCAAAAAATAAGGTATGATCTTCTCAACACAACATAATTTTAATTCTATATGCAGGATGTATATACTAAAAAAAAAATTAATCATGCGCGTCTAAACTCAAATTGTTATTGTAAATAATACCACTTATAATAATGTCCGCTGCGAAAGAGAATGGTTTTCTAAATGTATTAATTTTTAGACCTGGTGGTGAAACTTGATTTGGTTACGAATAAGAACTCGTTGTAGTATAAAAAGACAAATAACATATCTGTGTCAGCGAAATGTCAGCGCTCGGAACAGATCTGATATATTTATTGTACACATATACGTGCTTGCATATAGAGCTTTTGCGCAACAAGAAACTCATTGTAATTATTTATGTTCTCAAATGAGCCACAAAAAACGAATATGATTAATCGAATTTAAATACCTCCTATTGTTGTAGATGTCTGTGCTGTTTTGTACGACCGATTTACTTCCATAAACGGTACCATTGTTGATATTTAGAATGTTCGCCTTGCATTTGAACGCTTTATTAGGACATAACATTTCTTTGATCTGAGACTGGCATGACAATCCTTTATTTTATGAATTTAAATATTTCTAGTAGAATACTGTTCTTCGATGCATCACGTATAAAAACATTATAGATTAGGTATTGATGACAACAATCTTTTAGGTAAAGTTCTAGGATTTATATAATTATTATAATAAGCTAATATATTGGAATAATAATAGAGGGACTGTACTGCAAGATGGAATTATGTAATATTGATGCAATACAGTAACATACATTGCTATATTCATAACATAATGGTAAATGACATACGCCCTTAATTTAACTGAATTGATTTTGTACCATGTTCCCACGCTAAGTACCAGGTAGCTGGAGCTGTTTCATGTAAATGCTTCATATACAATTTTTTATAGTAACGCGTAGATAAATAAATTAAACAATTTTTTTTTTATATATATATTTTTAATGTGGTTAGGAGATGTATGAAGTACATGACTAGATTATAATAATTATTGTAGAACTAACTTATATCACGTCATTTCTCTGAGAGGATAAGCAGAGATAACAGAGCATCATAGTTTTCCTTCCTGATACACATTTTTTGTCACATTCATATATCTTCTCATGCACGCTAAAAATACGTAATGTATATATTTATGTAATATCGTTGTAAATATACCTATTTATAAAAGTGCATACATTTATTTTGGCTAATTGTAAAATGTAAATGTTAATTTAAAAAAATATATTACCAATTGCCATTTTAATATTTGATTTTTATTTGAACTTTAAATATGTTTAATTGCGTATTTCTTTAATATAGATAGATCCCTTGTAAGATAGGCTAAAGAGCTATGCATGGTTATATAATTATATATATAATAAGGATAACGATAAGATTCAACATTATTTAAAAAAATGTATAACTAATTAAACATTAGTTTTTGTTGTATTGTTGTTTTGTTTATCACGCCTTTTAAAAATAAAATAAAACAATGATCGCCAATACGAATTGATGTGCTTAACAACATTATGTAATATAAAGTATTAAAGCTAATAGTTCAGGCGAAGACACGTGCAATTAGAATTCAACATCGCGGGTGTCGGCCGTGTTAAAGGTTAAGCACTGGACTCGTAATGCACGCACCGGTCCTTGAGAGCGGTTCCCAGGTCTCGAACCTCGGTAACAATACAGCGGCGGTGGACGTCTTTGACGGGCGAGGTAGAGAGGTCTCTATATTAGGAAGGAAAAAATCTTTACGATCGCCCAGAGACCTCAACATTGAGATCAGCCTCGCGTCCGTCCAGCGCGTGATAAATCGTGTAATTCTTGTGGGTTTTATTACGATTTACTATTGTTGGGCGGAAAAAAGTCGGATCTGGCCGAGAGGCCATCGCCGAGAGCTGAGCGAGATAACAAAAAGCGAGGAATGCTTGTCGCGGTCGCCGCTTCTAACAAACGTGTACGTGAAAATCACCGCATCATCAAGGAAACATTACCTGATTAGTTTTATGGCTCAAGTTCTGACCACCGCACCCGCGCTCCTCGGTTCGCTTTGTGGAATTGCAATATCTGCCAGTGTTGTTGACTTTTACGGATTCTAAGTGGTATTTAATACTAATTCAATTAATCAACTAGAAAGATATACTAAAATATGAATTAAATACATTAATTTGAAAGATATACATATAAAATCAATTCTATCGAAAAATATTGTTGTTGCGCCACCGCGATTCGAATCTAATAAAAATGAATTGATAATTCTGGCGTTTGCTATCAGTTTACTCAAAGGTATTTGAGATTCTGTAAAAATAAGGTAGATGGCTCTTTCAAATAATGGAACGATTAAATGTATTAATATCAAAAAGATAACGTATAGGTTCGAAAATTGTCGCTAAAAATATTGTCGCTGTAGCATAGTTGGATAATGCACCTTCCCCGGTTAGGAAAGAGATCCAGGTTCGAATCCCGGTGATGCAACAACAATATTTTTCGATAATAATATTTTCAGGGAAACGTTGTGCCCTGTAACGTGTTCTTGTTAATGCAATCATATAATGCACTATTTTGAAATTGATATACCCATTGAAAGTATATTGAACACAAATCTTGTCTCCATGTCCTAATTTTGTTTGTCAATTTATAAATCATCGAATATAGTTTTTGAAATCTTCTCAGAAATGCTTTATTTTGAAAACTTTTTTTTTTTTTGAAGTAGTTCCTAGATATTACAAATTCACCAGAAAAGCTCAACGCCACTAAGTAACCATGTCTCACCAGGACTGCCGCCTAGCATACAACATGTTTGTAGAGTCTTTGTACTTTTCCATCAGACATTCCATCGTACTTCCATTTCTTGCAAAGAAACAAATATTGAAGAACTCTGTCGGTTCTTTATTGCCGTAGTTGCCACATCTAAAGTGTAAAGCTTTCCCGTTCTAATTTAAGAATTTGTCCCTTTCTAACGAGTGTACTTTAGGAATTTCAAAGGCTCTCAATATGTAAATAAAATATTCCAAGTTTTACAGTGATTTTACTGCTATAATGCGCGTTAATATTGTCGATTTGGACATCTCTTTATATAGAAATAACAAGATGTTTGTAATTCACCTAATTAATTTTAAATTAGTCAATAAAATAAAATGAATCATGATTAAAGAAAAATAATATTTTTTATTAACAAATAATTTTTGATCATTAAATTTATTTATGTAATTCTTTGTATTTCCATACAGTTTGGTGTTCCACGAATTCCGTGTCGGCCGGAGCTGAGACGTTTTATATCTGCTCCTACCATGCGGCAATTCAAGGTAGGTTTCAGATAGTAAAATATACGTGCGAGAGCAAGACGGCCACATTGAAACCAAGACAGTTCCAATAGCGTGCAGAAGGGACAGATAATCAATCTAGAATTCTTCTAGAATTTACGGAGCCCTCTCAGTATGTGAGTCGTTTTTTTCTTCCTGTAGGGCTTACTTTTTACCTTTTGTATCTCCGTAAGTAGGTACTATACCGAGTTCAGAGATTTTATTAACAATATCGTCGGTTCGGTGCAAGAAGATATTAAGTTAAACTAAACTTAGAGGACTTCAAAACACTTATGTATCAATTTCAATGACTTATAACTGCAAAAAATAAATGTGCTCGTATTAGCCATATATTAGAAAAAAATATCAGTATAACACCATTATCATATAATTTTATAATATACTCACAAAATAAAATATACTCAGAATCGCTCAAAAGATTAGAAAGCAAGAATTAGAGTTAAATGTATAATTTAAATTATACTCTACACTTTAATTTATTTTAATAAATATACTGGTGACTAAAATGATATTATAAGAATAATTATAGAGGATTTTTAATTTATATAATACTTCACTGTGAACTGTTACATATCCTTGTGTAAGAACGTTATTTCTCCTATGAATAGATTTTGGTTTTAGGAATATAAATGCATAAAAATACGAATACATTTCATGGCTTAATTACATTCAGATTATTTTTCCGCGAGATTTTCTGATTTAAAGGATATTATAATATCAGTCAAATAATATATTCACCGGTTTAAAGTTCATCCAAAAAAAGCTGTTCCAACTTTTACCAAAACACCTTTTTACCTTTTGTCGTATTTGCTTGCGGATGGCGCCCGTAAACAGGTTATAACAGGTCCTTACTCTAAATATGTACATATTATGTAATACAGAAATATGGACCAAAAAGGGTACTTGGAGACATACCATCCCCTTGATTAACTCGCCAATCCGTGACCTGTTTTAACTTCAAAATAATAAAACACGTTATGGAATGACTGTGTATCTAATATAGATAATACCCAATAGTAAGATTAGAGTAATATAGATGTAAGTATATTTATGTGGTATATGAATATATATATATAATCTTTGCATTGCTACAAATTCACAAAGACCATTTCAAATCAACAATTTTCACAAAAATAAGTAATCGACCAAGATCGCGTGGCAACTTAGAAATCCCCAAATTTAAAACTACTGCTTCCCAATACCATTACAGCCTATCAAGGTATACAAATTTTTAATGTCCTCCCATATAAAATCAAAACCGAAAAAATTATAAAGTCTTCAAATCGCAAATCAAACAAATATTAGAAAACTCCTACAGCAATTACAGGTTGATTGATTATGTTTATGTATTTAATAATTTAATTCTATATTTATATCTTACTTCTATACCTACTTTTACATTATTTTAAAACTAAAATACTCCCCAATTCAAACACGAGGATTGATTTCTCTATTGAGTTGGATAATTCTGTGTAAAAAAAATAATTAATTAAGTTATGTATATACAATATATGTATAATAAAATTAATTTAAATTTTAAAAAAAATTTAATATCGTAAAAGTACCATAATTTTTTAGAATCATTAACCAAACTCAGAAAAAATACTGTATCAGATTGTATGATACAACTTGCATAACTATAAAACTATCGTGGTGTCAAAATGGGTTAAAAGATTACATTCCCTTACCCCCACGAATTAAAATAATTATTTTCTGACCAGATTACAGATCTGCATTGTAGTACAGAAACGCTAAACAATTTAAATAAATTGGTAGGTTGTAGGTTTCTTGCTTCAATTTTAGCGCATTGATGTCATTAAAACAAATTGTTTTTGCTGTGGGATTCTATATCATAATATTATATATGTATAAAATAAATACCTAAAGCCATTAATTATTAGTATATTTAGAATTTTGTTTTGATATAAAGCTCTCCGGGCAGTTTGAGCGGTTGAATGGCGCCATTCCGAGTTGCTCACCTTTTTAATAATATAATCACAAAAAATGTTAATAAAACGTTATTCAAACGGTTATTTAGACCGTCTTTATATTCGATTGTAACAATGTAATGATAACTTAAATTTAACTGTTGGAGGTTTATTTTAAAGTGTATCCGGTAATTGCTCGAAAAGTTACGAATAATCAATTACCAATCATCGTCATATTCGAACACAATCACAGTGAAAATCACAAACGCTTTAACATATTATTTTATTCCTCTCAAGTATGATAAGTCTCGTGGCTAGTTCGTTTCAATATAAATAAAATAAAGTGTCATTACCTCGCAAAATAAATGAGATTGAAAGTTGACAAGGTCAGTCTACTGTGAAAGGTCATTCTGCTATTGTTTAAACTTAGGTGTAAGAATGCATTAAACGAACACACAGTGGTTACAATAGCACGATTAATTTATTATACATTTTAGGATTTTACCAAAAAAAAACAAACCCGACAGATTACTATGATCAGTAAATATTTTTCCATTTACCATTTTTCTGACGAGTCTATGAATTAATAATTGTTAACGTACAATTGTTTGTAATATCAATTAAATGAAAATGTTTGAAATAAAATATCATTGCTCTAACGTAACTCTATGTTAATATCATTCAAAGTCGCTTTATAAATTTCGCGAAAATTTAAAAATTATTAACCAACAACACAAAAGTTTAAAAACATTAATTATTGTAATGAATTATCTACGTTTATTTTAATGCAGAAAATAAAATCGAAACAGAAATATTTAAAATTAAACACGTTAAAAGGTTTTGTAATAATATAATTTTAAAATTCAGGGAATCCAATATAATAATAATAACAATGAATAATTTTTTCGCACCGTTTTTGTATACAAATTCACTTCAAGGGAGCTTTATATACATATATATATATACTGTTTACAGTCCTACACTATCTTTGTATATTATTTAAAATTGTTATTTGAGCGTATGGAAAATGGTGCGTTTTCAGTCTCTTTTTAAATAAAGTTTGATTCTTATGACAGATGGCAAAAAGAAAATGGTCGTTCACTTAACTTAGAATTCTGGCAACATCTGGTCGATTCTACAACCCTTCCTGCAGCTGAAGTAGACGCTGACCTGAGAGTTTGACGTCAACTATTTAAATTGTCTGGGAAGCAAAGATCTTGAAAATACAGAGACGCCATATTAGTGTCGCCTTGTACATCAACCAGCACAATTTAAAATCAACTCTTTCAGAGAATCGGAGACAACGTACCTCACGCAAGGGGGATGTTATGTGAGAAAATTTAGAAACTCATTTAGAATGGATCGTAATCTATCCATGTGAAACATTGGCAAGCCAACAAAAATGCTGTTATAATAAATAGTTCACACGTGACACTACAAATAATACAGATCTTGAGGTATTTATAAACATGGATCAACACATCACCCAAAAATAAATTTTAAGTTTATAATTATATTATATAACGTTTAAATTATTTTCTAAATATAATACATTTTCTTGACGCCCTACTTCTAGGTACTGCCAATGTGATTGACACTTGAGGTCGCCATGGATTCCTTGCAACTGATTTCCATGCACCGCGCAAGCCCACCTGACGTCCCTTGTACAATGCATCAAGCCTCACAAGTACCTACACTTGAAAGGAGACTTATTATTCATGCGGTGCCTGTGCTTCGATACGAAAACAGACTAATGCTGAGTTAACAATTTCTCACAAAATCCACTCGCGAAGGCTCCAGACGTGTTCATGTGTCCAGTATGTATTTTTGTTCGCGTCATTCTATATTTTTGCCGTCAGCTTCAATTAAACTACTTTTTTAATGGTTATTTTTATATTATTGTATACATATAACTATTTTAGTATACATTCCTACGTCCATTACGAAGAATATTTTTTGAAAGATATGTAACATTGTTAACATAATTGTGTACAAATAAGTATTTTCATTAGACTATATTTTTTACAAGGCGTGCTACATACCTATATTCTAATATCTTGTATATATATATTATAATAATATTTATTTAGGGTAATATACTGTAAAATTTATTTTTAAAAGTAGAGGAACAATAGAAATAAAATACAGAAAATATTTACAACAAACTGAGAAAAAGTAAGTATTAAAACATTACGAAATACATAAAGTATGAAGTAAAATACTATAAGTATAATTAATGTAGTTCACAAGAAAAATAATTTTACATAATATCCAAAGTAAATATATATAATTTAACAAAAGTAGGTATTAATAAATATTAAATATAATTATTTTGCTACTTTTGAAATTAGCAATATTATCTTTGGGGCTAAAATTAATTAATAAATTCTAAAGACAAAGATGATAAATTTAACAATTCTGGTGTCTATAAACTTAGTTGCAAGGATTGTGCTGCATTTTATATTAGTAAAACGGGTAGAAATTTTAATATAAGAGTAAGGGAGCATTTGAGATGTTTGAACAATAGTGGGTTTTCAGAATTTGCTAATCATTTGATAGAAAATGGTCATGGTTTTGATAAAAAATTGGGATTGTCATTATGCATATAAACGGTGTTGGTCACAAATTAAATAATTTGGTATCCTTGGACATAAATAAAGCGTGTAAAACTAATCAAAAAATTATAAACAACCAGCTAAATTTAACTACGAGTCCCATTCTAAAATTTTTTCCTAAAAATTATTCGAGTAAATTTGTATTAAGTAATGATTTGAGTTAGGTACTAAAATTTTTTTTTTTTAAAATAGATTCTGACAAAAAAACAATAATATATGTTTTAGTTAGTTATGACATCCTGAAGAAGAAAATGGTATTTTTCGAAACCGGTAGATGTATTTAAACTCAATTTAGTGGTTAATAAAACAAAGATAATAAATAAAAATATAATTATTTAACTTTTTGATTATTGACATACAGTCCAATCGGATATTTTTAAACAATATGGTTAGAAGAAACTACACACAACATACCTGCCTATTTCAATAATGGAAATACAATGGAAGTTTGCAATTCAATATGTACTATAGTTCATCGGAATGATTCTACAATAGAATCGAGGAACATTTTTCAATGCTTCTCAAAGGTAGGTAAATCGTGATCAATTTCTATCCGTTTTGTGGTACGGTTGCATCTATTCTGCGATCGATAATTAAAACCGCAAATGGTTACCAAATAACTATACATATAATATATGTATGTATTTTAAGTATGCATGGTAAGCAATAATCAATTATTTTAACAAATTAAAATCTTGGATACTTCAAGAAAGGAATACTTTATTAAGTTATATTTTATGAATTTGGATGATTAATTTCACTAACCTATAAAAATAAAAGAATAATTTTATCTATTGTAATTGATTATTTTCCTCTGAATGCACGCCCTTGTAATTTTAGAATGAACAATAATGTATTTCATGCATATACAAAGAAAATACTTTAAAAAGATTACACTAATGATTTTTATATTATCTTTCGATTATCGACAAAACTTATACATTACATGTTCATTAAAATATTTAAATGTAGCATGCGTGTAATACATTCTTCAAAATACAAGTATGTACCTGCAAATGTTTGTATATACAATTATAATCCCCGTATTATACAGATTTTATTTACCATTGTTTTATTTACTTCATGGTAATATAGATTATTTTTATTTTTCTGCGAGAGTATTAAGAAAATGTGATTACAGTGGAACCTCTATCAATTGTTTTTGAAAGAACCTATAGAAATAAACTATGAATGCGGGAATATAGAAAAAAGTTTCCGTTATTCATACTTAAATGTTTAATACATATTCTAAAAAAGCATTCTCTCTCTATCTCTCTCTCTTTAGAATATTCCGCACGTTGTTTACGTTAATCGAAACCAATCTTAATTTAAATGATTAATGTGATAAAATGATGCATAGTGGAACGATCCATGCGATCTATTTTTGGGTGTTTTGTATGAAATTAATTCGGGACTAGAATAAATAAACGATACATGCGGGAAAACGATTATTCGAGGAACGACCGATTGAGATTTCACTGTATTTTATTAATCTTAGTACTTTTCCAAAGATGATTTAAAACAATGTACGTTGCAATGTATGGTTTTGAACTCAGCTATTTCTGATATTTTCTTTTATTATTTTAATACTTAGGTTATACTTCATTGACTTTTAAATATACATTTTTAATTGATCCTAAATGATCCTTTCTTCAATTATAACCATTTATTAACAAGTAATAAATCAATGTTAATTGCAAGTCAACTGGTCGGTACCAGTATTTAAGAGTAACCGTCATAATACAGGTTTTGCTAATATGAGTATGCACACCAAGCGCACTCTCGAATCCCACTACTTTTAAGACTGTGAAATAAATATATACACATTGAACCTACTGTATTCGGTCACTAATACAAGCATATACATGCATATATCAAATTAAGTTGGAAGCTATAAAATGTTTGTATTTTTGTGCAATTTAATGATAACGATATGATTTTTTTTCAATTCAGGAGTATAATATTTAATATAAACATGAATAACGTACTAAAATGTAGTTATTACGAGAGGTGTTTGGTACGATCGTGTTAGCAATAATTTTAACATTTTATTTTAAAACCAAATGCTCTTTTAATTTGGGATGCAGATATCTTGTAAATTTTTATTTTGGTTTAATTTAAAATATTTTTTATGGGTCAACTAAGAGAAATCAATAGATTGTCCGTGTTATTTGAGAGCAGACTACCCTCCCAGCTGGACGTCTCTTCGTGTTGCTTCCAAAGCAATAAAGCCGATGTTTGTATGGAATTCGATTAGCTTGGAGCCAAGTAAGAATTATAAATTGAAGCTGAAAATGTTTTATTTTATCCTCGAGAACTTTTAAAACGTAAAATATTAACTTTTATTTCTTTGAAAAATCTTCCTTGAAATTGTGATAAAAAGCAATGATACAATCGAGACGTGGCGTGGGATGTGGAATACCTACATTCCCACTTCATAAAAATTAATGTTTCCTAAGATTTGTATTCATTTGGATGATAAATTTCGTTGCTTATTTCAATAAAACATTATAATGACCTTTATTAATAACCTTACTCGTTAAAATTACACATAAAATTATGTTGAATAAGGTGAAGTCTTTGCTAATTTTTAACGATGGTAAATTTGTACTTCACACAAAACATTGGTTACCTTGCAGGCTATAAAATATAATTTATGCTTAAATATTTGAATAATTTATCTTGCCACACGAAAAAACTTAGCATGTGAAGCCGATTCTACAAAATATTTGAATAAGATACATATCTACGGCATGTCTCGAATCAAAAATTTGACCCCACCTGCAAAGGACAGAGATATATCACCCTGTATATTTATTCTTGAGATCGATCGATCACGCAGTACCCTCAGTCTGCTCTGGAAATTTATGACAAAGCCTTACAAATACACGTATGATCATGTTTTGAATGATTTATTTACTTTGAGGTAAATAGGGATATCCGAAAAGAAAGTTTATCCAATAAATCATGGTATAATTTTCAACAATTTACATGTGTTGTAAAAGTTTTTTGATTACCAAATTGCCGTTCGGTGGATTCCCTAATTTTAAATTACATGTATTATTCATTTAAGAAACTGTATTAAAGGATACCTATTTTACGATGTGAGATACTAACAATTTTTAATCCTTTCTGGTAAGTACTTACGTAATATTATGTTCCTATAAACGTTGCAAAATAAAAGCCTATTTGGTTCCTGTTGTTGTGTATAACATAGTCAAAGAATTTTATGCAAAAGCTTTAACTTTCCTAACACATTCTATTGATTTGCTTGCATTTCACTATTATGCCACAAAGCAAGATTTGCATCCATCTAATACAATAATATTTCAATCAGCCGTTATGTAATGTTATATAACAAATATATGTGGTACAAATCTCTCTCAGTCAATGCTCATATCTGAGCTTCGTAATTCTTAATTCTGCTTCTATATCGCGAATGAGGCTTCTACTTTTCACCATCGCCGTATTGGCTATCGACCTCATGCTTTTCACCCTTACACATTCACAGTGATCACTAATTTCTCCACGCTACAACCAGTAACCCGCCACAAATAGAAAATAAACATATGGTTGTGAACAATCTTGGGTTTTGTTTCTACAACTGGGTACTGTTATGAAATGTGAGAGAAATGCTTTCAAAAGTTTAAATTGTTAGACATCAAATTATATGCATTCCAAAGCAGTCATATAAAAGCAGATAATATTGCTCGGGTAGCTAATTAGACAAATGAAACCGATTCAATGATTAAGTCATTTGTGAACACAATTCGTGAAACATGAAGAAAATAAGTAGTTTCTTAACTAAAATAAGCAATAGTCCATTATTAATAGAGATTATAAAGGTGATGTTGATACCATGAATGGAACAAAATATGTATAACATCATTTAACCGTTACATCTGAAATTGCAATTATGCTCGTGATTTCCATAACATGCAATACGAACAGCATCTCGTTATGATTTCTGCTTCGATTAATTATTGATAAGATTTTCAAGTGAGCCTTTTGTTGCTGTCTGTCGATCCATCTTCTTGCCCTTGTCACTCGAAGTAATTCCATTTACGAAACATTATCACCGAGTTGTTCAGTTTCCCTCGGCTCGCAGTCCACCTTGTACGCTCCATTTGTTTCTCGGGTAGCAATAAAACTCATATTGTTGCTTTTCGCCACAATAGACCCGTCTTTTATGAATGCGTATTATTAATGAAGTTCACGGCTTCTCTTCATAAATTAAAAATCACAAGAGCTACTCTCATCAGTGGTGTCTGGAGGATCATTGAAGGAGACATGAACAATGAGGGATCCAGGTATGCCGAGAGGCACAGGGTCGGCTCCCATGCAGCCCTATGCGATAACCTAACTTTATTTCACTGCGGACTTTTTCAATTTTTATTTTAACTACAACACTTAATAAATTAAATTTAAATTCTAAAACATCAACTGTAATTTTTTACTGTTAATCTTGTGGTGTTTTTTTTTTTTAAATATTTACCTGAACATAATATGTTAATAAATCTTTGGGTTTTCACAGGTTCTCAAAGAATCGCTGTGACTTCATAATGGGCAATTGACTATAGGAATATAACATATTTTGTATTAACTATCTGCATTAAACATATATTTTTGGTTACATTTATTTTACAAGTAATGAAATACCATTCACATTTGGATTGTGTCAGGTTACACCTCAAAATGATTATTTAGCGTTCATTGTATTATTTTTAAAGGTTTCTAGTATGTAAAATATACATGCCGAAATTGTAAGATACAAAAAATGTTTTTGTAAATATGCCGCATTATAAAACAGAATAAAATTAATGTAAATTAAAATTCTGTAGCACCAACCAAAACCCATAATATTCGGGATCCCGTCAACACATATCCCGCCCTAGGCAGCCCTGCAGCCCTGTCGCTTTACAGGGGCCTGGCCACAATAAAGCGGAGACCATCGCTCGCTTGGTGGATACAAAAGAGAACCTCGGAATATCTTAATCGACCGTGGCGTCGGCCGGCAGCATCCACCATGGACCCGATGCTTTGTGAAGAAAATTATTTCATTTGGCGATTTCTTACGGCGAACGGATGCTTCGTTTGAGGAATTTCTCGGACATAAAGAGTGTCGGCCTAAATAGTAATCAAAATTTAAAAACGAACAATACACGAAACTTCATGGTTCAAGGGGTGAAAAAACTAGTCGTGTCTCGAAAGTTTAGTCTTTTGCTTTCAATTATAAACATGAATACGTCAAAACGACTAATAAATTATGATTCATATCCATTGAAGTTAAAATGTTGGTTACTTTTAAAAATTACGTAATTATTTTTGTTGTGTTTTATAAGATGTATTTAAACACATTGCCTCCAATAAACCACCCACACATTGAAAATAAACACGTTTTGTTAATATTCCTTTGTTTCATACACCAGAGGAAATGTGACACATTTGTAATATTTCCTCCAAACTTTGGGAACGAAAACCTGTTCAGGTAGATATGGCACAGCGGGACGCCTCTGCCCGCCCCGCCCCGCCGACTATACCCAGTCCATCTGCCATCAAAATCCAAATACCAAACCTAACATCAAAGCTAACCTTCAGAAGACCGTGAAAATATCACGAATAAATTTTCTTCTAGCGTATTTTTATGTTCGTTGATCCGTATTTAAGGCATTCTAAGATCCATGTGAAGTGAACACAATCAAGCGGGCGAGATAATAAAGCATAAACCACACGTAAAGATACAATGCTCGCTGTTATTGTCCAATTAATGTCCTCTTCGCTCAAATATTACGTCTTAAAGGTCTACAGCGCACAATAAACAACCTCGTTAGATTAATCTTCCCGCATATTATCTAAATAGCCGTTGATTACTAATTATTGCTTATTTCACTAACAAGTACTGCCATTAACAATTAGAAGAAAATTGGAATCGGCTACTGCTAATGCCAGTTCTGAGTTAGTATTTGTGCGTGAAACAATGTATGCTATAAACGTATGTAAATACTGTGCATGTTGGAAAAAACATCAATTTTCAAGAAGAATTCTTTAAATACTAATTGAATGTATTAATTTTAAATATATACACATAAAATCAATTTTGTAGATCAACAGAGATCCAGGTTCGAATCCCGGTGGTGCCAAAACAATATTTTTCGACAAAATTGATTTTATATGTATATATTTATAATTAATAGATTAAATTAGTATTAATAACATCACAGACCAATGTTCTGAATGATTACAACTTCACAATAAGAATGTGTCTTCCTTAATAAGAATTCTTTAAGTTTAAAATATCATTTTTAGACACCGTAAATTGAAAAATTATTTTATGGAGTTAGTTATTAAATTTGTATAAATTAATCGTACATCCTAAATACGACAAAAAAAAATCTGCTGAAATTATAATGCTATTAAAATAATTGTTATCTAATGAGAAAGATTTTAGTATGATCTATAAATTTTGTATGATCATATATACTTTTTTCGTATCTACTGACTTCTCCCTGAACAGGAATGAATTGAACGAACTAAAAATAAGTATTTGAAATTGAGATGAGGTGATTGATATAGATGGCCAATATGGGTGATTATTACATTTTCATGAAAAACAATATCATTTCATTGTTCAGTGGCATTTCATTTTTTACTGACAGAGATATTAATCAAAACATCGCTTTCGAGTGGTTTTTCCCCGATGTCTACTGATGAATAACATATGTCACGAGTCCCATTGTTCTATTGGGATGAGTGACGCGACAAAAAAACGTAGATCTTGCAGGGGCGAATTGCGAAACGTTGTTCATTCGTGTGGTTCCAAGTTCACGATACAAGTTTTCGTATAGACAGGATTCGCGAACATTGAGATAATTCTGTTAAATGAACGTGGCACAGTCGTGTGCCTGTTACCGGTTAGAGCTTTTGTTAATAAAAATTAATTAGCGTACCATTTTAAAAGTTAATGGTACACGAGTCGAGGCTGCGATCTAAATATTATAATGTAGATATTTCAAATAATTCATAGATACATTCCATATTCATACAAGCTTCAGTCAGACACATTAATAAATTAAAATGTGATTTATGATTGTATTGTTTTTTTTTTATGACGTCAAAAGTATTGTCAAACTGTCGTTATGTCATATCATTATTTTAAATAACGGTAAGAAGACTTTTAAAGTATTTATGTGTCAATCTTAAATATTTCGCAAAACGAACGTATTTTGTCGTCAATCTTAAATATTTCGCAAAACAAACGTATTTTGTCGTCAATATTAAATATTTCGCAAAACAAACGTATTTTGTCGTCAATATTAAATATTTCGCAAAACAAACGTATTTTGTCGTCAATATTAAATATTTCGCAAAACCAACGTATTTTGTCGTTAAACTTAAATATTTCGCAAAACAAACGTATTTTGTCGTCAAGGTATCCAATATATTGTTCTGCGTAATATATTAATATATCACATATCTACAATCAATAGTAATTTGTAGTGCTTTAGACGAATTAATTACACGTTGAATAATAAATAGTTTTGCTTTCTTTGTCCTCCTTAATAATAGTTTATTTGTGGCTTATGACATAAATCTGCCTGTACAGCCCAAACACTAACAAACTGAATTATATATCAGATATGACAGATTTAAATTTGAATAGGAGCAAGTGATTTATTGTTTCCTGCAATTTTTATTACTAAATTCTACAACAAATATAATAATTCAAGGAATAGTAGCTTGATATAACAGGCCGTTATGAACTACGTTCCTCTAAAGACGAAATGTAAATCAAAGTCTCATTATCTACTATAAGTAGTTTAAACAGTACACTTGTGTGTTTTAACCAATGATCCCGAAGACGTGGTGTGAGACTATTTAGAAACATGTTATCATAAATGCAAGATATCCATTATACATTAAAAGTACTATAACTATAAACAGCTCCCATAAAAAAGATGAACATTGTTAGTAAAATAGTTTAAAGTGTATGTGTAAGCATAAATAATTGTAATTAAAATGTGTGATTATAACCGAACAGGGTTGCCAGCTTGTACCCGGCACAGGCTGGCCGCCTTTAATGTGAACCCTAAACCCCAGAAACCTGTGTTCCTTTTTTTATCATTCGAAATAGATCCTTTTTGACTAGAGGATAGTTTATGTGGCACTAGTTATGAATGTTTGGCCCCTCGGCGTCCCGGGGAGTCGAACCCCGTCGGGTGAAACATTTGAGCCGAAACTGTGTGCGATGGGCCCTCCACTTTGATCCCGAGCAATTCAATTTTACCTAAATGCGTTACATTTATCATCCGTCTGATGATCTTCTACTCATTTATTTGGTTCAGACAAACAGTGATGTACATGTATAATAATTTTCAGAAATTGCACATATTTATAGTTTTTTACATAATTATATTTTTTTTTCTTTGGCGTTTTCAATTGTTCTTTAAGCATACCTAATTTAATTTAATACTAGCTGAAAAGCAATCGGCTTTTGCATCATGAACCTGATAATTTAAACAAAATACATTGAAAGTTTCATTACAAACTTAAAATACAATTATAGATACATATTATATTTATCAATTAAAAGTGAATTATACATAATTAATGGGTAATAAACTCGTTTGAGATTGTCCAGCTGTATTGAGCCACTGTATTTCTCAGGAAAATTTATTATATCTTGGTGGAATTGTATTACCGACCAATAACTAAATAAGATATGTAAGTAGGCAAATACTGTTTCACTTTATATACAATAACATCCGTTGTTCATTTGCATATTTATGTGTATATAAGTTTTACTTATATGGCGCACTAGGAGCATCTTTTTAAGGTAAATTAGGCGGTGTGAGTGGTGAGGGGTGAGGGATTTGGAAGAAGGCGAAGTTGTGGTTCAGTGAGAGGCGTGCGGAGGGAAAGGGGGTTCAACACCAGATGAGTCAGCTAGTATATTAAAAGTAATTAACTCATTGTTATTTTCATTCTTCTCTTCAATAGTTATTAAATAATTTTAATTTTGAGATTGTTGATGGTGCAAAGTAGGATGAAGTCAACACTAGAAGCAAAATTAAATTAATGATATTGAAAAAAAATTGTATGGTATATATTTTTTCAATTATTTATCTTTAACACAGGGATCATAAGTGTAAATGTAGCAGAATTTCATAACAACTCAATTTTGAGAAAAAAAAAGCTAATAAAATATATTTTTATATTGAAGCATTGGGATATTTGAATTCATATTAGTGAATTTGACTTGTTTTAAAAGATGTCAATAAATTACGGTGCTTTTTAATGAAACCCTGTTATATTTTGAATATCATAGGAAGGGCATATCAGAGAGGAGTATGTGTGTATTCAGATGTCCTGGCGGAGAGTTGTTTGAAGATTGGGTTTTACGTAGCAGCAATATATATATATTTCTTGTATTGAAATGAATACTCTATTCAAAACCAGTGACATAAACATTAGTCGTGAATATTAAATTTCAATAGAGTGGGAAGAAAACACATGTAGGAAGGTACGGAGATCTGTTCTTTAATAATTCACCTGAAACCTTGTATGTCTTCCTATAAATCACACAAAATTGTAGTAATATTGCTTTTCTCCGTGGGTTATGATTAATTACATTACCATTCAGTTGATTACCTTTGTAAAAAAAATATTTGAAACTTATTAAATACGTTTCTACGGCAAATATTTTCTATAGTGGATTTTTCTTGACTGCATTGTAGAAAATATACTGTTTACGTATTTTAATAAATTGCTTTTTGTGACCTTTAAAGACAATTTTATTTTAAATCGAGTTTATATTTACTTACACAATGTATTGTCTTCATTAGATATTCTGTATTT
Organism: Eubasilissa splendida; assembly: GCA_031772225.1. Taxonomy (NCBI): domain Eukaryota; kingdom Metazoa; phylum Arthropoda; class Insecta; order Trichoptera; family Phryganeidae; genus Eubasilissa; species Eubasilissa splendida. The sequence continues at coordinate 29,463,435 of CM062849.1, read as the reverse complement.
ACATTTTGGCAACATAACGTATAAAGTAGATTAAATTTTACCATAATTAAACATTGTTCTGCGATGTTTTTTTGTCAATATGCTTCCGAAATTCTACCTAGTTTGTCAGCAAATTGTAACAATGGACAACGTGCAATAACGATTTTCCCGCCACTCCGCAAAATGATTAATATCTGTAGTGCTCACAATCTAAATTATTATTTTTTGCTCCCAACCTATGTCCCATAGAACTAAAAACTGTCTAACGTAATTTGCGTACAGTGTGATAAAACAAAAAATAAAGGTAAATCGCCGCTGAATAGAATATTAAAGTAATATGTTTTATTAAATGAATTCTTTATTAAAGAAATTCTTTTTATTACAATTCAGAAAAAGAGACAGAGAGAGAATATAGTCATTTGGAAAGTAAAATTGTAAGATTTGATGAATAATGACTTGAAATATAAGAATATCTGAGAATTGTTTAGTATCTCATTAAATAGATTAGGTACATAGTACATACATATACAACAATCAAAATAATATGTAATCATGATATATTTTAAGAAATCACGTAAGATTTTCTTCTGGCAAATAATTTTACCGATTTTCTAGTACATACAATATATTTTTTTTAAGAGAACACATTCTTATTGTGATGTTGTAATTATTCAGAACATAGATCTGTGATATTTTAAATATGAATTAAATATATTAATTAGAAATATATACATATAAAATCAATTTTATCGAAAAATATTGTTGTTACGCCACCGGGATTCGAACCTGGATCTCTTTCCTAACCGGGGAAGGTGCATTATCCAACTATGCTACAGCGACAATATTTTTAGCGACAATTTTCGAACCTATATGTTACCTTATTGATATTAATACATTTAATCGTTCCATTATTCGACTTCCGGTGGCGCAACAACAATATTTTTTGATAAAATTGATTTTATATGTATATCTTTCTAATTAATATATTTAATTCATACATACAATATATGTTTTCAATGTGAAATACTTGTTAAAATAATACTGAAATATAAGAAAAGCTGTATTATTCATTAGCAGATAACATAACATGGTAACAAAATAAATAACAATAATGTTACATTTGTAACAAATTGCAAAAATGTTGTCAATAAAAATACATTAATATTTTTAAAAATGTTTATAACTGTTCATGCTGCGATCTGGCACTGAATATGAAACCTTAATGACGATCTACATTAGGTACAATATTTCACACCTGTCTCTTCGGCCATCCAACAATCCCGTTACCGTTTTAAGATATTACGAGCATTAATGTTTTTGTGGTATTTTCGGATGGAGAAGTGCCTACCTAATAATTTAAATGTGTTGAAGTCCACGAGGCCCCTATAAGTTTTGTCATTTGTGGAAGTTACTGTAAATTACTTCAAATGCTTACAACAAAGTTGCGTGTCTGATCTGAATACGAAGAAGAAAAGTTAGTCCGATGAAAATAATTCCGAGAGAGTGCTTTAAATCATTGTTTTGGAAAGGAGCTGAATGAGTGTTGTTTAGGGCCTATAAATCACGCTCGTCAGGTTCGTAATAACTGGAATGTTTCTTACATCTATATCTTTCCCTTACTTTTGCGGATCAATTCTTTAAACTTGAGGATGCAAGTTTCGAATAATATTTTGTTGAAATATAATATAATAATATTATATTATATTTCGCAGATATACTTTGTATTTGAATTCTGCCCTTTTCAAGGTAAGTAAGTACACATAAACATTTCGAAATTGTTAGTCTGATTTAATGAGAATAATTAGAGTTTTGGATGGCAACTAACTATCTGGTTACAGGGTGACTGGTAAACATATATATATATATTTTTTTATTTTTTTTTTGTTTTTTTATTAATATTAAAAATATAATACAATTTCAATAATCAGTGGATATATATATATATATATTTTAACATTTGTTTCTTCTTTATGAGAGTAAGACTCGTGTATAGAGAAGGAGTATATTCGAGTTAATTTATGTTTCAGTTAGTCTGTGTACATATTTTTTTAACTTCAGTTACAAATTTATGATAGTCCGTAATTTTTCTAATTATATATACGCAATAGTATCCCTATACGACGAAGTAGGTAATGCATCATGGTTTGATATTACCTACGTACACAAAATTAAAATCATTTCATTATTTTAAATCTATATTAATATAAAACACCCCGTAGCAGCATTACAATGTTCCAATTTTTTTAAATATTTGACAGTAGATTTCGTTATAATACTCTTTTGAAAAAATCTGAACCAAAAGATCACATACACACTTTAAAATGGATTTAACACTTCTCTTCATGAATGGAATGAAATTCCCATTCAATTTTCATTTGCGACGAATATTATAGTTTTACTGTACATTACAAGAAGATAAGTAAATATTCCACGGCAGCTGAATTTTTTCATTCTGCAATTTAATGTACTCTCGACATAGTTCAAAATGTGTGGGAAACTACAGAAAACACAAAAATGTAAGACAATTTTACATTGGAAAGCTGTAATCAAATTGTGATGTAGTTCCTCATAAATAAAATGAAATATAATTTTACCCATTGTCACTGTTTTCCAAAATGAGCATCGTTAAATTTTTACTCCGGGCTCGTTATTGACTTCTGTGTATTAGTGATCTTCTTTTCGTCGAGCTTCTAGACAGCGGCGCATGCGCTAACATATTCCATCACACTACCCCTTTTCATCTCTGGAATTATTTATTGGCGCTGAACATGCAAACCCATTCGTCCGTAGCCGGTAAAACGTCTACTCTCATCTGTGTCTCGCTCGCACTCTTACGAAGCTTGCTAAAATGTCCGAAATATTTAATTAAGTACCGAAAAATCAATAATGTAATCAAATATAAGTAGAGATATTATTTAAATGTTTCGTTTAATTTGAATTATTTGTTACGAGAGTAGAAAATGTTTTCGTGTACATTTTTTTTTTTTAATAATATATATATATATATTTTGCGTCAGAAAGTCTTAAACTAAGATTATGTATCTAATAATAATATTTAATAATATATACAGTGCCATTTTTGTAAAAAAAAATATCACCTCAAGGGCGCTTTACACATAAATTGTTTATAGTCCAGCATTAGCTTTGTATTTAAAATTATGCGAATGATTTATTAAAAACATGCATTTTTAGTCTCTTCTTAAATAAAGTCTTCTAAATATGCACTGTTTCTTATGATGGAAAGAGTTCCACACTTTTGGGTCTGCCACCGTAAATGCTCGAACACTAAACATAAACTTCTGGCAACGGCTGGTCGGTTCTACAACCTTTCCTGCATCTGACATAGAGGCTGACCTGAGAGATTTATGTCTATCATTCAAATTGTTTTGGATACAAAGCTTTTGAAGATACAGAGGCGCCACATTATGTGTCGCCTTGTAGATCAACCAGCACACTTTAAATTCAACTCTTTCTGGGAACTAGAGGCAATGTAGCTCGTGCAAAAGGGATGTTGTATAAGAGTATTTAGAAACTCTATATATTATATATCCATATTGGAAGATAGTCTTGTTAGATGTCTCAAACGATGAAAAGTCATGAGAAGATGTATGATGAATAGATGTACGAATGTTAAGTAGGGGAAAGTAAAACTGTTTCCTCATTTATGAACATACCTAGGACGTAATTAAAGAGGAAATCGGTTTGTATTAATCTGTTCTGACTTTATTGCCATAATTATAATCTATCTCGGTACGAAAGCGGTCGCGCGTGAGGCCTACTAGCGCGAATCTCCATTTCGATCCGAAGAACATCCTAATCCATTTTGATATTTATGCTTTCAGTATCCGCTACTCCTCAATGTATGGGACGTGCGTGTTCTCGCCGAGCCAGCCCTCGGTCGGTTAATAAGTCTCATTTAATTTGTGTCTCGTATGTCGGCTACCCCGGCGCCGCCAGCTTCGGTGTTCGTTCCATCCGCAACCTCGATTCGGCCAGATATTTTCAAAACTGTAATAAAATTATCAAATTCAAACCAAAATAGTTTTTAAATATGAATTAAATATATTAATTAGAAAGATATACATATAAAATCAATTTTATCGAAAAATATTGTTGTCGCGCCACCGGGATTCGAACCTGGATCTCTTTCCTAACCGGGGAAGGTGCTTTATCCAACTAAGCTACAGCGACATTATTTTTAGCGACAATTTTCGACCCTATATGTTACGTTTTTCATATTAATACATTTAATCGTTCCATCATTTGACAGAGCCATCTACCACATTTTTACAGAATCTCAAATACCTTTAAAAAAAATATATAAAAAAATGATAAAATTATCTTACACATCGTGTAAATACGTTAAAATATAGATACATTGTTGTATAATATAAGTATACTATTGATGTATATAAATATTATACAGGCGAGTTGTGACCGACTAACTTTCTTGAGCAATCGTTGATTATGTTCCAACGAAGCTACTAACCGAGAACGGTGCATTATCCAACAATGGTTCGAATCCCGGTGGCGCAACAACAATATTTTTCTACAAAATTGATTTTATATGTATATCTTTCTAATTAATATATTTAATTCATATTTAAAATATCACAGACCTATGTTCTGAATAATTACAACTTTACAATAAGAATATGTTCTCCTAAAAATAGTTTTTAATTCTGAAAAAATATATAATAGTTCACGATGTGCGTAGAACGCATTGAAAATGTATATGAATCAATTTAGATGAATACTGGATGCCATAGATTACTGACTCTCTTTATGGAAGAATTCTGTAATGTCTACGTGTCGTGACTGTATACATTACATAATTATTTAAATATGATAACAAAAAAATCTGTGTTTCTGAACTCGCTGCAATATAAATTGATCACAGATACTCGTAAATACTAACGAAGGGCAAAACATAATTTCGTAATGAACGCTTCACGAAGTACACGTTCACAAATGAAGCGTTCAAAATGAACCCTTCATTCGAAGAATATTGGTATCACTTGGTCGGCTCACTCTCGAAGCGAGTCGAATTCTCTTCACACTTAAATCATTATTTAAACCGTAATTGTACTATGCTTCAATAAAGTGACTGAAGTGCGAAGCGAAGAGCGAAATGTGTAATACTTTACAAAGTACTACACGAGTATGCTTTTCATTTCACTCGCATCAATGAATTCCATGAAGTGAGCAACAAACTCGTGGAGTACTTTATGAAGTTTTGCTTTTTATACCTACATAATTCGCAGTTCATTTTGTGTGTTGCCGGTGAAAGCTTCATTGCAGGCAACTAAATTATTTGCTGGTGTGTGTGAATATCTTCATACTTGATACTTCATTATAGAGATGATTCCACACTGTACGAAGTACTTCAATGAACTAGTTCTTTATACTCACGCTTCGTAGTTCGCACGTTTTAAATCGTTCTGAAACTTCAATAGTTCAATACTTCACAAATTACCTCTCACTCTGCAACGCACACAATTAACTGCGAACCGTGTATGTATATAGACAAAAGAGTTTGCCGCTCACTTCATGTAGTGCATTGAAGTATACTTCGCGAAGTATCACACTACATACTTCGCTTCGCACTTCAGACACTCCATTGAAGTATAGTTCAATAACGGTTTAAATAACGACTTAACCACGCTTAATTGTACTATACGAAGTGCGAAGCGATTGCGACCTGCACGGGTGTGAGTCAACCAGTGGTACCAACATACTTAGAATGAAGCATTCATTTTAAACGTTTAAAGTTCATAAGAAGAAGCGTTCATTACAAAATTAAGTTTTGTCCTTCGCTACTTTCGTGAGAGCCGCACTCGCGGCGTTTCCTGGTGAAGTGTTGAAGTATTGAGGTGATAAAACAAGTGAACTGTGAAGTGTGAGTATAATATATACTTCAATAAAGTACCTTATACAGTGTGGGACCACCATTAGTAAATGACTATGGATCACGCGGTTAAAACATGTTAAGAAACCATCCCTTCGTCCTGTATTCACGACCATCACACTTACATTACTTGACGCGGGACCGATACCTCAACCCGCGTAGGAAGAAGGTCCTAAGTTATGTCCGTTTTCCGTTGTTTCACAAAGGGGCATTTTCAGATTGCGGCACGATTTCCGCCAAGTGGCCGGGGCTAATGAATCTATGAGAGCCCGATGCCGATTACGACGCAGTAAATAAGTGAGCCGTGAGCAAAGTTGATGTTTCTCCATATATTGAATGCGCTCAAGCTGACTCGTGTAATTCCATACGTGCAATTTAGATGAACCATGAGAAAATACCGCGTGAGGATCAGACTGCGATCATTATTACTTGTATGTTAATTAATTAACCACGTGACCCGGCATTGCGACAGCTGTTTCTATCAAATAAGCAAATATTAATTAGAGCTCTTATCGTTATGAAGTACCCGTCTGCCTGATGAAGGATGCATTTATCCGAATAAGTAGAAGAAAAGCATTGCCAGTAGTAAATTATTTTTATTTACACAACAATCGCAGATTCTCAGGAACTGCTTCCTGAAGCAGTTCGATGCACTCGATCATTTGGACTGAGGTGTAGACTAGCAGACAGACCGAAGTCTATTTTGTATATTTGTGTACATTCATTTTAGTTTCTTTTAAGCACTTATTCTAGAATAAGGCGGCCCTGCATATAGTGATCGCGAAAAATATTTATTTCATATTCAAGTAGTATGTATTACGGTTTAGTAGAATTTTTGTTAAACTTCTTTACTCAAAAATTAAAATTAAAAACATAAGATTTGTTCGTTACGTTTGAAGCTCAAAAGTAGTGTATCAAAGTGGATAGCATTGATGAAAATTTTAGTAGTTTATTATTTTCAGAGTATTGTAGATCTATCAACTGGGTGAAATCCTTTATTTTATTTATTTTTCTTTAATTATTAATAGTACCGCGTAACGTATATAAATACAATAAATAGTACATATTACGTTGTCTAATAAGTATTTGCGGTTTTGTTTAATTATTGTTATAAAATCAAATTTTTATTTTGTAAATTGAGTTAAAACACTGTTTTATTACACAATATTTTTTATTGTGTTAAACGATATAACCACCCCCACCGATAAACGATATAACACACCATATATTACTGTCTGAAAGTGTTTTTAATTTTAATTGAATTATAATATTGATAATGGAAAGTCCCGAAAACGTTATATCGTTTAACACAATAAAAAATATAGTGGAATAAATCAGTGTTTAACTTATAAAATAATCATTGAATTCCACACAGTTTCATCAAAAACCTTTGAACAGTTTTCAAATTTTTAAATAAAAATATTACATTTTAATCTATGGTGTATTCTCCATTATTGTTCAGGACTTTATCCCTTCATCTTTCAACCAATTTGAAGATGTCTTTTCTACAAAAATCGGCTGGTCTGGTATCGAAAAGTTATCGTAATTAAAAATGTAATAATTTTGCCATATAATAAAGAAAAAAGTTATCTCTGTGAAGGAAAGCCACAAGAATTATCTGCAGGAACTGATCTAATTTATTTATTGTGTTTAGTTTGTTGAACTCAGTGTTTATTTTTTATGAAATTTAATTTATTTATTGTTATTGTGTTTAGTTCGAGAAAAATAATCTTAATATGCACCGGATTCACCGAAACCATCTAATTACCCATAGAGGAATGGGTAACTAAAATCACTTAAATTTTTCTATTGTACGTGGTTTATCAACAGTTTGAAAATGGAATTAACAGCCGAAACAGCTGTAACATTTAAATAATGTTTTACGCAAACTAGTATTGAATTGATATTTTAAATTTCATAAAAAAGAAGTGATCTAACTTTAAAATGTATTCTAAAAAGCTCTGAAGGTTTTGTAAATTACTGTACACGTTGCTTTATTGAGTGGAATCAAAGCGAGAGTAAACAACTGTCAAAACGATTCCAGGATAGTGTGGGAACCTTTGGGATTTCCTTATTTTGATCACAAAAAACAATAAACTTTGTGGTTAAAAACCATTTTTTTTAGATTGTTAACTTTGTTTTATTAACCACTTAATGAATTAAATACATCTACTGGTTTAGAAATATATAATTTTCTTCTTCAGGATGTCATCAACTAATCAAAAACATGTGTTATATTGTTTTTTAACAGAATCTATTTAAAAATATATATATATTATTTAAAAGTTTTTTACGTCATTTTATACAACTAATAATATATTCATGAAATTAGCTGTAAATATTGTAATGCTTTCTATATTGGTAAAATAGGTTGAAAATTTAACATTAGAGTCAAGGGGCATTTGAGATGTTTTAGTAATAATGTTTTTTCAGAATTTACAATCATTTGTTAGAAAATAATCATATTTTTGATCAAAATTAAAGATTGTCTATTTTACATATAAACAATGTTGGTCATAAATTAAATAATTTAGAATCATTATAAATAAATAAAGCATGTAAAACTAACCAAAATATTATAAACAACCAACTAAATTTAACCACAAGTCTCGTTCTAAAAAGTTTTCCTAAAAATTATTCTATATATCTCATCAAGTAACAATTTAAGTTTAGGTAATAAATTTATTTTTAAATGATTTTTGTTTTTCAAAAACTTTTTAAAAATATATATTAAAAAAAAAGATTCTGTTAAAGAAACAATATAACATACGTTTTTGATTAATTGATGAAATCCTGAAGAAGAAAATTATATTTTTCGAAACTGGTAGATGTATTTAATTCAAATGGTTAATAAATATATAATAACGACCAAATATATACAATAATACCAAATTTAAATACGTACAAGCATGTATTTTTTTTTAGAACTGAACATACTCCCAAAAAGATGGTTCTATTAGAAGGCTCAATAATCGGCGAGCTCGTATGAGAAGATGTATGAATGTGGATGAGGCGATAATTATGTGTTACTACTAAATAATATGGCGCTCTATACTCTTTGCCTATCCCCGCAGGGAAACGGCGTGATGGTAAGTAAGTAAATAAAAGTAGTTTAGGTACTTAAGGAAGCTTCGACTTCAACAATTGCTTTAATAAACTCATTCAAGGAATTGGTTTTCAACTCCTTTTCAAGTCGACCTTTCCTAGCATGTGCGTAGGTAGACATAAAGACCCGCCGGTGTTTAAGAGATAAATCCTCGAAACAAAAATGAACTGTCACAATACGTGGAGCGGTTGGGATCGACGCGCAACACTCGTACAAAATCCCTGTCACTAATCTGCTAAGTGTTCAAACGTGAATGCCTGTTATGGGAAGGGTAATGCTCGCTCTATTCTTTTTCGGGTAGATAGCTACCGAGCCATGGAACCGATGCAACAGTAACCTAACCAAAAGATTCGATACATTTTTCGACTCTTGTCGCCAGTGCAATTGTTCGAATATATCGTTTTATTAGGTGCCAGAGCTGTCTGTCTGCTTGGAGACGTCCAAACCAGACAGAAGAGTCACTTCAACACAGGCTCTTATTTATGTTCCTCTTATCACCGCTCAGTATCTTCTCGAAGGATAATGCGTAGCCAGAACATGGCAGTGGCTTAAAAGTCAAGCCTAATAAGATACACCATCCGAGTGTTGATTACCATTACATATTTGTTTGTATCTCTATGTTGTCAAAAACAAAACTCAGATCAGCTAGGATGATTTATTTATCCTACTAACACATATAAGTATACTAATTCTGATTTCAGTAATCGGAAATAGATCCCGTGACCATTGGATCAGTAAGCCAATATTTTATTTCCAGACATGTCAAGTAGGTATTGTAATTTACGGAGATTCGTAATACATTATTTTTCAAAAATTATTCATATTTTCGCGTTCTTACGAAAATGTGGGTTTTTATTATTCATTTATATCAGAAGTTATACACTAGATTTGACTTTTTTTAAAACTATTACTTATAGAAGACCTTTACACTAATATCAATTTAATAAACTGAATGTTATTTGCCATAATTAAGAAAATACAAGCATTATTAGAAAGACCGCGACCATTAAATTTATTTTCAGCTTGTCACAAAATTGCCTTAATATTGAAAATTCTTGCATATACGAAATATATTTTCTTATAATCTTGAAGCCATGATTACGGAGACAAATCTGCATTGAACCAAATTAGCAAAATGTTAAAAATTAATAGTTCACCATTCAATTTGCAGTACGTATGATCAATTTTCGACGTTTTTAAAACACTTTGTGTTAGTGAAAACAAATTATTTTAAATAATATATTATATTTACTTACGTGGTTTGTTTCATGTTTAATATAAAAAATACAACTAATTTCTTACTAAATAATATTTATATCGATCCTATTAATACGAATTACTTTTGAAAGTAAACTAAACGAATAAACCAAAATAAACAAAAAAAACAAAAAGAGTTTTTTTAAAGTGCATCATGCATAATAATCTATAACCAAAAAAAAACCATTTACTATCTATTGCTATTGGTTAACTTACAAATCACGGGATATAAGTACAGACTTTTGATCGTCATTATTTCAACGGAAATAAAAATAAATATGCACCCCACATAAACGAAACTAAATGAAGGCCTATTTATTGTAAATAATATATATTTTAAAATATATTGTATATTACAAAAATATAATATTGTATAATAATATGGTTTCGTGCGCGGACAAAGATGCGAACGCGAACGAAAGCACTTAATATTAACATTAGTAAATCTAAATTATTCCTTAACCCCTTGCTTTTAAAAAACAGAACGCATTCAATTATTTTTTAAATTTTGTTCTCAAAATTAATTAGTTTTCTTGCAATACATACATTTTTTTTATGTTCTTAGAATCCCTGCAACTGATAGGAATACAATGCATCCCTTATCTACGCTTCAAGGGCTTCGCGCAATCCTGTTCGTACGAAAGAAACTAAATCAAGTTATTTGAAACCACCGTGTAGAAAAATCGACATAATAATAATAACATAATTTACAAGCAATCATCAACAATGAACTTTATTATTTAGTGCCGTGTCACTAATGTTCCATGTTTTTACAATGAGGATCAGACTTCAAGGCTTGTCCGGCCGGGGTAGATTATGAGAATAGCAAATATGGACTTGGTAGCAATGCGTGCATTGTCCCATTAAATCATTCACAAACGAGGTGATTTTTTTACTCAGCGACAGTGTTTTGCTTGCGGTGTGGGAATGTGGTCGAGTATTTGTGCTGCCCGCGTAGGCTGGACGGGACGATCGCGCCACGGGGGAACCGACACCAAACTTGTATTTCAACATTCCGTCCGGACTTCGCTCAGTCTTCATAAAATCAAATGAAACAGAAAGCCATAGGCCACTTAGTAAAAAAACAATAACTACGAATACTGCTGTGGCGGGAATAGCGGCCAATCGGACCGTCCTCATCTACACGGTAATGGATCTAAGCTTTCCACTGTACTCATTTATTGACCTGACATAGATGCGATATTAGTGCCAGACCGTGCGAGGTATAAAATTTGTTAGAAAAACCACGACACAGGTAAAAAGAGAGATATAATTTTATTGTTTTCTACAGATGAATAGTGCAAATGAACGCATCTTTTATTTAAAGGCCTTTTTACTGTACGTTTATCGCCTGAATAACTACAATCTCATACTTAACTTACCTGGTATTGCCGTCAGTCAAAACGCACGCATGCGACTGCGACTTGTAGTAAACTTCATTTGACAGATATGTGTGAAACATACAATTCTGAATATTTTCACACGTTCAGTGTTATTCTGTAACATCGCTTCAAATCACGCTACTAATAATTGTTTTATTCGTATTCTGTCATTTTTATATAGGTGGATACTTTAACATGTATTATAATTAAATATTAAAAATTTTAAAGCTTCATTTTAATATCTTGCAAAGCTGATTATATAGCATAATGAACAGGGTTAAGAATTGGTTGATTAGATCATGCGGAACGAGAAGGGGGTGATGAGTGTTGATGACACCAGAAATAAAAGAAGAGTACGTCCGAAAAACACTTGGATCACTGGATGATGATCGACAAGGATGGACAAGGCGAGAGTTGTAACAAGGACAGTATGTATAATCTATCGTCTCTGCCTACCTTTACGAAAAACAACCTCATACTCACCAACTTCAAAGGTTATTTTTCGAAGTTGACGTGTAACGTGTACAAAAATAAAAAATGTTGACGCAAAAAAAAGCTTCTGTATATTTTAAACAATTTATAATTTAACGCGATAAAGCTGGTGATAAAATTATTCACCATTTAAGTTGAAGCACATTTAACATCATTCTAAATACGATCATTACAGGACGAGCAAAATTTAATGAATGTCTTAGAGACTTAAAATATACTACGCCGGAGCATAATAATACTGAACACTCTCAAAAATTATTTAATGTTACGTTCTGAGAACGAATGCATGCGATTGTGAGTGTACGTATAAACATCATCTCCGTGCAAAATTCATATTTCGCCCGCAACTATTTAAACTTGTTTTTGCCGGCCACTCAGCCGGCACAAGGAAAAATACATGCAAGCTCTCCCCGCGCGCTGGCGTACCCCGCATTGCCGCAATACGTAGTGCCACCACACACTTCGATGTAGGAAAAATAATATATCAAAGTATAATACATTAATTTAATCATGTATTAATCGTTTTTTATAATAAAAAAATGGTTTAATACAAATTTTTTTACAAACGCCAGCCAGTCATTAATAAAGTACATTAAAATATGAATTAAATGTATTAATTAGAAAGATATACATGTAAAATCAATTTTATCAATATTGGAATTTTGTGGAATTATCGGGAGACAGATAAAGGATGGGACTTACTTGTAAATCTCTATGGAGCTGGTTCTAGTTCCTCCCTGGGTCCACCAATTCACTCGCGACGCAGAATTATGTAACAAAACACTTGTTGACACTCGCGTTAAAGGAATTCTTTGTTTTTATTAGCGGGATTTAATTATAATTATTTTCTTAATTAATATAAGCGGTAGTAATGCGGATTTACAGCGACGGTAGAGTACCGTGTTCGGCTTCAATAAGCGCAGCAGTCGTTCTGACGAAAATTAGACTGCAGAGATATCTTCTTTCTCACTCGTGCCTAGAGATAGGTTAGGAAGGAGAAAAGGAAAGGATATCTTTTTGATAATTTATCACAGTGTGCGTGTGTATGTGCGTGAGTACATTAAACGGCGCTAACAAATATTGTTGTTGCTACCGGGATTCGAACCTGGATCTCTTTCCAAACCTGGGAAGGTGCATTATCCAATACAACAATATTTTTTGCACTACTATTATTGATTAGGCCTAATAATGATATTGCTCAATAGCACTTTTCACAGTTGCAATTATTTGTCCTATATCGAAATTGAAGTAAAAACCTCAGAAAAAGTTTGTAACTGTCTTTAATTCTCTTAACATTGATTTAGATTTCAAGTAGCTTCACCTCTCCGCCAAATGAGATATTGCGAGATTTATTAAGTCAAATTAGTTATACTTTTAGAATTGATAGATTTTTTTTGTATATTTTGAATACTGAGCAGTTTAGAATACAATTTAACCTAAGATGAAAATTGAAAATGTTAACCACTAATATGCATTCTGAGTGTGTATCTACTGCACGCGTGGCTATTATACCACTGTAAAACGTTTTTAAAATTGTCCCCATATCAATTGTTAATTGATATATTTTAATTGTTGAATATCATCAATGAACTACTACTATTGGAGATATACATTCACATTTATGATAATCTCATGAAACACATTTCGTATTTTAACAGTCATTCAGAAATGATTGCTCGTTTGTTGTAATCCGATGATTTGTATCAACGCAATCAACGCTGATGTTATTTTCTAAACTGAATCATCTCAACCCTATAATGCGTGACCTTTCAAATTATACGCGTGCTTCATCCGGGTCTTTGGTACCGCATTATTTTTGACATTCATAGCTACAGTTTAATCAGACTAATGGACGAAGGAATACGGGAATTTATATACTTTCTTTAAATTTACATAATTTTAAGTACATAACAAATTTAAATTAACAACGTGTATTAGTGTAACAGCAAGTGTAGAATATAACGGTATTCTTAGTCTAGAATGACATAATATAAAGTTAGTTAGGATAATATAAAGAGTTTCCAAATTTTCTCACATAACATCCCCCTTTGCATCAGCTACATTTGCTCCGATTCTCTGAAAGCGTTGAATTTAAATTGTGCTGGTTGATGTACAAGGCGACACACAACATAGCGCCTCTGTATCTTCAATAACTTTGTATACCAGAAAATTTGAATGGTAGACGTCTAACTCTCGGGTCAGCCTCTACTTTAGTAATTTATTATTAGTTAAATATGAAGAATAAAATTTGTATCGCTAAAAACTTAACGCTAACGAATAAGGATTTAACATTGAGGCTTATTTAGAATTTTTTTAGATGTAATTGCAACGTAAAGAAGATCATGTCTCTCATTAGTATTTTAATACTTACGTAAAATATATTGACCAGGAAAAGTACCACAAACTACGCTACAAATAATAATGAACTGGAAGTAAATATAAAGTTATATCACAGATTAACAGATGATGGATTGGTGGGACGAAAAGCCCCGGTAAGCATCCTAGGGTTAAACCAGAACATGTTCTTTGAGTGATCGTCTTACAGTTGCGTGTAAGTTAATTCGCTGCCTCCGAAATGATATCGTAATTATCATCAACCGTGGATCTAAAAATCATCTCGCATCAAAAATCGGACAATCAAGCTGCTCTCATGTCCAAGTATGATAAATGGCCGGCTAGTTATAAATATCCCCTAACATTTCTTCTCAGAATTAAAACCTAAGCAAGAACCTCCGTAGCGTACTGGGTTAACCTGTCTGCATTATAAACCAACCACACTAGATGTTTCTTTTGTAAAACATTCAGTGCGTTTAAAATATGAAATGTTTAAAACAATATTCCATATTACTTGTTAATGGTGTAAACATCTCCAACATGCATGTTAAAAAATAGGCAAAAAATTATTACCTTCTTTTAACTAGTGCGAAAATACCGACTGATTGTATGAATTGTACAAATTAATTAAGCTGCAATTGCAATATTTATCCTGTGATGTAACTCTAATAAAGATGATTTTATTGTAGACTGATAAAATCAAGGAACGTGCCAATTCGTAATTGAATGCACTATTTATTATTTTTAATATTTGTTACAAATTAAACTTCGCGGTTTATATTAATTTTAGTTAGTTAATTTGACATCCTGATGAAGAGAATAATATTTTCCTAAACCGCTCGGTGTATTAAGTGGTTAAAAACAAAGTTCTTAAATAATTTATATTCAAACATTATTAATTAACAAACACGGTTATGGTTGTAATGTGCGATAATTTTACTCTACTGTTTATTTTTCGATACGTGAATACAAATATGAAGAGCATTTTATCTCGCATCTGCCCTGCATATTCATTGAACTATATTGAATATTTTCTAACAATGATCCATCATTAGTAAAATAGTCCAGAAAATAAATGAAAGAAAACGAAATCAAATTTTGCTTACCAATATTATTATTTAAAGGTTTGTTACGATTCAAATAAATGTACACAATTTCAATTTTGCTAAGTACTCGGATGCGTATAATTATTTTCTCTACACAATTTAACGCTTCTTATAAAAGAGGAACAGAGGAGACATGCAGAAAATTATTATGTTGTATGTTTGAACCCCTTTCCACGTATTAGAAATTAATTTCTTTATAAAAAAGTTAATAATATGTTTAAAGATAATATGCAAGTTAAAGAACGTTCGGGAAAATGAGTAAATTAATTATTATGAACCTATTTAATTATAAGGAACGTCATGACTACATGAAGGGAATATAATTAAACCAATTGGTGGTATACACTACGTATTGTTAATTTGTTAAGGACACATTCGTGTTGGAGCGCTGTGGGAGAATTAATTCCACAGGTACACAGGTCCTGATAAATTATAATTTTAATATGCTCTACTTATTAGTACGTTGTCTAATTATCATTTCACAAGGGTGTTTATTAAGATACTCGTAGCTCACCAGATATGCACTGTAATTATGATTGTATTTTGACTGAACCGGGTGTTGACCTGTTTCACGAACATAAATCGTTTAAACTGATAAATAAATCACCAATCTTTGTTCAATGTAAGAATTACAAAGAATGTTCTAGATTATAAAAAAAAAAAATCTGACCCGCTAACTAACAAATTCGGCATTTAAAACAAAATATAATATTTAATTATAAATCATCCTTTTGGTTTGAAACCCTCAATAAACCTTTTCATACCCGACAAGTATCAATTATATTATTTTATTTAAACGCTTTGCCGCTTACTAAGATCGGAGGCTGCTTTTGAATTACATTCTCGTATAAAAATGAGAGAATGTCCATATTTGAATTATTAAATAATCTTTTGTAGAAAGAAACTTACGCGTTGAGACAAATATAAATCAATGGAGGTGAAATGTTCAGTTCTTTTTTACTAATTGAGCCCACATTCCTTACAATTTGGAAGAGTTAACGGCGTAGTGAAGCCAGCCATTAGGGCAGCTGTGTTAGCCCCTGGCGAAGAATATCTTACGACACGATATCTCCAGTATACATTATCATTAGCCAATGTATGGGAGAAATCCTAGATACTCAGATAGGCAGAAGCTAATCGTTCTGGTATCCGATATTTAGGTTAGCCTAATCACAGTGGAAGAGCGAACTCTACCGGCAATAAATTAACGCTCCGAGGTATGTTTTAACCTTGAATCAATTACAAATTAAGAATTTTAATCACAGATTGCGTCGAAAGCTAAAAGATTAATGGGATTTTTGTGGAAATGCAGAAATACATAAACACGATTTGATCTTATCGTATCTAAGACAAAATTCCACAAATGAAAATTTTTGAACATCGAATTATCGAATAATACGTCATAATTCTTGTATTGAAATTGACCGATTATCCAATTAAAAAATCAATTAAGTAATAATAATATAACGTTCTTGTGGACTAGCGGTTACGATACTCGCCTAGAGATCTATTGGTCGAAGGTTCGAGCCTCGTCCCAGGAGGCCATCAAGTTAGTCCTATTTTATAGCACAAGCGCTTAACTCAGTTTGAAAAACATAAATATATTGATGTAACACGTACCCCGTATTTGTGGATAAGTTTAATCACAACTTACTACTAAAGTGATATCGATAACTTTTTCAGCTAATTATTTATACACGTGTCATGATTGCACTGTTTAAATCATTAATAAACTATTCATCAATTTAATAAGTCTTTTTCAAATTATTGTCTTACAATGTATCTAATACAGGGTGAATATTATGTTCAAACCCGATTGCGTTTGGTCGCCATTTTGGTTTACCAAACATTTGTTAGTCGTAAAGAGTAGTTGATTACAATTTATTATGTAGCATCTAACGCCTTAACAACGTGTTGAAGTCATTAAAATATTAAAACAAACACAAATCCGACTGATGGAAAAATATCATCATGAGCGACGAAGTTCATTTAGACTTTTTGTTAATAAACCAAACAGCCGTTACTGGGACACTGAAAATCCTCAATTAATACACCGACGACCTTTACACTCACGCAGAGTTACTGTATGGTGCGCCATGTGGGCCAGCTGAATAACTGGACTCTATTTCTTTCAGGATGCAAGAGGCAATGCAGTAAAAACTTATTGGTGGCCGAATTAGGGTTTCAACAGGACGGTGCCACCTCACACACAGCCCAAGCTACGCACGAAATTTTGATGAATGAAACAATAACATAATATTCACCCCGTATATTGTAATTGGTTCAATTTTTGTTACACTTTTATTATGATTTTTGTTTACATCGATTAACTGTTTGTTTTCCAAATAAAATAAAATTACCATCAGCATAACTTTTATTTTTTATAAAATATGAAAAGGGTTAATGCATTTATTTGCCGATACTATAAATAATATTGTCGCGGTCATACAGGTACGCTATGCTGCGCGAAGATTTCAATCATTTTTGAATTATTCATTTCTTTAATCTGACAAGTTGTTTTGGCTCAGAACCAGTCTTATCTCGGGCCGAGCCCAGCGGACTCTGCGCATTGTGGGCTTAATGATAAGCCCTTGTTCGCAGTTCAGACTGCGACTCGAGTGCGCACACATCCGACCACTCAACTTGCACCACTAACGAACCGAGAATGCACTTCTTATTAAAAGCTTTTATATGGTGTATTAAGATTATGCGCGATCACGTATGAGATGCATTATTCCCGCGTCACAGGCAGGGATAAACGGCCTTAACATGAATGACACCTCGATATTGTTTCGGGGCGCAGCCAGCGGATCGGCCAGATTCTACATCTCCAATAACAAAAGGCGTGAGTGCTTCCTCAGAACTAAATGCACCTCGACAAAGTTCAACGACGTTCGATTGAAGATGCAATGTGTGACGTCGCTTAATTATTATAAGCTCTCGCAAATGCCAATCGCGCCATCTCACGTTCCGAACTCCGAACACTTTGTGCAGAAATTGACTTTTCGTCTGTGTTTATCTGGCTACTCTATTAACATTTTTCGCTTCTTTACCGAGATCATCAAAGTTGTTTTTCAGACTGTATTCCTGTCTATTCTACAGGGTGAATATTATGTTTCAACCAGATTTGGTTCGGGCTCCATTTTAGTTTGGCATACATTTGTCAGTTCGTATTTGGTAGTCGTATAGAGTAGTTGATTGCAATTTATTATGAAGCATCTAATACCTCAACAACGTGTTGAAGTTATTAAAACATTTTATCTAAATAATAATGCCAATTCTGTAACTATTAATGGTGATCGCTATCATGACATGTTAAAAAACTTATTGGTGGTCGGATTGGGTCGATTGGGCCTGCAACACATGTGGTTTCAACAGAACGGTACTACCTCACGCACACACATTTTGCGAGAAAATTTTCCCGGCTGCATAATGTCAAAAAGTGGTGATATCGACTGGCCTCCTCGATCACCCGATTTTACGAGTCCCGAATATTTTCTGTGGGGGTAATTGAAACGAAAGGTCTACGCCAATAAGCCAACAACAATTCCGATACTGCAGGACGATATTCAAAATGAAATTGCTGAAATAATACGTGAAGTGTGCGAGAATGTTATGAAAAATATAGTTTAAAGAGTACGCATTTGTGCCGCTGCCAGAGGCGGCCACTTGGCCGATTTATAATTGCATAATTGTAAATAAAAACCAAATTAAAAAGTTCTATTTTATTTCTTAGTTATTCAAAAACAACATCGGCCTAGAGCATAATATTCACCTTGTATATCTCGTTCCAAATTTCATATTTGTAACCTTTTGTCATTCAAGCGACATATTTTATTTATACAAAATAAGTGGTGATTGATCACACCCAGGATTTTCTTCATTCACAGTATTATATGATAATTATTTTATCGAATAATGCATATTTATAATATAATATGAAATCTTACCAGAGAAATAACATTGTTACGGCTCGTCATCCAATAATCGCTTAGTAGTTAGCTTTGCAACATACCTGAAAAAATAAAACTATATTAGTAAAATCGCAAACTTGTACTGAATATATTTTTAAACGTATATATCACGAAACATAATCACAATAACGTATATAAGTAGTAATAAATATATAAAGTAATAAAATAGTAAATATATAATATTTAACTTCGTTTTTAACCACTTAATGAGTTATGTATAATACACCAACCGGTTTCAGAAAATACAATGTCCTTCATCAGGTTGTCAAATTTACTAACGAAAACCATCAAGTTGTTCTAATCTTTTTAATCTATATATATATATATATATATGTCAAAATGAAAGTTCAAATTGCAACAAAAAAAAATAGTTGATAATAAAATAAATTCATATATTTTTTTTTATTTCAACTTAAACAAGCATTTTTTAAATGATGAAAACCCTTTAAAGATTTGTTTTTTTTAGATTTTTTGATAAAATGTGGTCACACAAAATTAGAAAATAGCTACTTATAATTTGAATCCATAACAGGATATATAGGTACCGATATAAGTAGTCTTTGTAATATAGCAAGCGCCGGTCATAAAAGTGAAATTTTAATATAAAGATAAAAAGCAACTAATAAATTCCGATGCCTTTGGTTTTGAATACGGTGTACAAATATCTGCACGATTCTTCTAAACAACAATTATTAAATTAATAAAGCTATTCCTAGTATTAATTTACCTGTTTAAAATAATAAAGACACCCTATTCGACGGGTTTCTTCTCAAATTGGCAAGATAATATATTTAAAATTAGCTTTATGGTTGTGTGAACAAACTATAAACATTAAATATGCGCATGCGTGATTCTTAAATTTCGCGCTAAAAATATTCGCAGCAATTTTAGCGCCGTGTCGAGGCCAACTAATGCAAAAATATTTTTGACATTTATTGTAATGTATACATACATAATATTTATACGCTTTCGTGAATTTCAAACGACACAACGTGTCGGCAGATAGATACTCTAAATTTCAAGATTTTCGAGTGGCCTGAATCTTGAAGATATAGAAATGCAATTAATTAAACTCCAATCAAGTTCGATCTGGAAACAAAAAAATTTCGATTTGAGAATGCAGAAGAAGAAATAATAATAACTTGGAACGGCAACAAAATCATTTTTCTCTTCCACGTATGCTTGTGAGTCATTATTTTCCGAAATTAATTTTATAAAATGTAGTACAAGAAGTAGATTGACCGATGAATCCAGTTGGGCATGCATTTTACTAAAGGTGACGACATATAAACCAGATATATAGTATTTGACATCGATTGTACAGCGACAAAAATCTCTTTAATACTAATAACTTATTTATGTATTTTTTAAACATTTATAAAAAACTTTTGAAAAACTTTTTTTTTCTATCTTATCGGACCATGCTGTTTAATGATGACACGATCTTGGCGTTATGTTTTTAAGGAAAAACTAATTATAGCATAATTGATAATTGTAGTTATTTAAAACTGATCGGCACGTCAGTCAGTCGATATATATTATTTGGGGATTTTTGGCACGCGCATTTAAAAAGGTTCGCCATCACTGAAGTAGGATATAGCTATATACCTACTGCACTTACTTTTTCACAAAGTTTGGGAAAATAAATTATTATTAAAAATGTGTTAAGTACTGCTAAATTTAATTTCAATAATAAATCTGAAATATTTATCTTCACGTTAACGATATATCTTGTCTTGTCTTGAGTCGTATAGGTTACGGTGATTTTGATTTTTCTCTTTTTTACATAATCAATATTTTTTGATGGGTTTAATAAAAAATATAAATTTCTTTTATTCTGAATCTTTCTTACTTACTTACTATCACGCTGTTTCCCCGCGGGGGGTAGGTAGAGAAGATAGAGCGCCACAGTCTTCTGTCCTGGCATACAATTCTCGCCTCAGCCACATTAATACATCTTCTCATACAAGCTTGACAATTATTGAGCCTTCCAAGAGGACCATCTTCCAGTATCTGGTTTTCCTGGTCGTGCCAAGTCTTCCGCAGACAACCTCTACTTCTGGTGCCATCAACACTTCCGTCATATATCTTACTTACCATTATCTTCTCATTCATCTGTTCCACATGACCAAACCACCTAAGAAATCCATTCTTAATTTTATTCGCTATACTTAATGTTCCTATATTATTTAAGTAGTATTTAAACTATTTCGCTACTACTTAACTATAAGCTATTGTATTAAAGTCACAAATTCACCAAAATTAAAATTTTAAATAATTTCTTCTATATTAAAAAAAACTCTTATTATTTTTAATAATGAATTATTTCGTTAAAGAATGGTCACACCAAGTTCTAGCAAGATTCTCTGTAATAAATGAAACTATGCCGACGGGTACCTACTGTTTATATGATACGATTTTTCTCCCAGCTTCAATTAAAATGGACCTAATCCATCACCATAATGTTCCAATGTGATGTTTTTAAAATAAACTATGCAAACACCTGACATTTATTAATTTCCCGCCTCGGAGCACCGCAAATTTGGGTCAAGTTCCTCGTCTCCGACACGCGGTGGGATATCTGCTCATCCAAATAAAAAAAACTTTGTATAGCTTAGTTGATTGACTGGTCGCTCTCCAGCGGATATTCGACATCTGTTATCGCGGAGATAATAATATCGAAAGTAGAGTACACTTAAATAAACAGATATAATCAGACAAATCTTCGGCATCACCGAAATCAAAAAATACAGACGACCGACGTCTAAATTAAAAACCACTTTTTTTTTTGACGTCGGCCCAATTTTTAACAATTAATTATTAATATAATTACTGACAAAGGCAATGAGAAATGTATGTTCATTCGTAGATTGAAAAAATTACTATTTCAAATTGGACGAGACACATTTTATCTGATGCGACGTATGTAGGTATATCTGTAAAAAATATTTCGTAATGCGTTTTACATTTCATTTTCTCCATGTGATTGTAAATATATTTTTGAAATACACGAAATTATACATTTTCGTTTAGCAAAAAAAAAAAAAAATTGTAGGAATTTAACGAAATATTTAGTTTATATAAATAACCTAGCGGTATCGTAACCCAATCTCTGATCCCAAAATTTGCGACATATATATCAAATATAGTAATTTGCGACTTGTATGCCGAATATAGTAATTTGCGACTTACATGCCAAATATAGTAATTTCCAACTTATATGAGTAGATGAGAGTTTGATCTCTTGTCTCACTAGATTTTCGGTAAACGTCAATTACGTAATTTTACACTTCGTACAAAGTACGCTAGAGACGAATTAGACTGATCAACTTTCCTTTGCGCATCATACGAGACGATTCTCACCGGTGCACACGCGCTATAAGAGATACGAGTGTTATTGACGCCGTTCTCATTTTCGCAAATAGTACAGATTAACCGAAAACATACGGCGCAACCCGTCGCACTGGGTGGTCAGCAAGTTTATCCATCAAACCGGTACGACGTTCTTTGATATATTTACACTGTGTGAGAGATACGAAGCCTCCACAGATTTATGCGTTCTCTTAATGACCTCTCGCTCTTAACAGTTTGATTGGCTGCAAACATTCAAATAGAAAAATAGATTATAATATTTTATCTTATAAAAATTATAAAAAATGTAAATGAGATTAATCCAAAATATACACACTACGTTAAATATATTTTGGTATCAGAGTCTTCCTAAAAAAATACAATATCAATTGAAAAAAAAAAGTCGTTTTTTAATACTATA
Organism: Eubasilissa splendida; assembly: GCA_031772225.1. Classification (NCBI taxonomy): domain Eukaryota; kingdom Metazoa; phylum Arthropoda; class Insecta; order Trichoptera; family Phryganeidae; genus Eubasilissa; species Eubasilissa splendida. Next base: position 29,440,125 of record CM062849.1, on the reverse strand, counting down.
TATGTATATATATATTATGTATGTATGTATAAAACACCCGAAAATGATTTAATATTTATTTTATTAATTCTGTGGTATAATTTCTAGCACTGTCACTATATATAATGATTTGGGCACTCGATACTTAAAATTTTGTGTTTTAATTTGATTTGCGATCATCTAAACTTACATTATATAATTACGTCATAAAAATAGGAAGTGATTAAAATCTTACATCACAAGATAAGATAATTTCTAAAAATAAGTCAGGTTATATTCTTGAAAAAATTGACGTTTCCAGCATATAAAACCTTCGTAAAAATGTATCTATAAGTGCCGCTATATTTAATAATGTAACGATGTACTGTATGTATTAACAAAACTATTTTATTAATTATCTGATATTAAACATTGTAAAACTAACTACATAGTCGCCTATAAAAAATATGATATCTTTATTTAAATAAACGTCATTGTGGAAACCGAACCCCAGCAAAATTGATAGTGCAATGGATCGCTGTAAATTGAGAATCGTTAAGAAATAATGAGATTTAAAATCAAGTGGACACGCAATCTTTGAGCATTAAATTATTGATGTAACTTTGATGAAGTAATCATGATATCATTAATAAAAAACACATTAGATTAATACATTACACTTTGATGGATACGTAATTATTTTTCAACCCAACAAATTAATTCCCAATATCCGATGGTTCTGATATGCACCAAATTTGCAGCACAGGTCTTGTAATCAAACATACGCACCTTTCATCTCGCTCGCTCCGTCCGCACTCCGATACATCCTTCCCGCTCCAACCGGCTACCGAACGGAACGCCCCTTATTAAGATCCGCGCGCCGCTCACTTTAATAAGCTTTAAACAATTATTGACCCGCGCCTCCCGCTCGCACTCGAGGGGTTAACATGTGTCCGTCCCTTTTCGGCGCGTGAGCAGGTAGCACCAAATGATACGAGCTTTGTCAGTGCGGCTGATAAACTTTTTTTAATTTGGAAAATTTATTGTGGAAATAACGGTCGATTAGATGCATTGTGTTGAGAATATCAAAACATAACCATCTTGTATATCCGAGATTATTCATTAACTCATTAATTCATTAATCTTAAATAAATTAACACTATTATGTATATAATATATTAACCGTTTTAGAAACTTACTATATAAAAAAATCTCACTTTAATCTTAAATATTCATTAGTATTAGCATAATAACTCTGCATAATATGAATATACATTTTAAGTAAAAATATATAATAACTCTATTTGATATATGCATATAAGATGTTTTCAAATAGTGTTCAATGGTGACCGCGGACATGGTCGAGTTTCACAAGACTACGAAAGAAAATGATAATTTTTCAGAAAGAAGGTGAATAATAATATAAATCCACACTAGATCTACGGTCCCACTATGTTTTATTGAAATAATATGACTAATGACAACTAAAATAATTCAATACAAAATATTATATTTCACAATATATGAATACTAGAATTATTCATTTATAATGTTGACGACAAAATAATTTAAGAATATGTTTACTTGGTTAAAATTATCGTAATGTACAATGAAAATAAATCAATTTTTAGGTGACATACGTGTCTCTGTATGTTTTTAGCTCCGAAACTGTAAAACACACTTAACACTGACTGAAAATCGTTCACTTACAAAAAAGTTACTCAATTATGGACTCAATACAATATCGCTGTTCAATATTCCAGCTTAATCACAATATAATACACTGATAATTCACTTTAGATTTACAACACATTTGCTACACTTTTTATTGTCTCTATTTATTTTTTTATCTCTATCGAATATAGCACCGCTATGACACGGAAAAAATTGTCCACTTTAACACAGACGGTAGTCTAGCAAAGTAGCCAGGAGAACGCTTTATATATCAGAGATACCTACAACATCCCACACAGTAAATTATTAAGTGTATTGTATTATTGTATGTTCACTTCTGACGTATAAAAAATGTATGTCAAATAAATAAATATTTTCTCATAAATTAGTGTAAACTAAATAATGTGCAACAATATGTGAAATCCCGAGAACAACGTATTCCGTTATGAAATCAATTTTCTCATGCCTGTAATATATTAATTAGTCAATATTCTGCGTGGTTGTCAAAATTGATAGCAATCTTAATCATAAACGTTTAATCAATAGTTAAAGCTATGTTAACGTAAATTACTGTAATCAGTTTGAGATCTAACTGTTTCTCCGCTCGCGAAGATGTGTTCGTAATCATCGCGACACAATGTTGGCAACTCACCTCACGTCGCAGCCTAGAACATGTTTATCAGACATCAAGAAACATGCGTGTCGCTGGTAGGTAAAACTAGATTTTAAAACTTATAAAATAATATGTGTAGAATTGATAAAGTCATCAGAGCTATATTTTCTCAGTCCTGATGCATGGTGTGAAAAGTCAAACCTTCACTGAAGCAGTTGAAGAAGCTTAAAGCGTTCGAAATGTGAATTTACAGAAGCATCCTAAAGAGGAACTGGACTGTAAGTACTAATGAAGAAAAACAATCAGAAGGAAATCACTCGTGTCACGAAGATACGGGAACTGATGTATTTTAGACAATATAAGGAATCCTGGAATCAGCGCCAGCGTTATGCACAGGCGGATCAGGCGCCTGCCTGTGGCAAATTGGAAAACAAAATCGTAAATTACAAAACGTAATAAACAATTCAAGAAAGCAAATCCAATAAATAAAATTATAGTTATTTTCTAATTAAACAGTCATTTGTAGTCAACACTAGTGTCCAGAATGTCATTTAGTAAAAGCCGCCCTTGCGCAAGTTTCAAAATACCGGCCTAACAAAGTACCGCCCCTAACGTGCGTGGCACGAGGGCGGCCGATCTAGGGGGCAGCCCGCAGCAGCATGGGGATGGTTTTACCAAAATTTTAAACATCATATTTACTTAAATTAAACAACAAAACAATCTTGCCTGTGGCAGCAAAAAGTTTAGCACCGGTGTTGCCTGGAATTTATGAGACACTGCACATTGTTCTTGTCATTCAAGAAAAAATCAACGGATGACCTCGTTGCTTAAAAATCTTACAGAATGGTTTGGTCATCTAAATCTCTGTTCCTAGCAGTTGTTAATTGTAAATAAAGTCCGAAAAGCCAACGTGATAGCAAATACAAGTGGATAGTACTCGAAGAATAAAATAACATAATCGAAATTGGTATTAGTTTTTTGAAATACCGCACAGTATTGTGAACTAACTAACTTACGATCACACCGTTTTCCCGCGGGAGTAGGCAGATATGATAGAGCGCCACACTCTTCTTTCCTGACACACATCCAATCCACATTCATACAACTTCTTATACAAGCTCGCCGATTATTGAGGCTTCTAACAGGACCACCCTGTAGTATCTGGTTTACCTAGTCTTGCCAAGTCTTCCGCGGGCGTTCTCTACTGCTGGTGCCATCAATACATGAGTCATATATCTTTCTTACCATTGTCTCCTCATTCATCCGTTCCATATGACAAAATTACCTAAGTGATTATTTTTTAATCTTATTTACTATACCAAGATCAGCTTTACATTTTTTCCTTATTTTTTCATTCTTTACTGTCATAGATAGATCATTGTAGTATCTGCTGTATTGTGTATATGTAGCATTTATAAAATTATTAAATCAATTATAATAATCGATGCAGGGAGGAACACCGCGATTAAAAGAGCTCGTGCGATTCCTTTGATAATATGAGTATCCACCATCATTAACTAATATCCAATAAGAAACACGTTTTACATAAAATAGGTTGTTCAACACGTTTACGAAAGCCTAATCCATCTATCAGGCAGATGATATGTGAAGGGTAATGGAGGTTAAAATGGACTTATTAACCTGCATTCAAAAGCAACCCAGGACACAACACGTTAAAAATGAACAAGGTTTCTAACTCTCTATTTTACTTCGCCAAAATTCAATCTGACGTAATATGATTTTTTGATCAGTTTGATTAATTCTAATTTTGCGTTGAATTTTTTTGTTGATATATTAATAGCCTGCACTGGATAAAGCATACAAATTATTTTAACTTAAAAACATACAAGTTTTAAGGTAAGTAATTCTGACTTAAAATGTGATCAAACTGAATGTATCGGAATTTACATTTTTTTGCACTTATCACGTTAAGGTCAAAGACTTGAAATCAAAAATATGGGACAATTCAAATGAAGACGAAAAAAGGTGTATCTAGTTACTAAGCGAACGGGACAATAATTTAAAATGTTGTGGTTCAGCTGCAATAACCTCGTTTTAATTTTCATTAAAAAAATTACGGATGTTTTCTACATAAAATTGATTTATAAAATTTTACCGGCATATTCTATAGGCACACATATATATATAACTTAATAAACAGTTCAAAAATCTTCAAAATATATTATTTCATTTTAATAACTGCCTTAAAAATACCACAATATATATTTGTAAAAAATATATGGGTACTTTATGCAATTTTTGAAAATAAACTTTCAGAGAAGCAACGTAGGATTTTTTTTTAATGTTTATTTAAAAATGGATCAAAAATGTTTGCCTAGTAGCGGATAGATTAATAATTTTTATTTAGTGGTATTACTTATAGTCTTACTTTACAGACAGTTGTCATGGTTGACTGATCCGGATATGAAGATTTCTCGTAAGTCCCGTTTTGCAGAGACTGCAACACTGCTAATATCGTTCTAGAAACAAACGGGCTGTTAATATCTCCAGCACGTTCCATGAACTGCTTCTCAAAGTTTCTCCGGGCGATAATGACCAAGAGAGCTGATCTCCACGTTTAGTCTAACCGCTATTTAAGGTAACTCTGGATCAAGTCGTGCGGTGGTTTGTCTAGGGTCTAGGGTAATGTTACCCACATTGCAAAAATGATTACGATGATTTCTAGGTTACCATTTTGTATATTACATCAATCTGTAAAACAATAAAATTTTAAATACTAATTTAATGTATTGATTATAAATATATACATATAAAATCAATTTTGTCGAAAAATATTGTTTTTGCGCTACCGGGATTCGAACGTGAATCTCTATTTCCAATCCGGGGAAGTACACTACCAATTGTGTTATAACGCCAGTATTTTTCATGACAAATTTTCGAACCTATATGTTACACTTTTTCAAATTAATACGTCTATCGTTATTTTTGAAAGCCATCTACATTATTTTTACAGAATCACAAATACCTTTGAGTAAACCTACTGCAGACTCCAGAATTATCAATTCATTTTTATAAAATTTTGGACACACTTATAATATTAAGGAGAACATTCTCTCCTTAATAATAAATTTTTAAATAATTAACGAAAATGTTTTAACCTCTTAAATGCCATGGGCGAGTTTACATGCAAAACTTTCATGTCATGCCAAGATCTTACTGAGACATGATTAAATATAATTATCAACGTCATTTAATTCTAATCTTGCATCAGTATGAAGAATATTATCATGGGAAAAACTTTAGGATGGAAGAGTACCACAACGTTGGATGAATGTAATGCGTCTGTCTGGTGACTCTTGGGCGACTCAAGACCGAGATTTGTGGAGATGCATTACGAGCCATGTCATAACTGTTTGAGGCCACTGTGTATCAATATTGACATGTATGAATGAAAAAGAAAACTATATAAAATCATTTTGTCGTTGTTGGATGATATTGGTGTGTCCCACGTAAAATATGGTTGGCAGTTAAAAGGTTAAATAGCGAAATCTATATCCACTAAAACTCAGAGAAAAAAAAAGTGATGCAATTAAAGATTAAATACTAATTAAATGTATTAATTAGAAATATATATATATGTAATCAATTTAATCGAAAAATATATTGTTGTTAGACAGTACTTTTGACGACAAATTTTCGAACCTATATATTACACTTTTCAAATTAATCGTTCCATTATTTGAAAGGCATCTACTTTATCTATTTTTCGGTAAAATTGATTTTATATATATATATATCTAATTAATACATTTAGTTAGTATTTAAAATATCACAGATTTATGTTCTGAATAATTACAACTTCACAATAAGAATGTGTTCCCTTAATAATTAAAGATTTTTCATAAATTTACAATATTATTAGGAGTCGTATGTAAAATAGAAACTGTCAATTCTCAGGTAAGTATTTTAATTATAATGATAAAATAACGTGTATGTTATTTCATAAAATATTATAAATCACGAAAAAAGTATAATATTTTATAGATATTCTTCATAACAAAGTAACAAATCCATAAATATGAACCCAACACGTGCAAGTGAAACTTCTTTGAATTTCTCAAATCGTATTTTAGTTTTTATGACTTTGATTTAATGAAAGTTTATCATTCCAATTATTTTCAATGCCTATAATATATGTTTCCTGTAGTCATTTTTGTGTATTATTTTTGTTCACATCGACAAAAGAAAATACTGGCATTAGGTTTATAAAAAAACGGTTAACTGGAACTGGAGTACGGTGATGGAGACGTACGCGGGCACGCGTCACACGATTGAGTCACCCTGCTCAGGACACGCACCCGGTACATATTGGTAACAGAGCCAGCGGGATTTGGATAACGGAAAAAAATTTCTTAACCGGAGATAAATATAAACAACATGATGATAATGAAATTAAAAAAAAATAATAATTAACATTGCGACCCCTCAGAATAACAAGGTTCCATCTGACAATGACACTGTTTTGAGATAATGAGTTCAAAAGTGTTGATTGAATTTCAACATATATTCAAGTATATTTCGTTTTGAGTATGCAAATATGATCAGTTTTAAGATATTAACTTATTTTCAGTATTATCAATGACCATTGTGAGATGAGGGAAATTAAAAATAAAATAAAAACATTGTAAATTAACAATAATGATCCATAAACTGAAGTTGCAGTTGGAAACTTTAGCTCTTGCTATTTCCGTTAATATCCGTTAAATAGAGTTGGTATGTATGGAAGAAATAAAAAATAATGCATTTGGAACCCATTTCAAGCAATAACTCAAATTACCCCAAAATGTTAGTTAGAACCTTGTTATTCTAAGGGGTGCATTGCTACAATGTACATTAACACGTCATCATTATGTCCATAAGTACCGGTATACAGAAAATCGACCAGCATTCATTATGTATCCTCATCCGCATTGTTTCCAGTGAAATTTTCCGTTACACCACGCAGAATAGTTTGCAATTAAGGCTGTCAATCTCTGGAGGTCCCGTAGACCTCGGGTTTGTCTAGGAAATTGTAACAAATCAGCATCGAGGGCATGTCAGCCCATCGTGCGCCTGACAGACCAACGGTAATTGAATCGCTACGTGTGACTGTCCGGAGTTTATCTTGATGGCGATCGATGGTGATCGCCGAAGCGAGATTTACCATAAAAACAAGACGATAAAGGCCAGTGTCGAGTGGCTGAAGAGAAATTTTAAAATATACCATCTTTCGTAGAAATAAGTCGCACAGCGGCAGAGTGGCCTGGGTGAAAAATTTCATAATTTAATTTTGTAAATTGAGTCAAAACTCTATTTTATTCCACTACATTTTTTATTGTATTAAATGTTATATCAATGTAAAATGTTAAACGTTATATCATTTAACACAATGAAAAATGTGTTGGAATAAAACAGAGTTTTGAACAGTTATTATAATTAAATTTTAAGTTACGTACATAGGCTCAAAATTAATTGGTTTAATCAAATGCGCTGGGATATATACAAAGATTATATAATTATATTGACACGATTTTTTTTATTAAAAAAAAATTCGTCGTTTTTTAAATCCTTTGTATCTCCATTTGATCACTTTGCAGATGGGCCGCTCCGCTGCTGTGCGACTCAAATTATTTACATTTACATGAAATTATTTATGAACATTACCACGATTCAAATTTGTATTTTTTGAGTCCTTGATTATTCTAGATTGAACAAAACACCGGTCTAGTGTGAACACGGATGAGACTTTGGTCTCTGAGATCGCTTAAAAGTGAATATAAAGTTGAGCGTAGAGCGAGCTGTTATTTATTGTCTATTGTATTTTGCACGCAGAGAAAAATTTCATCCTTAATCATGTACTCCAATGATTGTTAATTGAATTAAAATAATTTCAATCTACCTGTAATTATTACTATCATATTACGGTATCAACGGCTGCTCAGTTTTTTTTTGTGTTAACAATATTAATTTCTTTATATTTTTGTGAAATTTACCGGATTTCTTATGTCAGTTAGTAAATTTCTATATCACTAAATTCGTTTATTTATTTTTATAACAAAATCCATAATAATTCGACAGGCAACATGTTAGTAGTTTAATAAAATAATTATAAAACTAATATTTCAATGAATTGGGCCTATAAATACTGTTTTATAAAGTTTATAAAATGTGAAAAAACTTAGATCTAGATAGTTTGAACGATATTTTTTACAGTTTTATAGAAAACTTTATTAGTTAATTTCTCATATTAATAAGTCAATTTTATTAATCTTAGGTACAGTACTTTAGCTAAATATATATATAAACGCACACACCATACACTAAGTCGATAAGTAACTCACAGTAATTATTATGTTATGTTACTTTAATATAAAATAAATATTATATTATGACTATTAATGGTGCGTGAATATACTTTGTAAGTTGAACCAAATGATGTATGCAAGTACGGTATTGTAGGTACCAGTATTAAACAATTAAATAATTTTAATAATAAGAAATAACACTTTGTTTAAAACCACTATTTATTGATACATCAACATGTTACTTGAAATATCTAAACAGCAACAACTATTTTGAATTTTCCAATCAACTTTTGAAAACAAACCATTCTTTTGACATTAACAAGGGCTTAAAAATTCTACATACAGATACTGGGGGTCTACAGTTAGATAAATTTGAAATATTAGAAATAAGAAAAAGTATTAATAGCAAATTAAATACTATAAATAGCCAAATTCTTTTATAGTTTTGTTTTTATCAATGCTTGAATTTTTAATATTAATATACATTGTTTCCTGAAGAAGATACCATAGGTATCAAAACATGTTTCTTTTTTATTATTTATATAATATATTGCCACAAAGTAATTTTGCAAATATTGAAGAATAAAATAATTAATAAATTTGTAGGTTAAACATTTTTATTAACCTAGAAGTAAATGATTTATTTAGAATATACCTAGTGTTCATAAATACAAATATAATATTTATAAAACGTGTTGTTAATTAACGCAACAAAAATCAAAGAAAACTCCTGTCCGCCCTTAAGGCAGACTTTGCGAACGTCAATTGGCGGAAATAACACGCTGGATATTATTTATTAGTATACTTCTGGAAATTCATCTGATCTGATCCGCGATTGAAGGTATTTGCGGCACAGAGCTGCTTCCTGAAACGAAAGAACGAAACCACCGGACGGCAGAGTGGCCGCGGTCGCACCGCGAGGAGCGTCTCAACCCCAGTCGAGTTGTGGCGGACGGAGCGGCTAACTGTAGTGCCGACATGATTGCCAGCTGACGAGATGATTGGCTGACCCCTGCCATGTTTGTTATGGTTGTGTCTTATTTTCAATTATCACTGCCCGCGCGGAAATCGTCAGAATCGCTGCGTCATAGCAGGAGATGTTCTCCATACCTCCGGCTCGTCCGCGGGGTGCACCGGGTCTAGCCGTCCGGCTAACGGTACCCCGAGGAGTACAACGTCAGTGTCGAGGCCTACGACTCTCAAAAGTCAATTGTTATTTTTTGCTAACCGTAAATAATATTTTCCCGTACATGAATGGAGTTCGATATAAAATAGAATTTCAATTATATGCAGAAGATTCCCGTCAAGTTTTGAAGCCCTAAAGAATCACGAGAAACACCCGCATTTAATCAAGCGCGAGCAATTTCGAGTTTCGTGGAAACGTTTTGTAGGTATTACTCGGCAAAAGTGTGACCGCAAAACACATAAAGACGTTGTGGTGAGCCATGGAGCATTTTACCATGTGTCAAGAAGCGTTGGTTAAATTTTACAGGCGTAAACTCACAGCAGTTGCAGACAATGACTTTATTGTTATGCTGAATAATAAATAACACCCGTTTTTGATTTTTGCAACCAAACTAACATTAAACTTAAATACGCTTAACGAAAACCATATCAATATTTCCCGCATGAAAGAGGTATTGAATATACCTAAAGATTATCGAAATTCTCACAAAATATTGAATACATTGTTGAGAATAATTAAATAACTGCGGACATCACGTAAAATAAGTTTGTTTATAACATATTATATTTTCCTTGCGTCAAAGCCGATGATCAAAAACTTAATTTATTTAAATAAATGTTCAGTGATAATTTAAATCAATATATATAAAAATTAACGTAATTTTTGATAATATTTTCAAATAGGTAAGCAGCTAGAAGCTAATCGCGATTAAAATTGTCGGTTTCCGAACAGGAAATTAATCGTACAAGGTATAAAACATATAAATCAGGTTAGTATTACTTTATACTAAAAGGCCTTTTTTATCGTTTCATTTCTAATTTAATTAAATTATAACATCATTATATTAACAGGTTTAATATGAACAATTAGAGCATTCAATGTTATGTTATTTTCAATTAAATATTTGCCGATTTATTAACCAACGGGTTGTCTCCTATTTATGACTGTTGTGAATAATATATACATTTATTATTATTATTATACCAATAATATATTATTGTAGAAAAAGATAGAAAACGGATTAAATAAACAAGCCTATTAATTAACATAAATATTTTCTCACTTTAGTAATCCAGTTAGCCTGGACATGACACTCATAGATGGAAGTAGCTTCGTTGGAACATAATCAACTATTGCTCAAGAAAGTTAGTCGGTCACAACTCGCCTGTATAATATTCATTACAATTTATATACATCAATAGTATACTTATATTGTAACATATTATACAACAATGTATCTATATTTTAACGTATTTACACGATGTGTAAGATAATTTTATCATTTTTTTTTTTCAAAGGTATTTGAGATTCTGTAAAAATAAGGTAGATGGCTCTGTCAAATGATGGAACGATTAAATGTATTAATATCAAAAAGGTAACATATAGGGTCGAAAATTGTCGCTAAAAATAATGTCGCTGTAGCTTAGTTGGATAAAGCACCTTCCCCGGTTAGGAAAGAGATCCAGGTTCGAATCCCGGTGGCGCAACAACAATATTTTTCGATAAAATTGATTTTATATTTAATTCATATTTAAAATTTTATCATTGTTAGACAATTTCGAGTATACTTATTTAGATACGTTTAATCGCCGACCAACAATATAAGAATTATTTTAATGTATTCTTTATTCGCTTTACTTAATAAATTTCGGTTAAACAAACGAGAGAAATCATCACCTCGATCATAATACATATTTGACGTTTTGCCAATAGCTTTGCGCATAATTTAAATTTCTTATACGAAATGCACACTAACTGGGATCGCGAGTCGTACCCATAAATTAAAAATAACCGGTATATAATTAAAGCGACTGTTAAAGATTGATTTTTATAAATCAGTCAGTCAGAAGAGAAAGTATTTAAAAATAGTATTTGATTAAAGCCAATGTTTATTTTGTGAGGAACATTTTTTATTTTTAATGTGTATAATCAACTACTTCATCTTTATTTAATTTTAAATATAACAATTTCTAATTCAGGTGGTCCACTTCGAGAATACAAGTATATATGAATTTATTTATTTTTTAAAATACGTTATTTAAAAATTAAGATTTAAATTATGTTCAAACTTGTTAAAAAATACATTTTCTCAATGATCTTCTAAAATGCATTTAGGTTAATAAAATGTAACATAAAAAATCGAATTGTGTTATTTGAAATTCCGTAAGGTTTGTAATTGGTTATGGAGAAACTACGTAGACATATGAATCGAATGTATAGATACATTAATAAATAAAAGTACAGGAAAACAAATAAATAGTAACATAAATAATAAGCATTTATTTTACATGTTTAGAACATTGGTCTAACAACGATGTATCTGCGTATTATAAATATTATTAGTTATTCAACACATCTTATAACAATTATTCGAAAGCATTTGTATATATGTATATTTGATAGAAATGGAAAGATTAACAAAGATATCGAAAGGAGGGTGACTGAACGGAACAAAGTGAACGGCGCTTTGAATGGAATTATAGCTAATGGGAACTTGTTACATTAGTGATACATAATGAAGTCCCGGTACCGACACTAACATAAAATAATGTGTACATATAGGAGAGGGGGTTGGAATATTAGTTGCGGGACGAGGAGCATTTTACACACATTCTTAGTGGAAACATTAATCCGATAATTTATGACACATTTATGCAACAGTAAAAGTGAGAAACGAAAGTAGACTGAATGCTGATCACTTAGGTGAATATGTAGCAGCTCCATTGATGACAGAGTAAACAATGAAGAAATAAGGAAATAATGTAAACCTGATCTTAGTGTAGTGAGTAAGATTAAGAAAGTATCACTTAGATGGTTTGGTCATTGAAAACTTGGCATGACCAGGTAAACCAGATACTGGAAGATGGTCCTGTTAGAATAGAATCGGTGAGCTTGTATGAGAAAATGTATGAATGTGAATAAGGCGACAATTGTATGCCAGGACATAAGAGTGTGGTGCTCTATCCTCTCTGCCTTAACTCCCGCGGGGAAACGGCGAGATGGTAAGTAAGTAAGTAAGCAAAAGCATTATTTATGTACTTTTTATTAACTATAATATTTACATTTATTAGAAAACTAACTAAAATTATAGGAAAATAATGAGTTTTACATTACATATACATTATATCCTCATCGTTTATACTATCAATCTAGATACATATTTTTTTTAAATAATATCAGTTTATTTATATACACGTGTCATCTAAACATATGTGAATTATCTATTGTAAATTTTACATTGTGGTTTTTAGTAATTTTAATATTACATTACATTATGAGTGAATTGAATTTATGATATTAATATATAAAAAAAAAAAAAATTATTTGGTAGAAATTTTTGATAAAATTAATTTCCAAGTCCATATAAGAATATCTACTGAGAAAATTATACTATAAGAATTACGATCTTCTATCTAGCACGACTTCGCCACGGTATAGCTATAAGATCACAGCATTTATTGGATGCAATAGACACATCGAACAGCATTTGATCTAGATAGTTTTATCGAAAATAAATAAAAACAGCAACGTATTATTTTCTCATATACACGTGAGAATTTTTTGAATCATGATATATTTTCTTAATGCCTTTAAAATATAATCAAAGTGTTAGAATATTCACTGCGATTATCTACTAATCCGTCTACATAACATCACCTCGAACATACCTGATTATCGGGAGTTGCGTTAACAATCTGACCTACATAGTTGTAATATTTTATTTAAGTATTTATCATATAAATGTGGTTAGTGGGCATTATGGCGCTTGTATTATTTTCCAATAAAACGTCAAACACCTTTCCACCAACGTGAATTCAAACAAATTATGCGTTTCCACTGCCGTTATTTCTTGTTAGTATAATAAATATTTACAAAGTCCCAACGTCATAGTATTTTTGCTGTGCCTATTATTCCAAAATATTAACGGATAATTAATGTTTTTTTTTTTAATTTAAAAAAAATTGAAAGCATTGAAACATTATGAAGAATCAATATAATTAATGTTTACTAAGACGGGCAAAAATACACTTTTGATTTGATAAACTACTTATGTATAATATATACCTACTGAACTAACTGCAGCGATTATTTAGGAACATCGATTTTCTAGACCATTGTATTCTCATTATTGCATTTTATAATACATGTACTTATATAATTTCTAACATCTCATGGGAAATATATTTATAAATCAGAGAGATTTAAAAAATTTTTTTTACTGGTAACACCAGTGTTCTAAAAGTCTTTTTCGTAATAAAAATTCTGTAATAATTAATAAAAAATATTATTTTGCATTTAAGTAGAGTTCCTAGGGATTACGTTCTTAAAAAATATGTTTTCTAAATGTGATCCGTTATTTCGCTGGCATTCTTCTATACGGGAGGCAACATTTCTGAGAACTGCTCGGCACGTATTCTGCGTGATTGCTGCCATTTCTTCTCGGATGTTTTTTTAAAAGTGGTCCAGAAAAGGAGGATTGTTACTGTATACCTTTGATTTAAGGTAACCCCATAGAAAAATGTTCATTGGTGTCAAGTCGGGGCTACGTGGAGGCCAGTTTATGTCCTCTCGTCGGGATATCAATTTTCTAGAGAAAATTTCACGAACAACTGGTAAGGACACGCTCCATAGCGACTGAATTCCCAAGAACGCGTTCGTTGGTGCAGCGAGTAAACCAAAACGAAAAACACTATTTAAATGTGACGAATAATTAACCACTTATTAATTACCACCTAATTAATTTCTATATTTATGTATTTTGTAACCATTATTTGACTTATTCCTAAATAAAAAACAATTAAAATAATAAATATTGATTGAAAATTAATTGAGGATGTGACGTCATTCAGACGCAGGTGAAATTAAATAATTTAGAGATTTTTTTTACTAGATTGAATTCCGACAATAACGCTCCGCGATGGAACAAAAGGTAATTTGTCTTAAGGAAGCCGTCGCCAGAGACACGCATTCAGTTTCAGAAAGCGTTCGGATCTTAGATTGGCATCGCGCAGAAGGGTGAAACCGTTCCGTTTGTTCGGTGAAATAACGAAGGCGGCCATTCATAAAATCGTCAACTAAAATACGCGCAATACGAGAATTACGAGATTAAGTTTCGCTCGCGTTTTATTAGCGACCGCTTTAGAAACGACGCAACTTTTAGTGGCAGCCCCGAGCACCACCACACAGTCACACAGTCACACACACCACTACCCGCCCACGCTCGCTCTCTTTTTGTTTCTACTCTCAAGCAGCCGTCAGTAACAGCACCATGCAAATGACGAGTATTTTATTTTATCAAGACACGTTAAAATATATAAAATATATAAAATATGGAATCCTGGTACCGACACTGATGTATGGAAGTGAGGCCTGGAGCTGGCATAAAATGAACGAAAGTAGACTGAATGCAGTGGAAATGAGATCACTTAGGCGTATATGTGGCAAATCTATTTATGACAGAGTAAAGAATGAAGAAATAAGGAAAGAATGTAAAGCTGATGTTAGTATAGTGAGTAAGATTAAGAAAGGATCACTTAAGTGGTTTGGTCAAATGGAACGGATGAATGAGGAGAGAATGATAAGAAAGATATATGACGCTAGTGTTAATGGCACCAGAAATAGAGGACTTGTCACGATCAGGTAATGGTTATGTTAGAAGTCTCAGCAATCGGTGAGCTTGTTTGTGAATATATATGAATGTGGATGTGGCGAGAATTGTGTGTCAGGACAGAAGAGTGTGGCGCTCTATCCTCTCTGCCTACCCCCGCGGGGAAACGGCGTGATGGTAAGTAAGTAAGTTAAAATATACGTAGAAGTAATCGGATGATGGATTTACTGCAGTGTTAGTTTTTATAAAGTATTTAAATTTATGCGAAATGATTTTGCAACTATAATAATAGCCACAGAAAACAATAACACTGATAGTAGGTAGTAATCTAACCAATCAAGTGGAGACACTTATTATGGGACAGCGAATCATTGATTAAGTATGAATGCAAAGAGTACCCCGAAATGTTCACATAATGAAATCCCGCCCAGGCTCACATTTAGTTTAGTTAGTAATAACAATTAAGAAGCGAAGTTGTTTATTGAATTTATTAAAACATGTTACATTTATTAAACAAATATGTGTCATATTAGATAATACCGTTTACTGTTTTCAAACTAAGCTAAAACGCTTATGTTATGAAAATAGGACTTACTTAATGGTTTCCTATAATAAGGATCGAACCACCAATCACGTGATCATTAGGCGAATATCGTAACACTAAATCAATCCGCACTTTTAAATATATATGCTGTTACTATTGTAATAACAAAAAATACTGCGTCCGCGTGTGACCTACACTTTTATCATAAATGCGGTAATATCGTCAAATATAACATCTCCAGCTGTGGCAGGGTGGACTAAAGCAAAATATTATTCTCACCCTGTATCCAAGACATAAGCCGCTTTATTTACAAGTGTTTTTAATAAAAGCCTGATAGCGTATTTCGTATATTTAACGAAGACAATCCGCCTTAAACTTGCTGTTTTAATAGCAAACACCTATAATACTGGTAACAGCAAATACCTATAATACTGGTTATAGCAAATACCTATAATATAATGCAGGTGTAAATTCCACGGAAACTGAACAAGTGGCCTTTTATTATCTGAAAGACAAATGCTCGTAACTTCTGTATACTGCCTGTTTTGTCTTTACGGTTTGATCTCAGCCAAGAAACCGAAGAAAACAGTTATATAATAGACGAGAAGGCTCCAGTTACAAACGTTCATACTCCCAGTAAGTCCCCAGGTCCTTCGGCTCGACGATTGTACATTATCATACTGATTGATTAACGTATACAAATTGATTCGTGGCACTGCGTGGGTTATGGTTGAAGAAATATCATTTAAGCCTAAGCAAGTCGAATAATAAAGATCACAGGTTGCGTTAAAAATATCGTACTGTTTAAATATAACACAGGCAGATAATAATATATCATTAAATGTATTAATTAGAAAGATATATATATGTATAAAATTGTTGCAGCTACCGGAATTCGAACCTGGATCTCTTGCAATCCGGGGAACGTGGATTAACCGATTATGCTACAGTACTCAGTACATTGACGACAAATTTTCGAATCTATATATTACACTTTTCAAATTAATACATCTATCGTTCCATTATTTATTATTATTATGCACGTTCCCCGCATTGGAAGATTCGATAAAATTGATTTTATATGTATATCTTTCTAATTAATACATTTAATATCACAGACCAATGTTCTGAATAATTACACTTCACAATAATAATGTGTTCTTAATTATAATATATTGTTTACAAACAGCGGTAAAGTATTTAAAAAAAATCAGTTTAAATCCTTTTAAACATGTATTTATTTTATTTATACAGTTGAATAATAAATAATTGACTCGACATATCAATCCACAAGTCAAAAAATGGTAACTGCGTTTAATACACATGAAGTTACGTCTTTAATTTGAAGCATGTGTGCTCATGAATTTGTATAAAAAATTCCCCAATCATAAAACCTCGCATTAAATACGTAGAATTCAAACATCGCTGGTGGAGAACTGAATAAAAGAACCGCATTATTAATCGTCTCTCATAACAGAAACATTAATTTTTATTAAAAAGATACACCAAGAACACATCCGAGACTGCTCCTAGAGTAAACTATTTTCAGAAATGAGTTCATAGACTAACATAAACACCATTACAAATAGAAAACAATACAAGCTATGCGTGTGGGATGCTACCAATTATGTTCAAATATTTGAAGTCGTCTAGTTGTACGTACGTACACATCTTATCTTTGGTGAAAGAAAGAACAACAATGTAGCCGTATAATGCCCGTTTTATACGCGTCCTTTCTATTGGATAAATATTACGAAATACATTACAGTGGAACCTCTATATTCGTCATTAATCCGCTCCCGAGGGCCCGACGAATATAGAAACAGTTTTTCCCATAACAAATAACTGAAATTCAATTGATTCATTCCCAGCCCCCAAAAATACAACACAAACGAATACTTTATTGTATTAAGGAGACACGGTGATAGAAGCGGAAAAGGTGGAAAATTACTAATATATAGAAGAAGAACTCTAATTCTGGTGGTGGTTTTCGTCTGCGGTGATGCAGTAGCACTCGACTTAACAATGTCTGTTTTTTAAAACCTTCCTGGAGTAGTCAATCATTTATGTTTTGGTTGACTATGGCAATATTTGGGTGCCGCTATTCTGACCATATTCTGCATTTTGGCCCAGTCAAACGGCGTTTCCAGGCGGTGGAAGTGACAAATATTAACTAATATGGAAACATTTGTTTGTTATCAAAATGTGACGAGTATTGAACCAGACGAACATAGAGGTTCCACTGTATTTTAATATATTTTATTTTCATTAGCATAATGCACCTTTCCCGGTTTGGAAAGAGATCCAGGTTCGAATCCCGGTGGCGCAACATCAATATTTTTAGATAAAATTGATTTTATATGTATATCTTTCTAATTAATATATTTAATTCATATTTATTTTATTTTCGCTTAATATTTTCTTCATAATTTATAACTTTTAATTACTACCGTTTTACCGGTCTCCTATCTCTTAGAGAGTTGCTCGCTTCAGATATATATATATATATATATATATATATATAATCATAAAGGGCAGATAATAAGTAAACACTAAACACCCATTCACTACTTATTACGCACTTAACAAATATTACAAAGACTTGGAAGTTTTTTCGTTATCATAAATCATAAGAAAAATGCGAAAACGATTTAGAATTTCGCGTAAGGAACAGTAAGTATAGAGTTGAGTACGAAGCGACTCGTCATTCGTTGTTTGTTGTAGATGCAGAGTATATTGACAAGCTTATGCATGCCGATCTTTAATGCTAAATCTTTGAGACGAAAGAGCAAAGAAAATTCATTCGTGTGCCATAAGAATAACATCTTACTGTGATAAAGAAAATATATTAAAACACTTGAAAACCCCTTCAGACTTGGTGCACATTAACATTAACATTAACAGAAAAAACATTAAAAAAATATTTCCTGCTTCCCTAAAAAAATCATCCAAGGAAATCGATTCAGATCTAAAGGGGTTAATAAATATACAATAATCTTTACATAATTTTAAAGCTCATCATAATTGTATAAATTAAGTGCGGAATAATTTAAAACATATAATTTTAAGGAGAACATATTATTATTGTAAAGTTTCAGTTTTTCAGAACATAGTTTTGTGATATTTTAATAGATACAAATTAAATGTATCAGTTAGAAAGATATACAGACAAAATTGTGGTATTTGAGATTTTTCACAATTAAAATTTGTCGTTAACTAACTCGGTTGACGTGGTTTTCCCCGAATGGAAAAGTTTCTGGTTTGAATCCCGGTGGCAATCAATATTTTTTCGATAAATTAATTTTATGTATATATCTTTCTAATTGACACATTAAAATTGTATTAAAAATAATATTATTTTATATTGAAAACAATACACGTATTTTCAAAATATAGCAAATAATTGTTTACCGCAAATACGATACATAAATATTGAAAACGATTAATACCGTGCAATAAATTGTTTTGTTATCTTTCATGTGAATGACATTTACTGTGTTTGTGGTTGCAGTTCTAGTCGCTTGGAGACCCTCAAGAGACAATTTGATCCATACGCAGCATCATTCCATTATATTATTCTACCCCGCATTATCTGATGGATCGAGTTCAACAAACGGTTAATTTCCTATGCGCGCTCTTGAGTTAAGAGCTCAAGATCGACTCACTTATGACCAGAGAGCCCACATTTAATAAATATTCAAAATAATTTTGGAATCTGAATGTTCTTAATAATTTCATAAATACCTTTCACTCATTTTTTTCCAACATATGTTCAAAATTTTGCGCTATGCATCACTTTGAAAGTACGTTCAGATTTCATTAAGTTCACTTTTAAGATATGTTAAGAGAAAAATATCATTACTTGTAGACGAAACATGGCAACTCTGATCGGTTACCAAAAACGATACAATAAAGCTTTTTATGAAGCAAAGTTTCGATTCTAAATGACGGTCTTGCACCGAGGCGATGAACCTGCCTTCCAATACGGACAACGGTACATTTTTTATGGGAGGCTGCGAAGAAGATCATCCATCTAAGTACCGACTTGGAACGCAGGCTCCAAAAAGGTTTGCCAAGTATCCCTCCAAGGAACTGAATGCGCATTTAAAATTATTTATATATACGTTATAATGTTTTGATTATAATATTGTATTTTATTACATATTTATATTGTACTTTTTTGTATATATATTTTTGGCAACTGACAGACGCATTACCAAACAGCTCTCTCAAAAGAGTCGCAAAAATGACCAAAGGATTTAAACCAGGATGTTAGGCGATGGAAAACCGTCTTGGATAAGAGTTTTGTGACAGATAATTTAGTGTAGAGGACGCCATTGGACCAGGGCACGGCCGATAAGGCAGCATTCTTTAGGAGGGTATTACCGCCGCTAATCCGAAGCCAACATGGCTTTCACATTAGCTACCGACCTGATAACTATTGTCGCGGCTGCTCAATGGGACCACTGGGGTGGGTGATATCTTCAAATGGAAAATAAAAGGCTGCTATGTAGAGTTAGTGGCATGAGAATACGATTCAAAAAATTACCTAAACGTGTGTGTAAAGACCACACCCTAAGCGACGAGTAGGCCAATAGGTTAGCCAAGTTAAAATAATAAGTGTTAGTTAAAAATTTATTATAATATTGTACAATATTTTAAAGATTATATATATATTTATGTTATTATCTTATTTACTTAATTCTAATTCAAACGTTAAGCCAAAGCGTTATAAGAGTTGAGCTCTCTTGTCTCGGGTATTTCAAGTAACAAAAAGAGCGTAGATAAAAAAATTAAGGACCCCGATTGAACGGACTGACACGTGGCGATTGTGGATATTACAGTTATATTTTGTTACAGTAATATTAAAACAAGAAATTGTTTTGATTATGTAAAATTGTCGTGGCACGAGATTTAATTTTGATGTGCCATTGAAAAATAAATTTGATTTTTTTTTCAATTTTTGGTACTGATTGGTAACTTTGGGCTGCATTTAAAAAGATCACCAACTCAAAAATTAAATGGTAAGTGGGCGGATTAAAAGTGTAAATAGGAATCAAATTAATTCATTGCTATTATATGAAAATTTAAACAGCAAACATTGCACATCATTTTTTTCTGGTAATTTTTTGGATTTTGAATGAGTTCACCACATAAATAATGGCGTGCTTTTCAAGGGTTAATTCTTCTCAATTATGATATTTGCATATATATATTCTAATAAAAAAATAATAAACCGGTTTTCATTCATATAGCATTTTTAAACTAGAGGTTTCGGTGAAAATTGAAAATGATTGTGGGCGGAGCTAATATAGTCTATCTTCTAGTTTAAGTTTTAGTTTATTACTGACGATGACGATTTAAATTAATATTTAATTTTTGATCAAAATTTTGTGTGAAGTAAACAACGTTGTGCTTTATTTTAATAATTAATTATTTTTTCCAAAAAGTTAAAATTTGTGTTACAATGGACTTCCGCAAAATTGATCACGGAAATTTTGAAATGTTATTATTTATTTTGTATTTTTCCTTTAATTGTATACGGTGTTTCTTTAATTAATTGGTAACATTACAGTAAGAATTGTGTAGTAGTAATAATTTTCTCTATAATATATATATTTTTTATTAGAAGACAGACAATTAACCATTTTATATGGAATATGTTACAATCTTTACGAAAATGTTTCGTCAAATTCAAATCACGCGGAACCTAGATACATTAGCGTATCGGTGTCAGTTGACGGAAGGTACCGAGTGGAAAGGCTAACGTGATAAACCCCATTTCTTCTCCGGTAGAATGAAAGAGTTCGCACATGCCGACCGGCTGCAACTCTACAATATGTTTACGACTATTCGACGTTACGGAATTGTGCGTTTTATACATTTCTTCTGATACGCCGTGTAATAAAATCGCCACGAAATCATTTCAAGTTTCGTAAATTCAACCAATAAAACTGACATCCAATGAAGCTTTTAGTTGAAATTCTAACACACCTCTCTATTTGAATTACAAAGCGAGTTTTGATAACTTTATACACCGCGAGCTCGGAGGTCAGAAAACATCTTAACCATTTTACTTGTCAATAAAGTAGTGCCGAAAAAATCGATTTTGAATTCCAACCAGATTAACTTGAAGATTTTTCGAATCGTAATATTATGCAGATGCTCACCACGTGACTGTGCTTATACAAATATTACGGCAGCTCAGCATTCGTTATTAGTTTTTCTGCATCTTAAAGGCTTCAAATTTCTTTCCTTCGACGTGTCAAAAATGCAAGCGGATATATACACGCAAAAGATAGTACTTTACAATAAGTGTATCTATAACTTATCAATTTTATTCACCATTCGAATAAACGTCTAGTCACAGAAAAACAAAGTCAACAATACATTTTTTAATCTCTTTTTTTTATATATCTATTTTATATATTACAAAATAAAAATCATATATATATATTTTTTTAAACACTAATTTAATGTATTAATTAGAAAGATGATCAATTTTATCGAAAAATATATTGTTGTTGATACCGGGGATTCGAACGTTATATTTTTCAAATTAATACATCTACCGTTCCATTATTTGAAAGCCATCTACATTGTTTTTACGGAATATCAAATACCTTTGAGCAAACCGATAGCAGAAGCCAGAATCGACAATTTAACATATTTAAAAAAAATCACAGACTTGTGTTCGAAATAATTACAACTTCGCAATAAGAATGTGTTCTCCTTAATAATCATAAATATTTAACAACAAAAAGTCTACGATAAACCATACAACAGTATTATATTTACATGTACATAGAAAAATGTAAGTTATTTAGATACTTACATGTTTTTAATTATTTGACTTACATAGGCGTTGTATTTAACTACTGTTTTTTCTTTTCAATTCGTCCGTTCCATCATCATGGCAGTACAATACACTTTTCTAAATAACAGTGGTTGAAAAGAAAGTATATTCTGGTTAATTAGTTAAAAATGCTGCTTCAACCGTTAAAAATATTTTTAACTAGTACATGGTAGACCGTATAATAATAATAAGCCGTACACTAATACGCTGTAAAATTTGAGGTGATGTTGGTACTAAATGGCTCGAAGGACACAGAACGTTAAATTAGTAAATCAATGTTAACAACTTCATCGGGCCTGGTAAGTACGCAAGTAAAAGTTGCAAGTTTCAGGCATCAACTCATCATTCGAACTTGGCGCTCGCGATGTGACCGCTCGCTACTTCCACGATTTTATGACGCTCATAAATAATATTAAAAAAAAAACTTTTTACAACAACGGTCGTATGTTAATATTGCGCAACAGGTATTTTAATCAGCCGAAAAAGATTACATTAAGTTTTATTTATGACTCTTTTATGAAAAAATAAAAAGACACTTCAATGTTTACAGTAGACTCGGGCATAAAAATATTCATCAATAATCCAACAAAAGTTGTCAAACTATCACCGATATGCGTACCTCGCATTTCTCATAAATTAATAAAAAAAATATCGAAGGTGAAATTAATCGAACACCATAACTAAGAATGCTCCTTATTGCACGTGTTGCTTCTATGAAAATATTTTAAATCTTTCAATATTTCGATCGATACATACTTATACTTTTTTTTGTAATTATTATTTACTACTACATGTCAGATTTCCATTTTTATATATATATATATAATTATTATTATTATTATTATTGTAAATGTAAGTATTATATGTAAGAGATTTTTCTCTAATAGTGAGGTAGCATGCAAAAAAATTATCATATTGAATCTAATTTTAAGTTCATTCGTTATATATTATATTTGCGGACTAAGCCAATAAATATTATTTTGGTTTTTTTTATGCACGTATGTACATTTTATTATTTTAAAAACAAGCATATTATTTAAAGTCACAATTTCAATAAGTATAACACAATTGACATAATGCAAATATAGAGTAATACGTAAATAAGAGTACAGTCAAGAGTATAACACAATTGACATAATACAAATATAGAGTAATACGTAAATAAGAGTACAGTCAAGAGTATAACACAATTGACATAATACAAATATAGAGTAATACGTAAATAAGAGTACAGTCAAGAGTATAACACAATTGACATAATACAAATATAGAGTAATACGTAAATAAGAGTACAGTCAAGAGTATAACACAATTGACATAATACAAATATAGAGTAATACGTAAATAAGAGTACAGTCAAGAGTATAACACAATTGACATAATACAAATATAGAGTAATACGTAAATAAGAGTACAGTCAAGAGTATAACACAATTGACATAATACAAATATAGAGTAATACGTAAATAAGAGTACAGTCAAGAGTATAACACAATTGACATAATAAAAATATAGAGTAATACGTAAATAAGAGTACAGTCAAGAGTATAACACAATCGACATAATAAAAATATACAGTAATCGGCTAATGATGACGATGATCATTACATTACATTACATGAATTCTTAAATTCTTGGAAATAGGTTAAGAACTAAGCTAAAATAAATTCATTCAAAATGTTACATTCCAAGATCATTCACGCTTGAAGACTTTTTGTATGAGATCACGATAAGAATCCGGATTGTAAAATTTAGTGCATGGGCTTTATAAAACATTTAACATCTGCAGACAGATTGTAATTTATGACATATTTTGCAACCCAAAAAAAAAAACTAAATGGCTCTTGCCTTCCGTTTGAATATCGTTGTATTTTCAGATATGCCTCGGCCTTTTAGAAAATGACACAGCTCTTATTCTGCTACCTTAGCCTTCTTGTGGACATATTTCAGTACGAATGGGGGGCACTTTATTGTAATTTATTACACGAGAACATCTATTAATACTAATTTAAAGATATTTTTTCAGAAATATAAATAACAAGGTAAATAACAAATAACCTGGTTTTAACCCCCAATTATAAAAAAAATCACAAAATTTTAAATGCTTTCATTTCAAATATGTAATATGAAAAAAACAATATATTATCGTTTTACTTTTTAAATAATAAAGATTCACGGCATTAAAAAAATGTAATTAGGCGGTGCTCTTGAATCAACAATGAATAGTAGCTTTCATTTTATATGGTTTGTGGAGAGTTTTTGGAAACAGGTATTAATATGTAAGTATACAAAACACTGAAACAGGAAATATCTATTACCGAAAAACATCATAATCAGAAGTACGAATCGATATAAAAGTAACTTATACTAAAGACATATCTCGGTGTAAAATTGTCTCATAGCGAGAAGTAACATAACTCAGTCCATATACGCATCGAACCAACAAAAGAAATTCCGTGCATTGCACAGAATTGGGTCAAGAACTGTAGCTTTCAGGTAATGGCCACATGCGCCCTATGTGTGTAATGTGTAATTCACCAATACTCGGTTCTTTAGTCCTAATTCAGGTAACGGCCACAGGCACTGTATGTGTGTAATGTGGAATTCACCAGTGCCATGGTCGGTTCTACAGTTCTAATTCACGTAATAGCCACAGGCGCTGTATGTGTGTAATGTGTAATTCACCAATGCCAGGTCCGGTTCTTTAGTCCTAATTCAGGTAACGGCCACAGGCACTGTATGTGTGTAATGTATAATTCACCAATGCCAGGTCGGTTCTTTAGTCCTAATTCAGGTAACAGCTACAGGCACTGTATGTGTGTAATGTGTAATTCACCAATGCCATGGCCGATTCTTTAGTCCTAATTCAGGTAATCTTCTTTCGAGATCGGCGCACGACTTCAATCCCTCTTCGCCTGCATTCAACTATAACAATCGGGTCGCATGCCTGCGTATGTTTCGGCGTCGTTTTCATTTTTCAATACAATTTCCTGTAAATATCGGGACGCTTCTGCTACCGCACGAGATACGAGATACGGAAGCAGTTCGTGAGCGGATGCGCTCAATACGCGATACGTATAATTCCGCATTTTAATTTACGAAAAATAATTGAATTATTTAAACTGTGATAAAGTGACGAGAGACAATAAAACGTAGAAGATCGCTAATTGGCGATCCCACGCTACTATTATTATAAGAATCGTCTCAAATAAATGCCCAATTAGATAACCAAACACCACGTGAAAATAACAGGTGAAATCTTGCGAGAAAACATTTGATTAAGTCTTGGAACGTGAGTGAGAAAGAAACATATTAGGTAAAGATCGGTTCCAGAATATTCGAAAAGAACTTTAATCTAGATCTGAAGATGATACGAATTGATAAAATTAAATACAGAATATGGAAAAAATATGTACATGTTCATATATATTTGAAATCGGGGTGCATTGGTATGTACTTATGTCTTCTAATTATTTCATTGATGCTAAATGTAAGGAGCTTATAACAGAAATAATATATACCTAACATATATATTTAAAAAATATATAAATAAGGTAGGTGTATTATATTGTCGTTTGAATCATGTGTCATTTGACATTAGTCGTAGACAATATTTGAATGCGCGGTGACAACACAAGCCTTTTCCGTTACCTTACAACGTTTTGATCGTCGTAAAAATGCCTATTCCAAGAAATATTTCTAACATCCTGCGAGTCCCTTTTCAACTCGACCGCAACATAAATAAAGTAAATTTAAAATCTCACCAAATCTTCTGACAGATGTTTAAAATTCATTTAACTTGATATGTACAATTAGGCTGAGCCGATTTTTTTTTTGCATGGTGCAATTTCAACAGCGACAGAATAGTGTCAAATGAAGTAAAAATTACGCGTGTAAAATATTATTCAAATTGAGAATCGACTTCTGTCTCCGGATTGACTTCAAAGTTTCGAAAAAAAATAATTTTTTTATCATATTTTCTTGCTGGTATTAATGTTACTGTAAATTGAGATATTATCTTTATTTTAATACTTTCGTGTACAAAATATTGTCCTTTTCTATAAATTATAACAGTTATATGCCTTTGTTTTGGCAGCAAATGAGTTATGGTGAGGGGGCGGGGGCTGCTATTGCTCCGGTTACTTGAAAGAGAGCTCGCGTTAGCGCGCGTTTTTGCTATGAATCGAACTCGAAAATCATGAAAATGTCCTGTGCTTGACGAAATTCATGATATGAAAGACAATGTGTTGCTAATTTATGAAGAAGAGATGAAGTTTTACGAGTGGACAAGACAGGCTTAACAAGCACGAAAACACACCCATCAATTCATAAAATAGCAGACATTGTAACATACACAATAAAAGACATGGATTAGACCATCAATTTCTATAGCCACACACACGAGTTACACAGATGTTAAAATACTATCATTTAAAGTATTAAAATATCCTTAAACCTCACCCTAAGATACCAAAGAAAAATCAAGAGGAAATCCATCGAAGTAGTAATGTGCTGTTTGATATTTCCAAATGTAAATAAATTAATGAATACTCCTGTCCCAGGGATCGTAAAATGACCGTTCAAAAGCAGATCATCCTAACTAATCAGCGACCATCAAGAAATATGATGATTGGAAACACAGATGTAACCGTAATAAAACAACTGAAAAATCGTTTGAAAAGGAAACTTTCCAGACAAAAACCCATTTGCGAATGAAAGAAAAACCCACTAGATGATAAAGCAACATCTACAA
Organism: Eubasilissa splendida; assembly: GCA_031772225.1. Classification (NCBI taxonomy): domain Eukaryota; kingdom Metazoa; phylum Arthropoda; class Insecta; order Trichoptera; family Phryganeidae; genus Eubasilissa; species Eubasilissa splendida. The sequence goes on along the minus strand of CM062849.1, from coordinate 29,412,628 downwards.
TGAATTATTTTATGTCTTCAACGTCCAGTTTATCTAATACAACTACATCTGACATCGCTGTCACCTCCAAAACTGCAATACAAACTTCTCGCAAGGGGCCTGCCGCTACCGTCGATTTTTCCACATTGGCAAAAACTTCCGACAAGTATGTAGTGTCAGACAAAGCAGCAGCAGTCATTGCTTCATCAGTTCTGCGTGACATTAAGTCTGATTTTCCAATTTTAGATGCGAACAAGATATGCAGAACAAGACAGAAAACAAGAGAGAATATTATGACACAAGATAGAGTTTACAGAGAAACGATCCAAGAAGAACATATTTCGTTTATAAAATAACCCGTTTCGAAATATTTGTGATACACTGTGCCAGCATTTGAAACATCAAAAGCGATCGAAATAACAATCACAGAATTCTTTTCAGAAGAAAAAATTTCATTTGCATATTTACGTGCAGCTTATTTTCCTATCATACATTCGTAGCCCAGCCTAATGAACAGGGTGCGTAATATATTCGGTTGACCAAAAATATCACTTATGGGAAAGTATGACAGAATTAAGAAAAACATAGGGCTGTTTAGATCAACTCATCAAACAAAGTGTCGAACCCATAGACAAGCTGCTTCCAAATGAAGTTTCCTTAATATTGCTTTATTTAAAACATTATAGAAAATGCTGGGAGTTAGGGTAGAGCTGCCATCATTGGACCCCATCATGGACTGCTTCAATATATCAGAAATATAAGACGTTAGAAACCATCAGTGACGTAAGGAAGCAACCGAGCGACCTCTCTTTGTCTCAGTCTTACCGTATTTACGGTGAAGACATGCATTGATGCGTTGTTGTTCTCACAATATAATATTACATCAAACTAAAACAATTATAAGTATGATTGTATATACTAGATTTTAATGTACTTATCAATAATGTAAGTAAATAATTAACAATATTTGAATATCTCCAAGGACACACAATTTGATGCCGACAGTGAAGCTGTAGTTAAAACTCAAAGTGTTTCTACATAGTAACATATATACGACTTCAAAAAATTTGATAGACACGGAGGTTGATTGAGTGGAATGGTAAACGTTACATTATGTAAAAGTGATTACTTAAACCAATTGAAAACAATTTGTAGGCCCTGTAATACCCTATACTTCTATACTTCCCATATAATATAAATATGAATAGGTTTGTATCTATGAGATATTTATAAATTATTTAAATATATCATTGTTTGCATCTATGAAAATAGTTCTTTGGCAAACAATTTAGTTTTTTTTTAAAACATGTTTAGTAACGAGTCCGTAGTTGCCATCAACGGACCACCGTGTAGCCTTATCATTGGACCTGTCAAGGCAATGATTTCTTAACTTCTTTCTTATTTCAAGATTTTTTTGTTTTTATTCCGGAAAATTTCTGAAAAAGTGAGACCAGCATGTCATTGGTGTTACAAGTATTAATAAAAAAATAAGTAGACGTGAATGAGACGAATGTTTGGAGTTCCAAAAGTAACAGTGAAACGAAAGCTAGGTGGAATCAACCAAAAAATTTCAGATAGTTGGATCCGAAGGTGATCTCCCTTTGTAAGAGCACAGAGCTTTGCAAACATATTCTCGCGTTGTAAAATTGTTTGTTTGGTGCCACTGTGTAACGCCTGGGTCCACCATAATTGCGCTTGCGTTAATAAATGTGTAAAAAATATATATATGAAACGCAACACAAAAATGTATTGTTTAAGCGTAATTTGAGGTTTTCTACATTAATTTAAATATGATTATTATGAAGCTTCTTGATTTGACCATGTGTGCAAAATATTAGTAATTTTCGAATGATGAACTTCTAGCGGTCCATATAGGGCGACTTTACCCTATATGTTTATTACGCATCTCGGAATTTTTGTACTTGAAAAATGTATTAATAGATATATTCTAAAATATAAAAGTTTTCGATGGAAATGTTGCATTGCCATTACCGAAATATTTTCATTTTAAAGGTACCATTTTTGCAGGTCCTAAAGATACCAGGATCATGTATATCTATTCTGTTCTCCATTCAATTATTCAAATGTATGTAGAGCCATTATCTCACGAAGTAAATTTGTAAATTTCTCTAGAACATTCCGAGTCCTATCTAACAAAAACATCGTCAGTCTTTTTATAGGCGAGATTTTTCGATAGTCACACGAGACTCATGCGTCGGCACACTGCGCAGTGCGCTGCGCACTCGGCGGGTTAATGACTCGCTCGGCCAGCGAGCCGGGACTAATCACGAGCCATTCATCATCACTTGACACCACTTCATTTTTTCTCCAATTCACACCTTTTTCTGTCGCTCTCCTCACGGGTTCAATATGACATTCCATAGCCGCGTCCCCCTCACACTCCCGCCCAATATCGCTTCACCTTTGTGTTGTGTCGAGAACCAGTCCGCTTTGTACGAAAGCTCTCGATAATTTTACAAATAGGCAGTTTTATTTCGGAATGAGCATCCTCTTTGGGCACCGATTCACAGCGATAGTCGAGATGTGGCATTGTTCGAAATACCCGTTTCAGTGTACATTCACATTCAGAGGTGTCACTGTGAACATTTGTCTCTATCACAGCTTCCTAACTACCGCGAAATTCACGAAGACACGTTTAAAACCTATCCATCTCATTTATAAAAGAAATTCTTGAGTAGACCGAAAATACAACAAATGCTTTACTTTTTTACACAAAAGCCTAAATGTTAACATTTTAAAACCTGCGTAAGTTATACATAATGAGCCAAATTGGACTGACTGATGTAAAATGCATATAATTTTGTAATTTTAATATTTATTAAAAAAAAAAAGTATTAAGTGAAAGTGTATTTTGTTAACTTTTTTTAAATTTATGTGTGGAAAATAACACCATTTAAATGACCTTCATTTTCTTGTTGACAAATAATTGCTATTTCTAAAGTATTTTGCATTACATTATGCAACGTTTCTGTCTCCAAATTTGTTTTTTCTGCACGAACATTTTATTTGAGCTCCTGAATTGTTGCTGGTCTATTCATGTAAACTCGGCCATTTATGTAGCCCCATAAAAAAAAATCAGGCGCCGTCAAATCTGGGGAACGGGGAGGCCAAGCAAACTCTGCATTTTTTTAAATAAGCCTGTCACCGAAAATAGATCGTCGCAAAACATAATAAAATTCAATAATTTTAACGTGCTCTTGCACTGGGTATGTAGCCATTATAAACTTTCATAAATTCTTTATTGTCTGCAAAAAAATAATAATTAAAAATAAACCCCACCAAAGTTATAAATTTTTAAAAAGAGTCAGCCCTAATTGGCTCACCCTTTACTACCGCAGTCAAACCCTATTATAACGAAATTGCAGGGACCGTCAAAAATATATGGTTATATTGAAATATCGTTTTGGACCGCGAATTCGTTATTCGGTAAATTTCGTTATTTCGGTTTTCGTTACAACAGAATTTTATCTGTATATACCATATATATGAAGCCAAAATGGCCATATTTTTGCTCGCGTGTCTCTTCCCTCCCCCAAAACCTTAAAAATGCCCCGAACACCACATGTAGTCACCATATGACATTTCCTCAAGAAAGTGATATTTTCAACACAAGAGCAACAAATAAACTTTGATAAAATTCAGTGAATTTTATCATCGCCATAAAAAAACAGTGTAATAACGTGGCGCGGTGCCAAGCAGCCGGAAGTTTGGGCTATAAAAGTGACATACGCATAAATTGTTTGGTCATCTAATTATTTCGTAACATTATTCTGAAAATTTCTACACCGTTTAATCATTAAAATTAGCCTAAGATATGTTTGTTTGGCCAGCTGGGAGGGGTGAGCGTTTTGTTTAAATTGTACTTCTAATTAGGAACGAAATAATTACATTCAATGGAGCTGTTAAAGTGGCCATCGCCGTTCGTTACGACCATCCGGGAAGAGGAGATGCGTGTACTTCTCTAAATTCTACGCTCAATCAAAAGTCACTAGCGTAGAAGTGAGATAGGTGAAAACCAGTGTAGACGTGTTTAATAATATTTCATGTAAATTCGTAGCAATTTATTTGCGATTTTTTTTAAAATAATTAATTGGCAGCCTCGTTTCGTTGTAATATTTATGGTGTAAACATATTTATACTGCAGTAAAAATAGTAAATGATTACATTTATTGAATCTACTTTAAAAAATCATAACTTATTTCAGTGGTTTAAAAACATTTACAAAGTAAGCTGATTTACAACAAAAAATTGTTTGCATTGACGTAATAAACGCAGAATACGTGTCTATTGTCTACTATTTTCAAACTAAGCTAAACGCTCTTGCTATGAAATCAGGATTAACTCGGTGGCCTCCAGGAACGAGGCTCAAACCCCCGAATCGTAACCACTAGACTCTAATACAAAAAAGTTATTAATTTATTCCGTTATTAAGGAAATATTTAGCGAGATTTTTTTGTAATTTCTGTGATCTATGACATACGCACGCGTGTGAAGTTTGCGTACGCAGATATGTCTACACACACACACACACACACACACACACAAGCGCGCGCGCGAACAGGCGGTGGGGGCAAATTACATATTCACGCGAGATTCCCGCGCCGCGCCGGGCGGGTGAGGACGGTGCGGGGGGCCGGGGGGCCGCCAGGCTGCGGGCGCTCCGCTCCCCGCAATTAAAAGCGATCGTGCGCCGGGCCTCGGAGACCGAGCGTGAGGCCCTAGGGCCGGGCCCCGCCGCGCCCCCTCGGATAGCCTTTGCTACTACACGCCCGACATATTTTTCAAAACTAGCAAAGGTGCGAAAATACACGAGAACTGGGCAAAAGTGTGCCAAGATAAGACGATAAATTCGAGCTAATTCATTATTACAAGCGCCCGACCACTGCTTTACAACTCACGAGTTAGCGATTGAATATTCAATGAAAATATTTTTTTTATTCATCTGTACGTATACTTTATTCTTCAACAGAAATTAAAAACTTTTGGGGTATAAGAATTATCAATTAAACGTATTACAACTATTATCATTTGTTATAATTTGCAAATTCGGAAATATTTCGAAAAATATTTTTTTTACCACATTTTTTCTGAAACTGGGTAGGTCGTCTGCGTTTTTTTTAAAATGCTATTTTTCAGATAAAATGACATACTATTGGATAGTACTAAAACATAAGTGTCGCTATTTTGTGTACCTTATAAAGTGTAAAGTTGAAAAAAAAATGAACATTTTCGACACATACTTCTTGTCGCCTTTAATCAAGGCTAATATGGTCATGCTGGAGCTCAACTAGAAAATTTTGCTATAACCACCTTGCTCCGTCAGATTATCACCATTTTCGGTCGCTCTCCGATCAAATGCGGGGCATTATGTTGAACAACAACGATGACCTCAGAAATTGGCTCGATAACTATTTCAGTACCAAACCAGCCGATTTTTATAGAAAAAGGCATCGACAAATCCTGAACAATAATGGAGAATACATTATTGATTGATATGTTGTAATTTTTGTTTTATTTGATAATAAATTATTGAACAAAACCGCAAAAACTTTGTTTACGCGCCTTGTTACTTCGATTGGCACCACCAGGTTTCCTGGTTTATAATAATGTACATGTGTGTGTGTGTGTGTGAGTGAGTATTGCCGCTCTTTTTTTTTCGGAAAGCTAAGAAGACGGTAACCGACAAGCATCATTCTTATTGCGTCCCATGCTTCGACCAGTCCAGCGGTCCAAATAAACCAGCAGTGCACGAGATCTAATCCAGCTAAAATAACAACAACATCGGACCAGAAAGATAGCGAAATTAAAGAGGTTAGTGCAGTTCATATATCATATGTGTGCATATTTTTAATCTGAATCCTGGGAACCAGCTATCGAAGGCATTTACATAAACAGACTTATTAGTTAACCCAATACATACACAAAACTCTTATAATATAAACCTACCCAGTAAACAAACACGTTATGAATTAATCACAATAATTAACGAACAAGGAACGTTACTAATATACGTAAATTGACTGATAAATAAGTCAAAATAATATTTCTAATACTAATCGGGATGCAACGTTCGAAGATTTTTAATTAAGGTTGCTTTTATTTATATTATCCGGTAAAGCTTCCTCGAGTAATGAGGGTTCTGGATAAGGATTATCTTTTGAATGAAGACAAGCAGGTCCGTAAAAACTTTACTGGCCGTCAAGTTTTCACCAAGTCACGTTTAGCAACTAGTCGCCCAACGAGCCGCGTTCGGTTTTGAAGTTCTTACGAAGTCCCGATACGCGTCTACAAGTTGGCCGACGCCCCGCGGCGGGACGGCCTGTCCGGCGATCCCCGCTATTGATGTGAATACAAATTTCAGCTAATTCTATAGCAGAGCGGAAGATAATGTTGAGTGGGTAATGCCTATTGTTACCTGCGTACTTAAATGCACCGAGGGAATAGTTCGTTACCGGGCTGGTGAAACGCCATTCTTCTATCGTGATCTATTTCTACCGAGAGCCTCTTATTTATAGCGATACAAAATAAATTTACGTATTATGTAAATGTTATCTGTCATTATCTTAAAAGAATTTATAAAATCCTCACTAAGAAAATATCGGCAGAACTTATATGAAAAATTTATACAAATCGACATGAGCACGAACGTCATACAAGAGGAAAAGATAGAGATGAGACTGCCATTCAGGAATAAGGTTAAATCTCAGAAATCGACGATGTACAGTGCGATAAAGATTTTTAATGAAAAGTCAGAAGACATAAGAAAGGAGGAGAAACTACATATATCCAAATACTAATTAAATGTATTAATTAAATAGATATACATAAAAAATCAATTATATCGAAAAATAATGTTGTTGAGCTACCGGGATTCTAACCTGGATCTCTTTCCAAACCATAACTCTGACGTCTGATATCGGTTTACTCAAAGGTATTTGAGATTCCGTAAAAAACAAAGTAAATGGCTTTCAAATAATGGAACGATATATGTATTAAAGTGTAACATATAGGTTCGAAAATTTGTCGTCAAAAGTACTGTCGCTGTAGCACTCTTGGATAATGCACCTACCTCGGTTTGGAAAGAGATCCAGGTTCGAATCCCGGTATCGCAACAACAATATTTTTTGATAAAATTGATTTTATATGTATATCTTTCTAATTAATACATTTAATTTTTTTTTAGTATTTAAAATATCACAGACCTATGTTTTGAATAATTACAACTTCACAATAATAATGTATTCTAATAACATATATTTAAAATTAAACTAAACAAATATATGAAAGACGTTATTGTAAAAAAGAACGATTTTAATCTTGTTTATATTAGAGCATATATATAGAGTATATTTATGTATGCACTGTATTAAGAATAAATAAATCAATTATTTTCAGGTACTGTAATTCCAGTTCATTGATAATGATTGATTAAATTAAACATGTTCAGTAATTTCCGCAAAATAAAACTGTTCTAGATGACATCATTAATTAACTTTGTTCTATAATTTCTCTCATTAAACAAGTTTCTGTTATTATTTTTAAAAACAAATAAATATTTTTAAATACAGTAGATCAGGAACTTGTGGGAATCAAATCATTTTTTTATGTTAAAAGAAATAACAGATATCGGCCTAGTCAATGGAAAGTTATATCGTAAAGTCATAAACAGTAAAAATTTCAGTAACGATGCAGCCGTTGGGCAACCCGGGTAATATTTAAAAGATAAAAGTGGGTTGCGCCAAGTAGCATCTTTGTCAGATGTCGACCTAGTCTAGTCAATAGAAAGTTGAGTCGTAAAGTCATAAACGGTAAACAATTAGATGTCGATGTATTTTATTTTGTTCTTCTATGATGTGAAATCTTTTAGGTATTAAGCACTTTCACGTTAAGAGTAAATAAATGTATGAAATCACATGCATTTTGCATTAAGCATCTTTCACGTTAAAAGTAAATAAATGTATGAAATCACATGCATTTTGCATTAAGCATCTTTCACGTTAAAAGTAAATAAATGTATGAAATCACATGCATTTTGCATTAAGCATCTTTCACGTTAAAAGTAAATAAATGTATGAAATCACATGCATTTTGCATTAAGCATCTTTCACGTTAAAAGTAAATAAATGTATGAAATCACATGCATTTTGCATTAAGCATCTTTCACGTTAAAAGTAAATAAATGTATGAAATCACATGCATTTTGCATTAAGCATCTTTCACGTTAAAAGTAAATAAATGTATGAAATCACATGCATTTTGCATTAAGCATCTTTCACGTTAAAAGTAAATAAATGTATGAAATCACATGCATTTTGTAGGGATCAGAATATTATTGCATGTTAACCGATTTTTTAAAGTTATGTAGTGAAATAAAATTCGTCCATCAACAACCTCCCTGTTTACGGGATACTAATGTCTCTATAATTAAATATGTCATAAGTTTACAAGTAAAACTGCTTACAATTATGGATCGAGAATACTGAAATTTATAGTTGACCCACGACATATTTGTGGATATTTAGCTGATTGTATGATTTATTAGAAACGTAGTTTGTTCATTTAAAATAGAGCATATTATAAATTTTTTTATACTTAATATGTTGATTTTATAAATCTGCAGATGCGCGTCTAGAAAAAACTAGGCGATCTAGAGCTATATGTATCATTTAAAAATCTTTAAAAGACTTAAAAGTCATTATTAATTAACATTAGGTCTGTGATCATTTATAAAAATAAAAAAAACAAAATACAATAATTTAATTGAGAGTAATAACAACGGTACAATGTTTAACAATAATTAAACTGATGTATAAAAGTATTAAGTATATATTTTTATTTATTATCTTTGTTTTATTACCATTTTCTTCTTCAGGATATGAATGATAGTTATGACATCCTGAAGAAGAAAATGGTATTTTTCGAAACCGGTAGATGTGTTTAAACTCATTTTAGTGGTTAATAAAACAAAGATAATAAATAAAAATATGAATTTTAACCACAAAGATAATATTGCTAATTTTAAAAGTATATTAAGTATATATCTTCCTTTTATATGACCAAAAAACTATGTTGTGTATATTTTAAGTTTATTTAAAATAAAATTACGACTGGGACCTAGTCATACTTAGAGATTTGGACCACCACTAAAGAATGATACCGACCGTAGATCGGTTCACCTGATTTTTTTATATCTATTTCTATTTAAAATCATTTACCCACTTTTTTAAAATTGTATTAAAAAGCATTCTAGTAAACATATCATTAGAAATAACATTGAAAAAAACAATATTATCTAAGTAGATTTGTTGAAGGTATTATTATGTGACAAAATAAATAGTTCTGACGATTTTGTATTATTCTAATAAAAAAAAAACATTAATTGTTCAAAGGTTTTCGGTGAAATTTTGTGGAATTCCATGATTATTTTGTAAATTGACTTATAACACTGTTTTATTCCACTATATTTTATTGTACTTAAACGTTATAACGTTATCGGGAACATCTTACTTTATTAATAATAGTTGAATTATATTATTCTAACATTTAAATATAATAAAATAAAGTGGAATAAAACAGTATTTTAACTCAATTTATAAAATAAAAAACATTATTTTGTGTATTTTTACCGTTTGTCAATTAATTTTCAATTGTCTGTTTTTCAATTGATATTTACTGTCTTCGCAATCATCTGTAAAAGTACTAACTTGATAGTCACTGCATAATCACGTATTCGTCGACGGGCGCAAAATATATAAGTACCAAAGGAATGGAGTTGATTGTTTATAAATTCATAAAATTAATTTTCAGAATAAATCATCATACAACACATAATTCGTAAATTTCAAATGAATAGTGCACTCCAATGTAATGTTTAAGATTTTTTTTCAAATTTTTCTAAGCGTAACGCACAGATGAATATTAAAATATTATGTGATATATTACGAAACTAGCACATTAATTAGTTTTGCGACTTTTATATCATTTTTCTTAAAAAAATCCATAGATTAAATAATATTTATCCAAAAATATTGCTGTTGCGCCACCGGGATTCGAACCTGGATCTCTATCCTAACTGGGGAAGGAGCATTATCCAACTATGAACAGCGACAAATTTTCGAACCTATATGTTACCTTTTTGATATTAATATATTTAATCGTTCCATTATTTGAAAGAGCCATCTACCATATTTTTACTGAATCTCAAATACCTTTAAGTAATCTGATAACAGACGCTAGAATTATTAATTCATTTTTATTAAATTTTGGACGCATAAACAATATTTTTCGATAAAATTGATTTTATATGTATATCTTTCTAATTAATATATTTAATTCATATTTAAAATATCACATGTTCTGAATAATTGCAACTTCATAATAAGAATGTGTTCTTATAATAATATTTATTCTGTTACTAAATTTTGTTAATTTATTTAGTACTAATTTAAAAAAAAAAAAAAAATTCGCATGATTGTCTCAATGAAAATAAGAAAAACGCATATTTTTTCGAGTTTAGTTTTAATATTTACCACGCCAGACTTCATAATTCAATGTGAGATTATTGAGGAGAGACATTCTCTCAAATTATACAATAAATTAAATGATTGCGCCACAGATTTAAAATAACTTAATATATTATAAAATTTGGCTTTATTATAGCAGCCAACAGCAATAAAATCACAAAACATGTAAATCTTTTGGACGTTAGAGGTCGACTAGCGCAACTTGTTCAGTAGGAACGATAAGAATTTTACGGGTTATTAAATTCAAAAACCACTCACTCAATTCAAAGTATCGCGCCTGCGAGAATAATCTGTGAAAACAATTTTTTATGTATATTTAATTCCAAAGAATTCACAAGACGATTTTTGAAAAAAAAAATTATCAAAATTTTGTACAAATGTATTGATGAAAATATCACAGCTGAGATTACAATTTGTAATGTTTTCGTGATCTCCCGTTTGTTTTATCTTAGAAGAAATATAATATTCCAATGTATTTCTGTCAATCGTGCATAAGGAAAGTTGAAAAAAGACTGGTACGCTACATTGCAGCGAAGTGTCAATTTCCTTTTAAATACAAGAATAATGTGTCACCTTTTTGTTCTGAAGGTTGAAGCAGGAAATTTGTATTTTTAAAAGAGGCTTGTAAATACTGTGTGTTTAAAAACTATATAGTTATCGATTATATAATGGCATAATTGACTTACTCTACAAAAAGTAAATTTATTTAAAAATATGATTTCACATGATTTTTCAAACAAAACTAATTATGTACATACATATATTGTTTGTGGATAGACAGTTGCTGGCTGTCTATTTCAAATACGAAAATTAATAGTGTGCATCGCAAACCTGGTAGTGCATTTATTACCATCATTTGACTCGTGAGTATCTCCATATTGCTTTGCAAGGTAAAGCTAAAGTTTTCATTTATTAATATATTTTTTTGTCTATTTTAAGTATTATGTAATCAACTGGCGATGCGTGAGGCTTGATTTATGTGGCGACCGGTCAACGGGGGTTCCCTTTTGTCAGAAAATATATTCTGCTTTCCAATCCGACAATTAAAAGAATTACACGCTCAATAATTAAACTAACGTCTATGTTTAATAATTTTTAGGACTCTAGTAGTATTATTCTAAACATCTGAAAAAGATAAAAAACGATCGGCCTGGTGGATGGTTGGAAAAAGGAAATTATTTTTAAAACGCAGGATATTTTATCGACAAAAAGTAATTAGTGTGTGTATATAAAAATATTGTTAATATTATTAATTTATTTTATTATATCGAATACGAATCCTTCAATTTTTGAGCATCTTGCGAGAAGGGGAGATAGCTTGGAGAAGCTTGTTGCGGTGAGCCACGTCGAAGGACGAAGAGGAAGAGAAAGATCCCCCACCCGTTGGACCGACCGATTGAAAAAGGCAACAGACACTTCTCTGGTGACAGAATCCCTGTAATCTCTAAGATCTGCAAGATGTCGAGAAAAATGGGGAACAAAGTCAAGATGGTGGGAGTTCATAGAGGTCGTGATACTCAGTTATGAGGGATCGACGTGGATGATAATGACTTCATTGTAACTAGCGTAACATTAAAAAAATAATATAAATCCTCATATGTTTTTAATTCATTAAAACTATTCTAAAACACATAATTGTAACACTTTACTGATGATTTGATTAGACACCATACACTATTTTTATGTACAATAAGAGTAGACATTAAAAAATTTTCATTGACTATATTTTTCGCAAATAAACACAAAATAGTGATTTATAATAATAAAATGCATATTTTAAAAAATATGACTTTAATTTTTCATGACCCTGACTGTTTACACCAACAAAGCGTCGTAAAAATGAACTCGGTTATACTCCAAAGAGAATCTCATAATCTAAAAGCTATATCTCTGAAGAAGTGTTCAGAAAAGCACATTTACGTGAAGTACTTAAAACATTATGTGCATTCGCGTATGAGAGTACACTCGCAAATAATCCCGGTGGTATCAGGAGTGGATGAAATATGAGGGTATTAAAGGAAACCTTGAGGGCTTTTCACAATAGAGGGCAATCTTTATCCACTATATAAACATGAAGCGAGAAATATTCGCTAAACCAGTGGACATTTCAAATTAATAATTGAATTAAGTTTTTTTTATCGAAAATTCCTTGTTCGTGCGATACTTTTGTATCAGTCTGTTCATATGCACTTCTATAACCTAAAGCAAAGTTCAAGAAAGAAATCTACTTCAACTGAACTTTAGTGATATTTATTATTATTATGTTAAATAACTAACTAACTTACCATCGCTCCGTTTCCTCGTGGGGGTAGCCAGAGAGGAAGAGCGTCACACTCTTCCATCCTGACACGCAAGTCTCGCCTTATCTACATTCATACATCTTCTCATACAAACACGCTGATTGTTGAGGCTTCTAACAGTCTTCCGCGGACGTCCTCTACTCTGGTGCCATCAACATTTACGCCATATATCTTTCTTAACATTCTCTCCTCATTCATCCGTTTCATATGACCAAACCACATAAGTGATCCTTTCTTTATCTTGCTCACTATACTAAGATCAGCTTTACATTCTTTCAATATTTCTTCATTCTTTACTCTATCATAAATAAATGTGCTACATACACGCCTAAGTGATTTCATTTCCACTGCATTCAGGCTACTTTCGTTCCTCTCCTGCCAGCTTCAGGCCTCACTTCCATACACCAGTGTCGGTATCGGGATTCTATTGTTTACCGCTAGTCTTGCTTCGGTTAAATAAGGTGAGGTTAAATTAAGTTGACGAAAATTGGTAATATATTGCGTAATATTGATAATACTTTATAATATTTAGACGTATTTTGACAACGTATAATAAAATATTTGACGCACGTGTATACGGGTAACCTATTTTTACATGAAACATGTTTTTGGACAAAAGACTTGGAACCGTTTCAGCATAATACATTATTGTAATATTTTTCAATTATAATAATTCGACCCCTCAGAATAACAAGGTTCCATTTGATACTGACACTGTTTTGAGATAATGAGCTCAAAAGTGTTGATTGAATTTCAAAATATATTCATGTATATTTTGTTTTGAGTATGCAAATATGATTAGTTTTTAGGTTTTAACTTATTTTAAGTATTATCAATGACCACTGTGAGATGAAGAAAATTAAAAATAAAATAAAAACATAGTAAATGAACAATAATGATCCATAAATTTAAATAAATAACTGGTGCAGTTGGAACTTTCAACTCCTAATATTTCCTTTAATTTCCGTTAAATAGAGTTGGTATGTATGGAAGAAATAAAGGATAATGCATTTGGAACCTATTTCATGCAATAACTCAAACTATTCCAAAATGTTAGTTGAAACCTTGTTATTCTAAGGGGTCGAATTATGAATCAAAGAATTTTTTTTCACGAACTTAACAATGTTGGTAAGAAAATTGTAATAAAATAAACAATTATCTTTGATCTCACTCAGTTTAATCAAAGTCAGCACCTTTATGGCAAAAATGATCTTTACACAATTTAAATTTATGAGTTTCAGGAGTCCACTGTTAAATATATGTATTAAAGTGGTGTACCGCTTTCGTAAAGTCCATTTATTGTGACGGAGCGGAGTTTTTGAACCTTTATGTAAGAGTACATCAATACTGCCTTAACATTTCCATACTGGCCATATGAAGGTTGCTATATACAGTCGCGTCTTTAAAAAATAATTCATATTATAATGATTGAAAATTGTTGTAGAAAAAATCTTGCATTAATAAAAAAAAAATATGCACAGTTTTCTTATATAAACTTATTCTCAGAGACTACTTGGGTACGTTTTAATAATTAATCATATATTATTCGTGTATAATAAAAAAAAAAAATTACCGGCAGATGTAGAGATACTTTTGGTAAATATAATCGAAAAATATTTTTACAATCCAACTTAATAAAATGTTTACGTTCATCCTGAATCTAAAAGAAGACAAGTATCTCGAGTACCTGGGAAAGTACGACGAAGTGGCAATAACTCGTATTGGTAATAATATCTTAACAGTTATTGACGCAAAGTAACGACTGAAGTATAAACATGAGAGTTTAGTGAGTGATTATGTAGTTACCAATTATTCCCCAATGGCAAAATATAATTTAGTACTTTGTGAATTTAAAATTATAAGAGATAATATTTAAAGCAAATATGATACGTGCAATAAAACATCTACTATTCAAATACTAAAATATAAATTATAGCAGAAAACCCGGTTTTATATGGGTGAGTTATCTATTGGTCTGTTATACAGGGTGGCGCAAAATGAATCATCCAATTTTGTTTTTGAATAACTTTTTTACTAAATAAAAAAAAAATATTTTGAGTGATGGAAATCTTTATTTGGACCTTTAAAATTTTTTCTGTTAAGTGGAAAAGATGATATCCGTCAAGTGGCTGCCGCCAGAGCGTCCAAATAAAGATTTCCATCACTCAAAATATTTTTTTTTTATTTAGTAAAAAAGTTATTCAAAAACAAAATTGGATCATTCATTTTGCGCCATCCTGTATATTAGTATATCCTGACGGAATAGGACGGTAGAAATATTAAACATTGTTTAGTTAAATTTCTCATATTTTTTCTGAATGCACGCATGATTTTTTTCCAACGAGTGCGACACTTTCCTAAAGATTTCTTTGGGACCTCCGAAAGACTTTTCAAGCAGATTGGATATTTGTCTTATGCGCTGGAGAAAGAATACCGTACCACTATAGATTCAACCGTCCTTGAGTTTAAATATAACAGAGGTGGAGATATTGGTGTTTTCTTTTATTTATATACAATGTGAAACTTCTCACCGACGTGGATGATTTTTTAAAAACTCAATTTGAGAACAGCCAAGACGTCTTCAAAAAATATCTGCAAGTAAATTTTAATACAAATTAAATCTATCAATTTGAAAGAAATATTTTTGTTTTTAGCGTGATTCGAACCTGGATCCTTTCCTATTCGGGGAAATGCATTAACCGATTACACTACACCAACATAGTAAGTTGACGACATATTTGTGAACTTATATACTGAAGTTCTTACAAAGTGATGCACCTATTATTCTAAATTTAAAAGCCATTACCACAGAACCATGTTCTGAAAAACTGCAATTTCACAATAATAATGTGTTATTTTTAATAATAATTAATAAGTCATTTTTATGTCATTTGTGTTTATAAAACAGATCTTAACCATTTTTTTGGCACCATTGGTACTTACCCTCGAGTTTGTGTAATATATGTCTACTATAGAATTAAGAGATTACAAAAAGTGCCAAAAGAACAAAAAAAAGACAATAAATGTTGTGTTTTTTGTTGTTATATGTAAATCAGATTTATATATAGGTACCTAATACAAATCATATACTTTCAATAAATTCTTCATTGTATGACTCTAATAAGGATGTCAACATCTGGGATATTTCAATTTATAAGATACCAATCCATTTTTCGATACACGAGAGTTACTGACGCCTTTCTTGAATTCCGGTACAATTTAATACGGCGTACTTAGTGTAAATTAATTTGAAATGTTTCTAATTGATCAGTTGCTAGAAATCTCACCACTTGAACTAATTTGGACCACATTATTATGTACCAGCCACCAATTTGATTATAGCAAGTACTTATTTTGACTCTGCTTTCCTCTGACACATCAAAGGTGTGAGATTATAATTCGTTCGTTTTATTTCTCTAGCCGTTGAGTCGATGTATGTTATCTGAAGAAAATTATACAAATTAAATACGCTTTTTTTGTGCTTCTTGTCAAGAAACAAGCAGTGAAATCTTCAACAAGTTGATATTATTTTTTACAAATATACATATCTATGTACATAATATTAAATAGCATCGTTTCTAAGGGATTTTAGCAGCAAAGCAAGTATTTCAATCTTGGCCGTTTCTTACAAATAATGTATTATGTATGGTTGCAATATAGCATTGAATTAAACCTAAATAATATTACCCACATACACATGTATATATTACCCATATACATAATATTTCCACCATAGAAATGCTCAATATCCTACTGCAAGTATCAAGTTTACTTTCGCAACATAACAATATCGTGTAAAGTCTCAAGCCGGATTTCAGCAAGCACTCTAAGATGTACAAGGATTTGTCACCGATTTAATCTTATTAATCAGGATTATGTTATACGACAGATTTTGTAAGCAAACTGTATAAAATTCTAAAAAAATCTAGTTTCTACGAGCACGCCACTCCATTACTTTCATCATCCATATAAAATATGTCATAGAATATGTAAAATAAATTAATTTAAAATCGGTTTAAAATAATTTGAAGTATATTTCTTAATCATTTTTTGTCTATAAACTAGCACAGTTTTGAAAGATTCCATGTAATATACTTATTTCCCAATTTGTACCTAATCGAAATATTTCAATATCTCACGAACCTGTAAGCATATTTAAAATATCATAGGTACGTAATGAGAATTTAAATCTTTTATAAATTAAAATGTAGCGTTTTTGAATAGTAAAATTCTAAATAACACGATATTTGTGATTATATAATTCGGTTACGCGCTGTGTGCGTATTCCTAAAGTCCGCTTGACTCTAAGATGAAAGTAAAACAAACACGACGCAAGATTTGATAACGATCTTAAGAGAGGCACTGAAATATTTCAAATAAGCACTGCCATCTTTTCTGAGAGGCTTAAGGATGACAAGTTGTCATTTGTGCCAGGGCAGATGTGATTCTTATAATAAAACCACTATCAAAGTTCGTTTCAGTTTCCTATCATTAGCCCTATTAGTTACATAATGTCAATAATCAATAAAATAATGAAAGTTTTTACACAAAATAATAATTATTTTTCATTTCCAGTTTAAGGTGGTAATCTCTCAATTTTGTGCTGAATTAATAACATTATATATGATCAAGTGATTTAGTTAACAAAAGACAACAATTTTTGACGTCTTCCACTTCTGATTTAGACGGAAAAATATTATTAGGTATTCCATCACATTTAACTATTTTAAATTTAATGAAAAATAAATCTATCTCGTAATAGTTAAATATGTTTTAAAATTAAGTATTTTACATTATTAAAATTACATGGTTTTTTTTTCGCTTACCTCTCCAAAAAAAGAGACTAGCTCGTGTGCTTGGAGAGGGAGTTACATTATAATAATTTTATATATTTTATTTATTGTCTATTTGTGTGCTTTTGAAGTGTTCTATAATATTGTTTATTTTCTAATTATGTGTTTCTGAAGTTTTCATTTAATTTCTTTCTAAACTTTTTTATATCTTTTATTTCTTTAATTTTTGTAGGGAGGGTATTGATTTTTTTTATCCCTAAATATATAAAATTTTGCTGATAGTGTTTGGTGTTACATTTAGGGATTTTAAAGTTATTTTTAAACCTTAATGATGTGCTTGTATCAAATTTTAGTGATATTTTCTTTAATTAATTGATTAATTGAGATTTGTTTGTTTAAGTGTTTGTGTTGAAAAAGTTATTTTTTTAATATTACTTTGATAATTGTTCTCTGTATTATTTTTACCGAGTTCATTATATTATTGTATGTTCCTTTCCACCCATTTATTCTATACTGGAGTAGGGAGTGAACAATAGCAAAATATACCTTTTTAAAATTAAAACGTTTCTTAATCTTATGAATATATCAATATTATTCTTTTCACTAATTCGCTAATGTGCCTATGCCATTTTTAATGTTTATCAATAATTGCACCGAGATATTTGATTTCCTTTTTAGGCTTAAGTTTGTACATGAGTCGTTAGAGGTATTTAAACTAATGCGCAACTGTTAATGAAGAACGAAAACTGAAATTTTGATAAACGTTCATTTTTCAACCTGATACCTTTATATAACATTATTGTGTACCTTTACCGAGGGGGATAAGGGTTTAAAAATATTACGCTCTCTTAAATTCCTGTGCACGAGAAGTATAATCGCGGAGTGACTACCCTTTTAAAACGCAGATAGCATTCAACGCACGTGCATTAATTAAAAACCCAATCCCGGTGAGTCTGTAACGTTGACAGTGATTCGGCAATCAGAACCGAATATCGGTTGACATTTTCGCATTGGTCCGGCGGGAAAATTAAAAAGTGGTTTAAAAGCGTGGACTCCTCCCACTTCGGGAGTGGTGCCGGGATTCACCCCCTCTCCCCCTTTATGATTTGTCGTTGTTAACCCGTCGATGGCAACTTGTCAGGCAAAAACGGCGGCGGCGACCGCAGCGGGCCCATTCCCGGAGCAGGAATCTGCCAGCGCCCCGGCAGCAGGGGAAAGGGAACGTCCAGGCAGACTCGCGCCGAGGGCTGGCCCGAGCTGGTCAGACCAGGAAGCGATGAAGTGTACCGACTTTATTTTAAAACAATAATGAGACCGCTGTCACGACTGAAGAGTTATCCTTTAGATCCTTAATCCCTCGCGACTCACGTTTTCCAAATACAATATTTAAAATGATATTTTATAAACAAATGCTCGTCCGAAAAATAAATTTTGTAATTAAATATGGATTACGTATTATAATTTAAATATTGTAAAATTATCAGTTACAGGTGTTGAAGGGCTTGCAAAAACTGTCTATGGAATTTTTTTTATTATAAGTGCCCTAGTTTTGATAGGTATCATTAATTGAGATGTCGGTTACTTTGTGGTGTAACATGAATATTTTAATTTTCACAACTAAACTTTGTACTACACACATTTTGAGTTATTGTCGCTACTATAGTCATCGGGTTAATTTCATAAATATGCTCTCGAAACTATAGTAGTGACAATAACTCAAAGTGCGTGCAGCCCTAGCATTGCTTCACGAATACATATTTATGAAATTAACCCGATGACTATCCAACATGGACATTTGAGTTCTTAATTTTATTGAGTCTGTAAAATGAATTATCATAAATATATATATATACATTTATGATAATATATATATATGGGTGTGTGTTATTATAAATTATCCTGTGAGAGATGATTAAAATCAGAATAAAAGATGCCAATGAAATCGGAAACTCTAACGAATTTTATATTTTAGTGAAACACTGGACAGAAAATAAAACTTTAAATAATCAGTGACTCATATCTTATACATAATATTAATCCCACATTTTTCATTTAGAGTTCTGGTAGGAACTACATGAAACTTTATATTATCAAGTGACACCTCATAATCTATTACGTGAATTATTGTAGGTAAAGGTAGATAGGTACGTATGTAAAAACAGTGAGCATAGTAGTAATACATATGTATTTGAATAACGTGTTTTTTTAATCGAGATGCCATTTTTCATCCTAGAGATTTTTGCATTTACGATGGTATCATTTTTGTATATTACAAGTAATAAAAAATGTTCAAAAATTATAATTGCACTAAAAATTCAAAAGTCATTTAATGTTGTCATATTAAGGTCCATAATCTGCGAGTGCAAATGACAATGGAGTTTCTTAAGTAGTTTTCTTGGATGCAGGCAAGTATATTACGTATGGAAAGAACACTTTTATGACAGGAACGTGCGATATTTCTCGAGGATTTACGAGCCGAGATCTCGACGCAACGAAAGGAACAAACCCAACTCTGTTTTCCTATTTAATTGACACCGGAGCTTTCAGTTATTTTTTATTCTAGTGTGCCCACATCAAACACGTCAAAAATGTCTTCACACCCGACTGCGTTTGTAAAAATGTATACACTAAAATGCAGCACTAAAATAAACCTGTATACACGCTTCGCCTGTTTTCATCAAGTGGTTTTATTTCGGCTTCTCCTAGTTTAAACAAAATGAAGCCAAGGTGGGTTACAATGTGTAATAAAACAAAGATTATATATAACGACGGATTAGTGTGTAAATAACGTATATGAATTTTCATACGAAACTGCCGTAAAGCTTTTCGTAGCGCGAACTTTATGTCGTATGTTGATATAACAATTTATCACGAACACGTTTAATCTTGAACAGACCACACGCATTCTGTGTGACTTGTGCTATCTAAAGTAATGGGCTACGTGAATAATCACGACAAACAAAAATGTAAATTTCGAAATGTGAAAAGAAAAAAAAAAGATATTTCCAAATGAGTAACTTTAATATAAATTAATACATGATAATACTGTACAGGCGGAAAAGTAATTATATTATTTTAAGAAATAATTTATATTATTTCAGGAAATGTTGGCGCGCACGCGCGTATACAATTTGAAATGTCGATTTTTGATTATTCGCAATTTTACGTTTTCTTGTAGGGTGCAAACGTTCCTCATAAAATGTTACTTTATTATAATTTGACTCTGCGCTGACGTGCTTGTATGCAGCATCATTTTAAATAATAAATATCTCCATATCATATCACGAAATTCAAATCAAATCAAATATATTTTAAAACCCAAATCATTTGCTTAATAATATTTAAATTTGGTATTTTTATTTTACGTTTATTATATAACGTTTTCTGTGAATTTTATAAAAATGTTACGACCAAAGTACCTACCTACGACTGTCAAAAAAATTGTCTTAACATATGTAAATAGCACGGTATATAGATTTTATTTACTTTGTCAATTAGTACGTTCGGTGTGAGAATTATAGTGTCATTATAATAAATTAATCTTCAAATAGATATTGCAATATTAAAATTCTTACAATAAAAAAAGCAAACCTATTCTAATTATAATTACATTTTACTGTATATTTTTATTAGTAGGAAAGTCAATCAATATTTTAGCTAAAAATACAGAGGTGTTTAGATGAAAATCTTTTAATCGTTCTTCTTAATTAATTGGAAACAACGTTCATTTTCCACAAACAATTAAAGGTTCGAAACATTATTCGACCTTGGCTGCTGTTGATATATTTTGGGGTCAAGGTCAGTGGCGGCAAATTTTGGGATGAAAATATTCTCCGATATACATGACTGAAATTTTAATAATTAATTAGATCAATCAGTACATACATAATACATTAAGAGTTACCTTTAAAGTTTTTATTTAAATAATCATGTACTTAAAACATTTTGTTGTAATCATCACTTATGTGTAATGTTATAATTATATATTAAAACGTAATTAATGTTGGTCTAAATACAGATAAATTATTAAATAACTTAATAAATTAATGAAGAAAATAATCCTAACAGTTGCGTTAAAAAATGTTATAAGATACATCGCTAATTATAAGTTTTATCGCTTATAACCAAATGCGTGTAAAATTTTAATATAAAAATGCTATTAATCAGAGTGATATATGATTTTCGTGGCAAATTATTAATTATTCAATATTTGATTGCCTTATCGAAGTAATATTGTTTTGTGAATATATAGCTCATTCGGCGTCGGAACGACAACATCCCTCGGTCGCGTGAAATCTGAGGGGTATTAAAATCTGGTCACAAATCATCCAGATAATGAGATAAGCTTGCGGCATCGCGTCACATGTGCATGCGGTGTAGCTCGCACTCTCAGAAGCGAATACAATGCAGAGACCACAGATAATATTGAACTTTTTACGACTAAGGAGGTGTGATAAATATTACAAGTGTTCATTGCAAAACATGGTGTACTTTTAGTACTTGATTTACTATAAAACACTCTGCTAACTTTTAATGTTAATTAGTAGAAAATATCTAGGTACTAGACATTTAGATATTGTGTTGGTATATTCTAAAAATAATTCCCCATTTTTCATAATAATATAATTCAATATTTTTGTAAATTATAAATATAAATGAATACTTAGTGCGAATTATGTGTAGAATTGAACAATATAATCGAAACGTATTTTCTATGCAAAATATGTACCCTTAAATGCCTATCCTAATTGCAATAGCACCCGTTGATAATCTGCTATAGCAGGCTATCAATACTATGTTTAAAATTCTGTATGTAAATACCTGTTTTATCAATCAATATTATATACTATTATTACTGGTAATTTAATTTTTTATTTTTGCATTTTACATAAAAATAAATAAATAAAATTATTTTTCAGAACTAATTCTGTGGCATTTTAAATATAAAATTAATTAATCATTTAGAAAGTTATACACAAAAAAATTATTTATCAAAAATATATTTGGTTGCTCTCGGGAACCTTTTAAAAATGTATAAAATAATAGGAAAGAAAGGTGCAGGTTCGAGTCTCGGTAACAAACAAAATATTTTTTAGATAAATATATGCTTTCCACTCGATTACATAATTTAATTTGAATTAAATATAATTCATTTGATGTTACAAATTAATAATAATTTACATAATGTACTGTGAGATTAGGAGGTATAAATAATTAGTAAAATGTGTCTTTCTATTTTAAAATGAGAAATCCGAAAGTATTTCAGAGAACATCCAGTTAATACAAATTGGAACCGTTTAGTTTTTCGTTTGTTAATTTCTTAATTTTAAGAAATTACGTTATAATATAATATATACTAGTAAATAAAAACACAATATATAGGTGTTCTCAAATTCTTAGTTTATTCAATGTACTAAAAATGATTGTGCAAGTGATGATACTGCGTAGGAGGAAAGCCTCATCCAGTGTACAGAAGATTGCGTTAGCTATGGTGTACCGTCATTCAACCTTTTATCATTTATTCCAAGCGGATTTAAGAGACATTGATATCAAGTTGTGACAAATGGTTTCTTGATAAGATTCCAACTGGAACATTAATTTAATTTCGGCTCTGAATGTCAAATCAAGTTGCGTTACAATGAATGTACTAGTGCGAGATTCGGCGATGTAATAAATATACGCTTTGAATAAACAATCGACTACTGTGTGGGTGTGCAATAAAATACATCGATACATTCCCGCAGGTACCTCCTTGATTCGACGTGTATTTGTGAGAGACAAAAACGAAAAAACTAAATTAAAATTGCCACGGTAATATTACGCTTTGTGGTATATTTCGAAATGATTAGATAATGGAATTCGAAACGACGTCAAGACTATCTTACATATGTTTCTCATAGTTTGTACTCGTGATCATCCTATAAAACGTGATAATTAACACAGTCGATTACAAATTCAATTATAATTCTAGATGAATGTAATTATTCTGAAAATTGAGATTTCGCGAGCCGCAACGACTTCGAGTACTGAGGTTATTAAAGTAACAAAGAACGACGATCTGATTTATATGAAGTGATTTATTTTGAGACTTAGACAACAACTTTCAAAAGGGATGTTTGTGAAACGTCCTCCCTCGCATTCAATGGCGTGTAATCATTGAAAACAGGTGGAAACCGTCTTAACACTGCTGTTCATAATTAGCCATTCATCAGATGGAAACCTTGGAATGGTACAGCAATTTATCATGGCGGTTATGTGGAAACCAAGCAGAATACAGCTGTTTGAAAAGGCTGCGATACGAAGAAACCTTCGAAACGAAGGGTAAGAAAATGAACTGATTATGTCGCTTTGCAAAGATTATATCGTAGAAGATGGAACCTTCATTAGACTCCCTGACGCATCCTACATACATACATAAGCTAAAAAAATGTATTTTATAATTTGTGACATCTTTCGATAAGTAAACTTTCCAGTATTTCAAAAATTAAAATTATTTATTTATTCTATTTCAACAACACCTATTGATTAGAATACAAATATAATATATGAGTTATATATGTATATACATTCAATAAAAATATGCAAAATTGAGTTACGCACCCCCAAATAAGAAAGATCTTGAACATGTAACGCTTAGGCACAGATCGATTTTTTAGTCATGACACTTCAAGAATGTGTTCAAGAGGCATTATTATAATTATGATTGTTTTATTAATTTACTATATGATAATCTATAAATTTGTTTAATGTTTGATTATTTTATGAATAGGGAATAAAATAATAATAATTACATGTTAATAATAACAATTACTCTTGAACACATTCTAAAAGTGTCATGATGAAAAAGTCGACCAATAAAAGATAACTTCAACTCAAAAGCGAGCCAAGGTGTATGGCTAATTAATGACACGAAGCGGCTCAAATCACAGTGGATTCTATATTTTTGAATCGCAACGCGATTTCTCAATACATCTAACACACGCACGATCACAAAGCTGTCTTAAAAAACAGGCTCGTAGAAATAAACTTATTGTTATGCGTAATAATCTAAATTTAGATAATTAAATTTAAATGAGTTCAATGAAAGATCCAACACACCAAAACGCATGAGATGACAACAATTCTGTCTTCAATATTTAAAACTTCGTATGTTCAATATCATGACAATTTATTATAATTCATATAGACAATAGTTGTGCGGCGGAATAATATTTACAATATTTTATACTATACATTCCATAGACAACCACATAGACATGCACTAAAGCAAATTTCTTGTCCCAATACTTTAATTTTGGTATCACCCACGTAATCACTTTGGCACTACTTACGCAATAGCCCCGCGACTTTTTTTAAATATATGACTCGATTGGAACGAAAATTTAAACACTGACAATATAATATGCATTCATGTAAAAAATACGTCTTTTTTACACAAAGATTTAATTTTCGAAGAGAAAATATTTTTACAGTTGCATAAATGTGTCATAAACTATCGGATTTATGTTTCCACAAATAATGTGTGTAGAATTCCCCTCGTCCCGCAACTGATGTTCCAAACTCTTCTCCTTTGTATACATTTTCATATCTATTATTTAATGGTCTATGTGAAAAATTATAAAATAAACAAAAACAAAGATATATTATATAAATATATATCTAGTATTCCAATAATATTTCAACTATGAATTAGAGATGCATTTATTAAAAAATATCTAGCGAAACAAAAAATCTTTTATCAACATAATATAATTGTCATAGTCATTTTTATTAATTAGTAATCAATACTCTTGTAACCACAGCCTTCGTTGGCGATCATCTCGATAAACGATAATAATTTTAGGCATACGTTAAGAATTTAGCAGTAATTAAAATTCTAAAACTATAATTTTTTAATTCCGTCACCAAAGTTTTTAATAAATATTTGACTTTTGATTATAAAATCTAAATATGGCCAATAAATTAATATACGCCTGTTAATAATTTTTAATTCTCGTATATTATTACTTCCACACATTTACGGTTGACGATTAATAATATATTCCTATAATCGATTTGAATTATCAATATTCAATTTTGAAATTCTAATTATTTTTTTGAGAGGAAAAGTCACCAACAATTTTCAGTTCACTGATAATTGAACTAACTTACCATCACGTCGTTTCGCGCCAAACTCTTCTATCCTGACACAGAATTCTCGCCTCATCCACATTCATACATCTTGTCATACAAGCTCGACAATTATTGAGGCTTCTAACAGGACCATTCTTCGGTATCTGGTTTTCCTGGTCGTGCCAAGTCTTTCGCGGACGTCCTCTACTTCTGGTGCCATCAACACTTGCGTCATATATCTTTCTTACTATTCTCTCCTCATTCATCCGTTACATATGACCAAACTACCTAAACGATCCTTCTTAATCTTATTCACTATGTTAAGATCAGCTTTACATTCTTTCCTTATTTCTTTATTCTTTACTGTCATAAATAGATCTGTCACATATACGCCTAAGTGATCTCATTTCCACTGCATTCAGTCTACTTTCGTTCCTCTTCTGCCGGCTCCAGGCCTCACACATCAGTGTCAGTACCAGGACTCCATTGTGAACCTCCAGTCTTGCCTCAGTTGACAAGTTCTCATTAGCTATAATTCCATTCAATACGCCGTTCACTTTATTCCCAGCAGTCACCCTCCTTTCGATATCTTTCTCGGTTATTTTTACTTGACTGTTTTCATCGTGAAGATATTTATTATAAACTTTCACATTATAAATATACAAATAATGGTCTCAAACATTGTCCAATTAATCAAATAACAGGCAAAAAATATTGTTTTCTTGGGTGATGTACTAAAAGATGGATGCCGCAGATAAAAGTAAATGACGACAATTCTTGATTTAAACATTGAAATATATAAGTGGCAGAATTCACTAGTAAATTGAAAATATACAGTCGAGAATTTTTTTAATTCTTCGACTGTTGAAGAAACTGCTAGCAATGCATCAAGAAACTCGATGCAATAGAGCTCGATCGAGCAGCGAAGAAATGAAAAAAGTCTATGCGGTGTAATCTGATTAAGTTTTTACCCATAGATTGATTCATAATTGTTGATAAAAAATAAAAAGCATAGACGATGACAGTTGACAGATAAAATGAAATGTGCAGTCAACGTCGTGAGACAATATGTGATGTGACAATGTCATGTGTTACGGAGCAAGTGTGAGAGCGCATGAATAAACCATGGCGCGGATACGATCTGAACGACTGACGTTTGCAAAATTGAATACAAATGTTCTCATGTTGTAAAATACTTTGGGTAGCTAAATATAGTATTATTTTATGGCTCCATCGATACTCGGAACGCGATACAATCGCGGTGTTTACGGATTACGAAATTGTTTAATTGGTATAAATGATTTTCGTTAAACAGACTCATGATAACAGTTTTTTTAACAAAATTCTACATTTTGACTATCGCCGTTATGCGTACAGATTTCGGCAAATGAGGGCTGAGAAAATAACATTAAACGCTATTTTGTTTATTTAAATTCTCTTTTTCTTACGGAGTTTAAAACGTCACGATTCTGTGATCAGAATTATTTTACCGAATTTAGCTTGTAGAGAGGCATCAAATACTCATACATTAAAGAAGACGAAAGCTAGAATTCTATGTCAAAGTCACATAAGTAGAACCAATGACGTTTTCAGTTGCACGCTCTGAAAGGCAATAAATACTTAAAACTGGTTTCTTGGCGCACATCTTCTCGATGCGTCTCGCTTGATTCAATGCAGCCGATGTGCACTCACCGCGCTTACTCCGACGCAGGAACGTTTACATTCTTCCACATGGCTCTAACGCATTACCATCCACATGTTTTAGCGTTATGGACGAGGAAGTTGTTCCCGCGCAACCTCCAACTCCGCAGACATCCCCTTACAAGCTGGCAATACGGAATCGCATGTAGAACCCGCGGCGAGAGTCTGCGAACGGCCGCGCGTATGAACATTACTACTGTAAAAGATGTAGTGCCTCTCGCGAGTGAGGTAATGATACGGCAAGCGAGGGATTTTAAAAGGAACTCACCGTTCTCCGAGAGATCACAGGTTCAACTCTCGTACACGTGACAATGAAAATCTCAATGCTGCAGTCTTGAACTTCCCTCTGTCACTGTGACAACATATTCATTGTAAGGGTGAAAGGTGAGAAATAATAAATTGCCTTAGCGTGGCGGTTAGCTCGTTACGTTCAATGTGCTGCAATCATAATTGAGTTTGTTGAACACGCCTACTCAATGCAGATACACATCTAGCTTGACATTCGCGAATAAGCGGGGCGCTGTACCTAATAACTAATGGGGGCATCTTATATAGCGAAGAGCAATTTGTATTCTAATACGTACTGAGAAACCACATAAAAAAATGAACCAACTAGAATTACAAAACACAAATGCATTAAACGTCTCATCTCGCAACATATATCAATCCACGCCTGTACAGAATGTGTTATCCCTTATATAGGTACGAATATCATACGGATATCTAAATGAGGAGAACACATTATTATTGTGAAGTTGCAATTATTCAGAACATAGGTCTGTGATATTACAACTTCACAACAAGAATGTGTTCTCCTAATAATAAATTTGTA
Organism: Eubasilissa splendida; assembly: GCA_031772225.1. Lineage (NCBI taxonomy): Eukaryota > Metazoa > Arthropoda > Insecta > Trichoptera > Phryganeidae > Eubasilissa > Eubasilissa splendida. Next base: position 29,384,367 of record CM062849.1, on the reverse strand, counting down.
TCAATGTGTCCAAAATTTAATACAAATGAATAACGTTTAAAATATGAAATGTTTAAAAGAATATTTCATATTACTTGTTAATGATGTAAACATCTCCAACACAATTTATTGCATGTTAAAAGATAGGCAAACAATTATTACATAGTCCTTATGTGCGCAGAAGAAAAGAAACATAAATTTTACCTCCTTTTAACTAGTGCGAAAATACCGATTGACGGTATGAATTGTACAAATTAATTAAGTTGCAGTGGCAATATTTATCCTGTGATGTAATTTTCTAATAAAGATGATTTTTAGGAGAACACATTCTTATTGTGAAGTTAGGTCTGTGATATTTTAAATATGAATTAAATATATTAATTAGAAAGATATACATATAAAATCAATTTTATCGAAAAATATTGTCGTTGCACCACCGGGATTCTAACCTGGATCTCTTTCAGATTACTCAAAGGTATTTGAGATTCTGTTAAAATAAGGTAGATGGCTCTTTCAAATAATGGAACGATTAAATGTATTAATATCAAAAAGGTAACATATAGTTTCGAAAATTTGTTGCTTAAAATATCATCGCTGTAACATAGTTGGATAATACACCTTCCGCGGTTTGGAAAGAGATCTAGGTTCGATTCCGGTGGCGCAACAAGAATATTTTTCGATAAAATTGATTTTATATGTATATCTTTCTAATTAATATATTTAATACATATTCAGGATATCTAAATGTCAAAGATACTAAATATTCGTTCTTATGTATGTCTAACTGTGATTCCTAAAAAAGGTTTCGAATTATTCATCGCCCATTTTATAACGTACTATTTTTAAAGAAGTTTTGTTACACATTTTCACAGAGAGCCTTCGATGAAACAATATTCTATGTATGTTAGAAAAAACTATTGTATTATTTAACAAATGAACACTTGTTTATACCTTAAAAACAATACTAAGTCAGCTTAAAAATGTACCTGGCTAAAATTCAATTTTATGTATTTATTACTAAAAAGATAAAAAATGAGAAAAACAATTGCTATGACTTTTATTTAATCAAAGTGTCTTTTTGTTGTCTATATATATTTTTAATCGAATCTAAACGCTAGAATTGCTATATTTATATTGTTATCGTATTATTTAATTTGAATTGAATTGATTGATTTATTATAACAGATGGTCATACTGGTTAGCTTTCAATTTAGGCGTATGATAGAGTTATAAGAGAAAGGTTATAGATGGTAGTCTCTGAATACAGGGTGAATAGTAAACTTATACACGCAATCGCATCCCTATATGAAGGAAGTTCTGCGTGTGTAAAGGTCAATGAATCATTCACACCGCGGTTTGACATTACAAAGGGTGTCAAGCAGGGTTGTGTAATGTCTCCATGGCTGTTCAACTTGTATATGGATAATTGTGTGAAAGAACTGGTATATATAAATGTAGGAGCGAAAATGGGCGATTTTATTGTATGCTATTTATTGTTAATGAGTATTAATGGCGAATATGAACAAGAATTACAGAGTCTAGTGAGTAGAATGTACGCAAGGAAAGTCAAAATTCAAGTGAATGTCCACAAGTCGAAAGTGATGGTATTCAAGAAGGAAGAAAACATGACAACGTGCAAAATACTTGTAGGTAATGAATGTTTGGAACAAGTAGATGAGTTTGTGTATTTGGGAAGTATGTTTGATAAAAACGGAAAGGCTGAGAAAGATATCGAAAGGAGGGTGACTGCAGGAAACAAAGTTAACGGCACTTTGAATCGAATTATAGTTAACAAGAACTTGTCAACCGAGGCAAAACTAGCGGTACACAATGGCGTCATGGTACAGACACTGATGTATGGAGAAGCTGGCAGAAGAGGAACGAAAATAGACTGAATGCAGTGGAAATGTATGTGTGGCAGATCCATTTATAACAGAGTAAAGAATGAAGAAACAAGTAAAGAATGCAAAGCTGATTTAAGTATAGTGAGTAAGATTAAGAAAGGATCACTAAGGTTGTTTGGTCATATGGAACAGATGAATGTGGAGAGAATGGTAAGAAAGATATATAACGCAAGTGTTGATGGCACCAGAAATAGAAGACGTTTGCGGAAGACTTGGCACGACCAGGTAAACCAGATACTGGAGGATAATCCTGTTAGAAACCTCAATAATCGGAGAGCTTGTATGAGAAGATGTATGAATATGGATGAGGCAAAAACTGTGTATCAGGACCGAAGAGTGTGGTGCTCAATCTTCTCTGCCTACCCCCGTGGAGAAACGGCGTGATAGTAAGTTAGTTAATTAGCTTTCATTCAATATGTAATTACCAACTATTTTTTTAAATTAAAATCTTATTTAATATTTACTAAAAAAATATTGATATGGCAACGAAAATATATTAGGAACAAAGTATGTAATAGATATTAGTACTTTGAAAACAGTGCTTTCCTCGCAAGTTGCGGCAATCAAGAAGATGGGAAATCCTTCACCCACATATTCAGAGTGCATCTCCGGCGATCCCACGAGTCGAGGGTGCGAAAAATCTGCGATCGAGAAATACCGATAAGAGACAAGAGGGGGAATGAGCACCTCATATATTTTTCTCTCGGGGGAAAGAGAGGCAAATTTCAGCAATGTGAATCGGAAGGTCCAACTGACCCCTCCCTCCCCAAGCCGCCCCTGGCCGCCGAGCGGCGGCAGAGTCCGATGTGTATCTCGCTAAGTATAGACCCGACTGAAGAAAAATGACCGCGAATATGTTAATGTGCGACGCGACCGGCCGCCGAAACAAAAAGCCAACAATTAAGATAATGATAAGAATAATATAAAGCGTTCACATTTTGTACACCACTCCTCCTTTTGTTTATGGGGGCGACCCGGTATCTGCAGACAGCGAGGCCGTAAAGAGAGCAATTTGAAGAGAAACTATTCGAAATACTATAAAATAATTCTGCAATGAGTTCTTCAAAATCATTTTCAACGAACTCTTCCGAAACATCAAAATATTTATAAAAAAAATTGTATTAAAATATTCCACCTCGAGGCAGTAACTGAATTCTAATAATAATTTGCATTCCACTTCTTTTAAAGTGTTTAAATCTTACGAAATGAAAAATGTTAAATTTATTACATCAATTAAATATAATTGCGCTGAAATATTATTTGAGAATTGAGAACCTCAAAGGCACGATACGAATTTTAAATTTTTCATCCAGAGTTCATCACCGCAAAAGGAACTGTCCGTTTAGCGAACAGATACAAGCTGCCTATAATAAGCTGCCCGTCGAAATATGACGGTAGAAAATAAAAATAATCAGAACAAAACCAACGAAAAAGGAATGCCAAGATCGTGGTATAATATTGAGCGTACCGCGGCCGTGGGTAGGTATTCGATATAATATATGGGAGGGCATAATTTATTGAGATATTGTTTTTGAAGTTAGTAGCTGCGGGCGACCTCGCCTGCCCGCACCCGCCGACGGGCCGGGCCGTGCGAGCTTCATAGTTCACTGCGACCCGGCACCGAGCGCCCACTGTGTCGGCGAGTAGGCAATTCAAGGCGTATAAGGAAGACGTACTCCTCGTTGTTATTATCATCGTGAGCTTTTTCTCGGGAAGTAGCATCGAATAATGCAATGATAATAGCCATTATCGAAAGTACGAGGTTCCGTGAAACTTTTCTTTTAAAACACACGAGGGGGGACTCTTGCGCGTACGTTGGACCTTATATCAAAGTAAACAGGGGTTATTGCGCGTGGATTATTGTTTAATATGATATCTTAATAAATTGAGACCAATGCGCATTTATCAGATCAAATCATCTATTATATTATTCTGTACGAGATTGTTAATGGTCTTGTCGACAGCACACTGATCTCTAAAGTAAAGTTTCACGCAAGTACCAGATCATTAAGGAAGCATAAAACATTAAGACTAGATGCCTACCATAGCATGTGTAAACTGTATAATGAAATTAACACGATAAATGAGTTTTTGATACATTTTCTCCTACCTATTGTTAAGATACACAAAAATTTTACACGACACTTTTTCTTGAAACCAAAGTTCCCGTAAGTATGTTTATTTATAATCATGATATTTAAGTTCCTGTAAGTAAATATGTTCTTATTTTCCATTTTAACATTATGCTGTAACATTATTTTTTATGTGTATTGTATTTCATTGTCCATATATACATTACTTTTGTTATAGAATAATCATTAACACGAGAAATGGTAGAAATGTTTAGAAAAATATTAAAGTCATATTTACTTAATAGTGTTTCCAAACACTGACATCAGAAATCTTATTCAACACGTCTTTCTCGCGTATTTTGTATATTATAATATGTGATATTACTATTATATATTTATAAAAGTAAATATAATCTTTATTAATAGTATATTTAATCTTTTGAAAACAGATTAAAGATAATAAATTACTACTTAATAACTTAAATTTTAAAGATCTGTTTTTGTACGTGAAAAACATTAATACAACTGTATTCACACTAATTAACTTGATAATGATTGTAACCTTATATTTATAGCGTGTAGCAAATTTTCAAAATAAACACTTACAAAGCGCATTCACGTAGGGAATAAAATTTCGATAAAAAGTATTCAAATGCTGTCTTATCATAAATTAGTCTGTGAGCTTACCGAAAACTTTTCGCTGGCTCGTTCGGTGTACAATTTACCCTGGATCTTACCTGGAACAAAGACAAGCAGGTGAGACAATGAATTATCGTAAATATTTTAATTAGCTTTTTTTATAAAAATATCAATTTTTCTTACTATTTTTTTTTCCAACCCTTACATAAAGTTCTGAAAGGAACATGAACCCCATGTTAAATAAAATGTAGAGGTAAATGCTAAGCGCTTATTTGTCCCGACATAAAGCGTTCCTTTGTTATTCATGAATGGACAATCCTCTAATTGAGCCATTGAATTTGTCTAAAAGATAATATTACATGTGCACAAAAGTATGGATCAAGTACAGGCCTGCTTTGTGGTGTGCATAATTTATTCCATTGATAACACAAACATGCAGGCATACAAACGAGTACCTATTTGAATACCACCTAATATATTATAACAAATTGTATGTATGGGCAGAGAATCCGCTTTACTGAAAACACAAAAGGGTAGATGAACATGTTTGTTTTGCTTTAAACAACTCAATATAATTTCCTCGAATTCTTCATAATTCTAAACATGGTTAATGGTTCAAATTTTTTAAAAGAAAGGCAAAAATTTTGTGAACTATAAACTCCTGTGATAATAATATCTAATAATAAATGTAAAATGATCGAAAAGACTTTACTAACTATGAATTCCTACAGGAAAAAGACAGGGTGCCTCGTGTTATCGAACATTTTTTTAATTTTATTATTTATCGTTTATTTTTATAACAATATTCCTTTTATAGCTTGCATCTATATAAAAATCCTTAGTACAAATATTATAATACATTTCATTTACATGCGAGCCTGTTGGCCGTTTCCTACCTCCCTAGGTACACATAAAGTACCTATTCTGAGGTTGGTAGCCATAAGGTTCCATAAGCTAGAATATAAGTTGGAAGTAAGGTAAAAAATTAAATTAAATGGTAAAAAACACAAAAAACAAAAGAAGACAAGTAGATATAATAAGTAAATCGAAGAAAGTATTTTTTTATACAGACTAAAGATATGTAAGAAGTAAAGGAAAAGAAACAAGCAGGGAGCAAACAAAACATGATAAGTACAAGGTAAGATATAAGGACCAAAAGGATTACATAAAATGAGTTGCTTTGATCATATAAGAAAGAGGATGAATGAATAAATATTGTATATACACTTTGGACCTCAATTTTAAATATAAAAAAATATTCGTGCAAATTGGCTACAAACAAATTATTGTTGATTTAGGTACGTACTCAAAATATCATTTTTTTATATTTTATTAATCTTTTGACTCGTGTATGAAGGCTTAAAAATCGAAAAATACACGTTGCGCACAAGAACGACGGAATCTTCACGGAGGAACGATAAAAAATGTCATAATTATTTTCTATTATTTCTGCACCGCCTGTTGTATTATATAAATATGTATATAATAATTGACTTGTAAAATGCTCGCCATTGTTTGTTTTCCTAGACAACAAAGAATATAACACGGGTATAGTAAAAGTCACTATATAATTTGGAGACGGTATATATTGACATTCACACACACACACACTGATAAATAACGGTGTTATACAAATAACAATGCAGATTTTGGAAAGTCATCGAGCAATCTGGTAGGTAACCGTTTCTCGCCGTATATAATAAATGTTGCATTACAATGTAATAATAAATACACGACAAGGCGCGAGACGGACCGGCTAGCGGACAAGTCGGGCGCAAAAAGTGCTACAATTATTCATGCAATATGAAACAATAATCAGCGCGACCGGCGACGTTCGGGAGAATAGTCTGCTTCGGGAAATACCCAGATGTCCCGTAATAAAAATCGACAATTCTGATTGACTGTACAAAATGAGAAATTGACAATTTCGTGAGGTTTTTAAATGAAAATCGTGCTTAACTTTAGACCACGAGCTGAAAATATTTAAATATGAATTAAATATATTAATTAGAAAGATATACATATAAAATCAATTCAATCGAAAAATATTATTGTTGCGCCACCGGGATTTGAATCTGAATCTCTTTCCTAACCGGGGAAGGTGCTTTATCCAACTAAGCTACAGCGACAATATTTTTAGCGACAATTTTCGACCCTATATGTTACCTTTTTGATATTAATACATTTAATCGTTCCATCATTTTTAAAAATTTAAAAATATTGTCGCTGTAGCTTAGATGGATAAAGCACCTTCCCCGGTTAGGAAAGAGATCCAGGTTCGAATCCCGGTGACGCAACAATAATATTTTTCGATTAAATTGATTTTATATGTATATCTTTCTAATTAATATATTTAATTCATATTTAAAATATCACAGACCTATGTTCTGAATAATTACAACTTCACAATAAGAATGTGTTCTCCTAAATAACAATGTTTATGGTTATACTGAAATGAATTAGGAAATTGTCATTGAAAAAAGGACAATAGGGATATAAACCTTAAGGTGGTTCCAAAGGATTGAGAAATTCAGGGATAAATGACGACATCGTCATACGGAAAGTTGGACAATAGACAGGCAATCCTGAAGAAACAAAAATCATTACCCAAATAGAACAAAGAGTTCTTGAATAGTATATTACAAAAATATTTGATATCATCCAATACATTTAATTATTATTGAAAAATAATAATTTATTAATATTATTTCTGCTATAATGTACACACATAGTAGCATTCACATATCAAAAGCTGTAAAATGTTCGCTTCAATACGGGCTTAGCCCATTGAGCTTACGTTTTATCAATTATAAAGACAATGGATTTGTCAAAATGAATACAATCATTACATATTTGATTCATAAAAAAATAAGCTATCTATATTATTATATTTTAAAAATGTAATCTATATGATATGATATATATATCGCTCTTCTCACTAAAAAAAAATTGTGTTGAGGCGGGCAAATGTTAAAAATAACGGTTCGTTTATTTAAGTGCACTTTCTCATAAATATATTGAAATAAGGGCGGCCACTTGGATACATCAGACATAAATATATGATAGAGTGGCAATTAGCAAACTGTGATGGCATCTTAAATCCACGGAACCTTATAATTGTAGGCTGCAACTAGGTGCTTAATGCCAGAAATGTAACAACAACAAGCAACAACATTGGTATGATAATCACAGTATTTTCAGAAAATATATTTTACGATGAAACTACAATTCTTATCTTTTCTGCTTTAAGGGAGCATGTACATAGATGACGCGTTGCTCTCACGTCTCGGAGATATGAAATTAAAGGTCAGTATGCATCAGTTGATAATTCTGCTCCGGGTACGATACATATTGAATGAAAACTCGCTTTCTACACTATCATTTATGCAATTCTCGAGTCTACAACTGTTGTAGACTAGAATTGATTTTTCAAACGTTTGAACATTTTATTTTCCAATAGCAGCGCTTCGATTAATTTTGGCGACATTCCACACGATTTCCTGTAGCTAGTTAAGAAGAAAGGCCCCGAGCAGCTTTCCACCTCCGCTTACACGTCGAGATGAATCTCGATGACTATAATGCATGATATACTAACCGACTTTTTAATTTTCATCAAGTTAATATTAGAATTCTTACTTGATCTCATTTGGGTGCAATATATTAATTACCCTACGTAAGTAAGAAATAGGCATCTTTATATAATAAATCATTATTGAACGTATTAATTACTATAGATAATGCCTTTAATTGTCTCTTAACAGTTACAAATTCATTGGATTATGTTTAAAAAAATATTTTTTCGTAGTTTTATAACGTTAGTATATAAGTGATTTATGAATACTACTAATATTAGTTTTAAAAAATTAATTTGAACAAAATAATCCCTCGAAACGGAACCACCCCCGCCCGCGCAGATAATAGCCGGGACACGATACTTGATTTATAAAGGGATCGGACAACACTGTGGCGATTAGGTTGCAATCCTCCGGTTATATCGTTTCCTATAATTCAGGCACTTTCCTACATTTCTGTTAGTTGGTTAATTACCGCCTGCCATGCCAACCAACGGCAAAAGTGTTGCTTTATCTGATTTATGATCTGCGGTCCGCATATCTTCGTTAGGTTCGTCGGTAGACATAAATATTTGATCATCGTTTAGTGATTACAATTTAAAGGTTTTCGCATACATTGTTTACATGTAGTGCATATATGTTAAATATATTTGTATATGTTCTATGCATATACTAATGCATTAACTGTTATTAAAATCAGTGTTGTAGCGTCAATTTTTAACCTTTCAAAAATATATTTTACATTAAATATTCTTCAGCTCTGAAACATGCAATTGCATACTGAACTTTGTGTTTAATATTTTTCAGATTATTTCCATAACTTTATTTTTTATTATTGTAATTATTGTAATTATTTTACATCGTGTTTTTTCACATTCAACAGTAGTGGTTGGCTAGACTTACCGTATTTAAATTTCTTAAATTATGATTTATATCTTTATTATGGTAAACATTTAAATTGTTTGTTTATTAAAATTTTAATTTTTCGAACAAATAATATATATATTTTTTTAAATATCATCACAAGATACGCATTCGTATGCAGGAACATGCAGGAGGAATCTTAAGCCTTCATTACATCCATCCTTTTTTGTTCCTACAGAACGGATCAGCCCCGCGTAAGGGCGGGGTCCATGTCACGCATAGAACGATAACACATTCTTATGTAGGTAGTTGCCTGTCTTGGTGCAGACAATGATGTAATTGTTATTTTTAATAATAATTTAATGCTGAATAAAATTATATATACCTATATAATAGACGTTACGCTTTTATGACAATTCTAATTTAATCAATTAATTTAATACTTTAACTCACTGATTGTTTGTCAAAAAATCTGTTTTTTTTTATTGTTTATTAAAGAACTGGGTATGTAAAACCCAAATATTATACCTTAAACAACTACAGCGTAACTGTAATGATGAGCGTACATGGATGAGACTTATCTCTGAGTCTCTAAAGTATCGTAAATGACAGTTCAGAGTTGAGCGCGAAGCAACCTATAATTTTATATTTCCTGTTGTATTTTGTACGCAGAGTTGAATTTATATCTTATACACATTGACCTTTACCTATAAATCTCTGAGACTAAAGATCAGAATCTCTTCCATTAACACTCACCATGAATAGGTGAAACACAAATGTATATATAAAAAAATAATCATATTAATTAAAAAAAAATATTTAAATTACAAATTCAATTAACAATAAACATATAAACATGTTAAATTAAGATATTAATACGTGTAATTATTATTTTTACGTCGTTATTGGTCACCATGAAAACTATCGAAAGATACTATTTAAAATGTTGAAAGCTTTGTAATATGAATAGCTTATTTGAGTATTATATTAATTCCAAGACTAGTAGAATCATATTGTATTCAATGCTTTATTAATTTGTGGTAGTTAGCCTTTATTAATCTTATCAGGCATTGCTCTCAAATCTATTAAATTGTTTCTGAGTCACACCTTGGTTCAAAATAGAAAAGTTGTTTGTAAAAATTATTAAATGTTTATTTATTACATATGCGTTCGTCGACTGTTAAAACGCATTTTAATGAATAATCTGTAAGAATTTATCATAGTTTACCCGACATCGACGATGTGAATGTATAAAACCGTACGATTTGCTTAGAAATTGATAGTCCATGCCCATTAAACTTGTGAATTTTACGAGCATTGAATAATGCAGTGCGCGAGTGATGCGAATGTCAGGACGGCACTGAAAGTAATCTCAGTTTAACTGGCTTAACTCTCCCGCAGCTACGCCGAGTTTTGCCATCGAGCGCGAAAACTAAATTCATATCCGTAGTGGTTACAAAATCAATAACCTCCAGTATAATTTTTTTAAACTTTGAACGCAGTTGTCTTCTTATATAATTTTTATACATTATGTTAAATTCAAATAAAAATTGCAATTTTTAATGCTTTGTTCACATTATTTTAAGGAAACAATTTTTACATGAGTAATTACGCAAATTTTTTAAGTAACTAAACAATAAAAATCGATTAACTCGTCAGAATTAAACAGAAACATTAATGAACGAGAAATTAATTATTATATTTATATATAAAAGCAAAAATAATAATAAAGTAACTTAAATCATCAGATACGTGATTGCGAATATAGTGCTTCCTTTATTTGAAAAGTAGAACAAGAAATCGGCTGCGATCAATGAAATCATCTTTCAATGTTTAAAAGGCACTGAGTCGTGCCTGAGATAATTCAGATTACAGTTAAATGTTAACATAAATTATATAAAACAATATTTCAAAATGAGATTTTATACAGGACATTAGATGCAAGTAAATAATCTTTATATCTTTTTAAATTAGCAAAATTATCTTTGTGGTTAAAATTCATTATTTTTATTTGTTAACTTTGTTTTATTAACCACTTATTGAGTTTAAATACATCTACCGGTTTCGAAAAATACCATTTTCTTCTTGAGGATGTCAATACTAATCAAAATATGTTGTTTCTTTAACAGAATCTATTTTTAAAAAATAATAATAATTTTAAAAATTAATTTAGTACCTAACTCAAATTGTTACTTTATACAAATTTACTCGAATAATTTTTAGGAAAAATTTTTAGAATGGTTTATAATTTTTTGATTAGTTTTACGCGCTTTATTTATCTCCAACGATTTCAAATTATTTCATTTTGACCAACACCGTTTACATGCAAAATTGAAATCCCAATTTTTTATCAAAACCATGACTATTTTCTATCAAATGATTAGAAATTCTGAAAACCCACTATCGTTCAAACATCTCAAATGCTCTTTTGCTCTTATATTAAAATTTCTACCCATTTTATCAATATAAAATGCAGCACAATTCTTGCAACTTAGTTTATGGACATCAGAATTGTTAAATTTATCATCTTTATATTTAGAATTTATGAGTAAATTTTCTATATTATTATTTGTATAAAATGCCGGTCTAATGTTTCGTGGTAGGTGTTTAGATATTTGATTCGAAAAGTTACTCATTAATCATTAATAATCATTATTATCATTATGTTTGTATTAAGTAACAATTTGAGTTAGGTACTAAATTTATTTTTTAAATAATTATTGTTTTTTAAAAATATATTATGTTAAAGAAACAACATATTTAGATTAGTATTAAATAAAAATAGTCTTTATATCAAAAAAATATTATCTTTTTCTATAGATAGTTTTTTTTTATGAATCTTTCTAATTTGTTTTAATATTTTATATCAGGTAAAATTCAGTTTTTGTGAGTTACAGTTGGTACAATAAGTGACACTTTTGGATTTTAGATAATAAATGGGTTACAACTATTACTATAATTGTTATATATGGCGGGTAACTGCTAGTACAATAATTAAAACAATTAATGGTAATGTTGATTCACTAACTGAATCAAGCAGCGCTACTCGCTAGCCGTGCGTTGCCGACCCCACCGCGTGCGAGCGCGCCCGCTGAAGGGTTAACACACTGTTAACCCCTTGCGGACGGATCGCTCACACTGCGGCTACAAAATAATATGGTTCCGCTTACGTTTGCATCAAAAGCGTAATGTCCATCTAATGTTACACGCATTCTTGACCCGCGTTACCGCTGTGAAAAACAAGTATTAATGTCCCACTAACTTTATACGGGGAACGGCGCACTTGGCGGCGGTCGAACGCGGGACTGGGTTTTGTACTTAATACATGTGTTGTTCTCCGGTGACTTACATTGTCGGGTGAGTAATTACGGTGACAATATAATATATCGAATTCAGCAACAATCGATTATAAATTAATTATCCATAAAAGCTAACGTACACTCCTTTAACATAAGGGTAGTCAAATAAAAGGATTTTTAAAAAAAACACGATTTTAATATGCACTACCATCCGTGAACGTTTTATTAGTTTATAATGATTTGTATTTACTTATAATTACTGATATTATTAAAATTACTTGCAATTGAATAGCTCTTTAAAAATCCTGTTTTTAAAATTGTTGTATTATTGTCATTTTTCTAGATTTTTATTGTTCTTTCTTGAGCTTCTCTATCAGCTCACTAATATTTTTCTAACCAATCGTATTTATTCACATCTGCGTTGAGCCTAAATTTTCAAGTTTCTTTGTCTTGTATATATAGATATGTACTTATATTATAGTTACAGATTAAAAAGTTTCCATGCGAACATAATCTTATTCTTTCATCCTTCATGTTAATATTGACATATAGCGGCCTCAATCAGATGAGACTCGGCTCGTAATGCACATCCACAAGTCCCGGTCCTGAGTCGGCCTAACAACTAGTGATGAACTCAGAATCACGAACCGTGAATCAATCACTGATATCTCTGAGATACACTCACTATCAGTGATTGAACATCTGGGAATATAGTGATTTGTGATTATTTATTTTGTTTTATTTATATTTGGTTGTGAACCGTGATTCGGCATATGCATATAAAATAAAAATATTCATTTATGAAGAAATGACGTTATAATTCGTGATAAGCGCCATCTAGTAAATTCTGCCAAAGTGTTTTACGCATTTGACCCGAAAAATAAACTTTTTTAAGGATTTTCATTCTCTTTGTGATGATATTAAATTAGATATGTTAGAATATGTTTTTTACGCAAATAATGTTTGAATAATATAAGTAAATACCCTCAAAATTATGTTTTTTTTAAATTTATTTCGTGTATTGTAATATCGTGCGGCGCGTGTATATTAGTAATGAAACAGTGATCACAGTCACATTTTTCAATCACTGATATTATCAAATATCAATCACAATCACACCAGTGAGTCAAAAGTAGCAATTTTTCATATCACTACTAACAGGTTCTCCTCCAGCCGGACACAACGTTCTATCCACTATTGTGGTACTCTTCCAGGTCTTCTTAGGCTCAAAGTTGTGTCCAGGATAATCTCCTTTTTTAGGCTATCACTTTGACACATAATGTGGCAAAATAATTGGAAGAATCCTTTATCCACTGTTGTGGATAAGGCTTGCTGTTGATGGATTTGCTGCAGGATTGAAGCATTGGTGCGTCGTTGTATTCACGGGATGCCTAAAATCCTTCTTCGGTAATACATTTCGATGGTAGGTATCTATTTTACGCTTGTCATTATTACAGACTGTCCAAGTCTTCTCTGTATATATAAAGATTGGAAAGATAAGAGTGTGAACCAACATAATTTTTAACAAATAATCGATAATAATTAGACAAAATACTTTTTATTGATTATTCTACATGTTTCGATCATCTTCTTCGGGAAACATAACAACTATTCAGAATTTTTCAATCACCTTTTAGAAACAAACCATTATTTTGATATTAACAAGGGTTTAGAAATTATACATACAAATACTAGGGGTTTACAGTTAGATAAATTTGAATTTTATAAATAAGTAAAAGTGTTAACAGCAAGCTAAATATTATAAAAAACCAAAACCTCTTTGCAAATAGTCACCTTTTAAATTTGTTTTCATATTAGTTCTTTCTTATTCACCACTTTATAGTTTTGTTTTTATCTATGCTTGTATTTTTTTAATTTCAGTATACATTGTTTCCTGAAGAAGATACCATAGGTATCGAAACATGTTGAATAATCAATAAATGGTGGTTTAAACAAAGTATTTTGTGTAATTATTAATATAAAATGAGGCCACAAAGTAATTTTGCAAATATTTAAGAAGAAATAATAAATATCTCATAGAGACGAAGCTATTTTTTATTATTATATTTAATGAAAATATATGGAAGTATATGTAATTACAGGGCTTGCGACCTATCGTCGGATGGTTTAAGTGATCGCTTTATATAAATATAACGTTTACTATTCTCACCCATCAATCTCCATATCCATCAAATAGTTTCGTCTTTATGAGATATATAATATTTGTTTAATAACAGTGTCTTTTTAGGTGAAAATCTAGTAATTGTGTGTTCTTGGATATATTAAAATATTGCCAACATAATTTTAGTTGCTTTATGTCACTTTCTTTCAATATTGTCTGCAGTTAGTTTATAGCAACTTTAACTAGTTGTATGCGTCTTCAAATTTCCTAATAATGTGGACATAATTTCGGTCGTAATATTTTTCTAAACGTGATAGACATGTTTATATTCGATATCAGCACATCAAACTGCCGAAGAACGATACTGTTATATTACGATATTACTTCTACATCTTTTAATAGCTTCATTAAATTCTCTGTCTCGGTGCTTGCGTTTATTGCTATCCTATATGACAACGATGTTTAATATATAATAATACATTTTACTAAAAATTACCTCAACTTTATGCGAAACGATAAAGTAAGTGAGTTATTATGTAGACCCTTCTTTTTAATAGGAAAATTAAAGTAAAAAAATAGGCATTTAATATGAGCATACCTTTACAATGAATTTATATCATCATACGTCTCCAGAAAATATATTTACATATTCTTATCTTACAGATTATACAAATGTATATCACACACGTTATTAATGATTTGTACTTTGATTTCCTTAAAAAAAAACTATTTTCCAATTCATCTCCTCTTTTTATTCTTCCACGCTAAATCAATTATTCTTAATAAACCCGTAAATTTCATGTATTTATTTCCTTAATAAACATATAATTTACAAAAAAAATCTTAAATTCTCAAATAAACAGAATCTTGAATTGTTAGGCGGCATTGATATAATTATAAACATAGTATGTTAAGATCTAAAAAAACATGAAAAACTAAACTATTAAAATTCAAACCAATTTTATAATAGATACAAGCTTTTTAAGAAATGTGCAAAAATAAAATATACATACCTATATAAATAAATACTAAGTTGAGCGAAAACACAACTATATTAGATTTGCTTTGCGGTAAGACAATATATTGTCTGCGGTTATACTAATATAATAAACAGTTTCATCTACCTAAGTCAATGGTTGACGACATAAGCGTCCAAGTCCATAATATGATACAAAATACAAAACAAAATAACTAAATAAAAATAAAAATGTGTTTTGAATATTATATTACTCCATTCCGGGCACAACTTACTTTTAAAAGCGTACGGTTGGGTAATAAAAATTTGAGTGAGGCGCGAAATTTTATCACGTTCATCTTAACTTGTCTAACCAATAGCACATCCGACATCGTGGCGAACTACGAAGTCTATCAATTTAATCGAGATGTCTACATAATTCGGAAATAAATATGGTGCATGAGAATGAAACAAATACAAAATAACTCAGAATCTTGAAAACCACTTTAAATATTTTTAGAAAAAGCGGTATTTACAATGATTTTTATCATTAATTAACCTACTATATCCACCTATACATGACTAATCTAACTTTTGTATTTCAAAAATTTATCTGAATACTATGTAGCTAAATATATATATTACAATTATTCTCTACATTGTAGACGTATATTTTAAATAAGTTTCTTGCTAATTAATTCAAAATAGTTCTTAGTGCATACCTGAAAATATTATATTTTGATGAATTTAAATAAAGAACACGTATAAAAAAACATTTACACAATTAAGCAACAACACCGACACTAAAACAGGCCTCTATAGTTAGTTGAGTATACAGAATACCAAATATATAGAGACATGAACTAACACGAATTCCTTGTTTCAATATTTTCATTTTGGTATCACTCACGTGATCACGTTAGTACTACTTACGCAATCAAATAGCTCCGCGACTTTTTTATAATATATGGCTTGATTGGAACAAAAATTTTAACGCTGACATGTAACATGCATTAATGTAAAAATTTAATTTAATTTAATTTCTTTTACAGTTGCATAAATGTGTCATAAACTAACAGATTTATGTTTCCACAAATAATATGTGTAGAATGCTCCTTGTCCCACAACTAACGTTCCAAACCTCACTCCTATATGTACAGTTTATTTCATGTCTATTCATTTACTGGTCTGTGGTTAAGTAGCAAAAACTGTTTTTTTAATATAGATGCGTACTCAAAATACATGTCACATCAATAATTTTTCGTAAAAACTTTCACCTCGAAAGCGCTTAGCAAATATTTTTAGTACTATTAAACTAAGCTAAACACTTGTCATATAAAAATAGGACGAACTTGATGGTCTCTCGGAATGAGGTACGAACTCCCGATCACTGGATCACTAAGTGTCTTAATCACTAGACGAACAAACACTTGAGTATATATTATACCTACATTATCTTATTCGTTCAATATAGTGTTGTTTTATTATTCTCACACATTTCACACAAACATCTACTATTACTTGAGTCACACAACGACAGAGTTGCCTATCTATAAAGTAATCAAATGGAGATACAAGGGATTGAAAAGATAATAAAATTTCATATTTTTATTTATTATATCTGTGTTTAGTCGCTAGCAAAATATAGCGACTGCTGGTCTCACCACACAAGTTTGAGCAGATTTTGCAACTTTGTTCTATCCGAAAATCATTATTTATTCCAAATAATTCATTGTCTGTCTATTAAATGCATTTCATGTTTAAAGATTTAAACTCTAATACAGAATAATATGTTTGAGATTAGCAACATCGATCACTTGCCCAAAAGTGGAAAGAAAGGAATGATTCTTGAAGCACGCACCACATGTTGATCATATTCGAATTATATAAGATCCCTAGCGATTAGGGGTAGTTGATTTCAGAGTGGCGGATGCTTTTGAGAATGTACGAATGAAGCAAAAAACATCACATCAACGATTACGCCTGTTTTACGATGTTTCACATTTCACTCCGCCAAATTGTAATTGTCATTGATTATGCAGTAGCACTACCATGGAATATTCTCGAAGAGAGACCAGCGAGGAATGATAAAGCGCCAATTAACACCACACAACCTGCAAAAGGGCAGTAGGTCGTCTCATGAGTCACGGCGATCACCGCGTAATTACCTCCAGTGCGCGCGAGTCATGCTTACAACGCATCGATATTCCCGTATTAAGATATTACCTGTACAATGTCTATGAGCAAGTTCAACGTGTATAGATTACACAAGGCGGTATTGAAAATAATATTTATGTAATGTTATATACATACATATGTGCATACTTGTATGTTTACGCCAATATAATTGTTCATTTTTAAGAAAAGTTATATTCATTTCAAACATCAAAAAATGATTAGAGTATATTTGGAATAAAAAAAATTCAATATCTCAATACGTTTATGTCTCAATATGTTGCTTTACAAAATAGCCGGTGAATGAAATGGACCGAACTTCGATACTGGTATATTATATTTTCACTATATATATATATGGAAATAATAAAATGATTAAATCTTTTACAGAGAAAATGAAATGTAATTAACGATGCTTTCAAATTTATTTGTTACCTGAAAAATCCTATAAATAATGTTTGTAGAAGACTGATCGTTTATATAAATAAAATCATCGTCTTACTATAAAAATACTAATAGAATGTGTCAAACAACAATATATTATTATCATATTTTATTAAATTTGAGTTTTTTTAAAGTAATAACAGGAAATATTAATTCACACAATTTGTGATATCAACCGATCATCTTGATGATAACGATAAGCAGAAGAAAAATCAGGTTTATATTAATTGCTACCGTAATCGTGCCGATAACGAATAAATATATTTAATAAAATTATGTACTCATAGTTGTTAATTATTTTCTATAGCGGAGAATCGCTACCGAAACCAGCTACCAGTGAAAAACACGAGAGTGGAGCAACAAACTGGACGGTAATTACGGAGTACAGATTTTATGGCTGGTCTGCTCCAATACGCGGCCGCACCTGAACTTTCGCACTATTAGGCTTTACGGCGCTTTTTTCAAAATAAGCTCATCCCGTTCATCAAGTTTGCTAACCTACTTTCCATCTCACGGAAAAGGAGGCAAGGGTGTTTTCAATGACCTTTGAACACAGTGGGATTAGGAATCTGCATTCAGCGCATTGTGGGGTCATTGTGAATGTGTATTACCTGCAAGATATGTCTCTAATTTGTAGACATGTTAATGATGTCATTTCAAAGGTATGCGTTCGCAATGGGAACCCACGGTACGTACAGGTATTACCTATAAGTAGAAAATGTATAAATATGAGATAATTATAATACATTTCAACGTGTTCGTTTGATAAGTGTAAGATTTAGCGGTAAAGTATTCATCCAGTAACCCAACGGTTACCAAGTCGGTTCTATTTTTTTTACATGATAAAAAATAATAAAAACATTGGTATGCCCATTTATTTATTTACAACATTCGTTTTGCATGTTTTGCATGTTTGTTCCCTGCCTACCGTACC
Organism: Eubasilissa splendida; assembly: GCA_031772225.1. Lineage (NCBI taxonomy): Eukaryota > Metazoa > Arthropoda > Insecta > Trichoptera > Phryganeidae > Eubasilissa > Eubasilissa splendida. The sequence goes on along the minus strand of CM062849.1, from coordinate 29,365,408 downwards.
GATATGGACAAACTTCTGCATCTCAATTTTTTAATGTTCTTATTTCATACAGTAATTAAATGTATTAATTGTAAAGATATACATAAAAATATTGTTGTTGCGCTACCGGGATTCGAAGCTGGATCTCTTTTCCAATCCGAGGAAGGTGCATTACCAACTATGCTATAGGGACAGTTTTTTTGACGATAAATTTTCGAACCCATATGTTACATTTTTTAAAATTAATACATCTATCGTTCCATTATTATTATCTATGTTCTGAATAATTACAACATCACAATATGAATGTGTTCTCTTTAATAATTCTTATTTTATTGTTCTTAGATTTAAACACAATTTTAAAAAATCTTGTGTATAAATAAGTACAAATACCTGGATGTCGCGCATTCAAGGCTAAAATGTCGCCAAGAATGTAATAAATAACTCGTTATTTAAAAATAAAATCTGAGCCAAGTATTCATGAACATAAAACAATTTTATTGGTTTTAGGTCTATATTTTAAATGTAAATAATTACTTTGACATGTTTGATAGCCATCATAATACATATTTTATTATACAAGTATGAAATGTAACATAGAACATGAACATTAAAAAAAAAACAAATGCAAAATATGCCGTAGGTACATAAATAAAATGTACAACGATCTCCGAGGCCGTTCCCCTCAGAGTCGTGTATGCCTTAAAACTATGTATCGTGCATTTTTCGGTAAATTTATTCAATAATGATAGATAGTCGAACCTGTTTTATCTTACCTACCCTAGCAGCTTACAGCTCGCAGCTCGCAGCTCGCAGCCAGGTACGGCCGCAGATAGTGCGGACCGCATTAACAAAACACACCAACACCGACACACCGGAGGAGACACGGTGGGCCCTGGGGGGAAAGGCTCAACATGCGTCCTGGTCGCGTGACGACCGTCGCGCAGTCGCCGAGCGCTAAACGAAACGGTGCCGCTTAAACGCTCGTGCTCGTAAACAAAACGAGTGAACATTACTTCCTTTTCTTTTCAGTGGCTCTGAATAACTAAACTCCCGAAATTAAAGCTAAATCGCGTCCGTTTATACGTTAAGCCTAAACATACCGACACGCAGAGGGACTGGTAGAAAATAAAAAAATCACTGGATAAAAAGGGATCGACTAATTTCTCAGAATTCTGCTGAATGTAAGAGCTGCAATGTACATTTTGACTACTGAAATTCTACATCTGCTTATTAGTGTCGACATCATGAAGCCTAACGAAGCTCAGGTTGCCGGGTCTAACATATTTCTAGACACATTTGGAAAACGTACGATTTTAAGTGATTCGACAAATTATAAATTCTTCAGAAAGCGCTAAATATTGAATCATGTAATTTACTAAAATTAATCAATTATTATTGTTTACTTAGAGGATATTTGAAGGTTGTAAACCTATTCATAAATTTGTTAGGCTCTTTAAAATTACTTTTCAATGTTTTTAAAAATATTTCTTGCAACATACTTATAATATAGCACTCTGTACAGGCAGCTATGCCCTCTTTCTCGCAACACACTTACAAAATAGCACTCTATACAGGCGGCTCTGCCCTCGTCCTCTTAACATACTTATTATATAGCCATTCTGGTAATCACTTTGAATATTATCTCTGTAAGAGAGTAATTTAGTTACTATGTATAATGTTTTATTTTATAAATTTAGTTTATCTAAGAAAAATTATAACCATATTAATAAATAGGTAAGTACATAATACAGTGCCTAAGAAAAAACAATTTTTCACTTAGGAGAGCAGGAAGTTCAAGATTAATGATCTGTAAATACAATAAAGAGTACGATGAAAATAGATACTTGGACGTATGAGTGCGGAGTGAAGTGTGAGGGCGTGTTAGGGGATAAATTGTACGTGCGTTATAGACTATGTATTTAGTTATTAGTTTAGTTTGGAGTACGGTCACTACCGCTTGCTAGACAACTACCGCACATTATAGTATATATACTAATCCGATGCGTTATCCCTAGTATAAGTCCTGGTACAAAATCATTATTCAGTATCAAAACGTTACTTTATAATGATGACATTATATTAAGTGACTTATTTTGAATATGTGGTCTTCAGCAATTTTTTAATTTCCTAAAGTGTATATGTACAGAACCATCGCTCAGATCACGGATGATGATACTGAAAAGTATATACTTACTTCTATTTTTATTTCTTGACTGAAATAGAGAGATGGGAAAAATGCATCATCGATTAGAGATTAGATTTTTGACTAATTTCTACTTCAACTTTGACTTGGCGAAATACCGCGATTGTCGTGAAGAATCTCAAAAAATCAACATACATAAATTGCATAATCATTTCATCCCTGCATAATTAGCATCGTAGCATTTATACCAATAATGTAAAATAAATATTCGTTTTTGTGTTACATACACTTGAAACAGTGAAATAAATATGTATGAACGGAATCAGCACTATATTACCAGTCAGCGAAAGATCAGCACCAATTCAATTAGTGATAAGAAAAAATAGTACTCTTGACTCACTGGTGTGATTGTGATTGATATTCGATAATATCAGTGATTGAAAACTGTGACTGTGATCACAGTTTCATTACCAATGCCCATTCGATGCACGATATCACAATACACGGAATAAATTTTAAAAAACATTTATATTATTCAAACTATATTTGCGTAAAAAACATTCTAGCGTGTATTATTTAATATCATCATGAAGAAAATGAAAACCCTTAAAAAATGTGAGTTTATTTTTCGGGTCAAATTAAAAGCGTTTCGCGTCAAATGCGTAAAACGTTTTGGCAGGATCTACTAGATGGCGCTTATCATGAATTATAACGTCATTCTTTCGTTACACATTCACACGCGCCGAATTGCGATTCACAACCGAATATAAATTAATTAATTACGAATCACGATATTTCCAGATATTCATCACTGATAATGAGTGTGACTCAAAGATATCAGTGATCACAAGCTCATCGCTAGCACCAATATTATCAGTCAACGAAAGATCAGCCCTAATATTATCAGTCAACAAAAGGTCAGCACTAATATTAAATTATCAGTCAACGAAAGATCAGCACTAATATTAAATTATCAGTCAACGAAAGATCGGCACTAATATTATCAGTCAACAAAAGGTCAGCACTAATATTAAATTATCAGTCAACGAAAGATCAGCACTAATATTAAATTATCAGTCAACGAAAGATCGGCAATAATATTATCAGTCAACAAAAGGTCAGCACTAATATTAAATTATCAGTCAACGAAAGATCGGCACTAATATTATCAGTCAACAAAAGGTCAGCACTAATATTAAATTATCAGTCAACGAAAGATCGGCACTAATATTATCAGTTAAGGAAGCAGAAAATTTTATTTCCTTGTCTTCCCTTCACGATTATGTAACAGTGCAAGCAATTATAATGTCAACTAAAGAAGATGCCAATAGCAATGCCGGCCGAGTAGGTCGCCTGGAGGTACCTACCCCTCCAGCTGCGGAGCGACAACGCCGCATTTCCTTCATTATCGCGAGCCTCGAGATCTTTTATGTTCGGCGAGGAATCACCTTACTAATTAATATTTCACATCGAAAGTAAAAGTCAAATCAGATGAAACGTACGACTTTTTTTTATTTCATGTTAGTCACGACTCGTTATCGATTTAAGTATTTTTAATTAAACACGTATAAAAAAAAGATATGCCAATATTTAAATATTTCATATAAAAACATTAAACATGTTCGTGATTGGTCGAACTGGATTTTATTTTGTATTTTTAAGACTCTAATCAATATTATTGAATTACAAATAGTATAAGAATGCACTTAACGCATCGTCCACACTGTTGCCTAAAGCATAATATTTAGGTATTCTAATTACCATCCCTTATTCATTTTTACATTGTATAAATAAACCTACACATTTAAAACTTCCGTTTTCACACGACAGATTTTAAGGTTTAAGTTCTTATAACATATTTCATAATACATATCATAAAACCAGATTTGTTTTTGGAATAATATAATAATTTTTGATTAATCGCACACGTCGTAGATATCGAACTTCAACGAGTGGGCAGAAGGAAAACCTTTCTAGTTCTATTTCTGCTTCGTCATTCGGTCGCAAACTGAGCGAGAGACGGATTCCTTCATTGGAATGACAATGTTCCTCCAGTGTTGCCATACCTATTTCATTTATACAAACAATTATTAACAAACACATCTAAAGCTTTACAATAAGTCATTTCATTTCAGGTTTTTTTTATACATAAAGTGATGTAAGCACGAACTATAATACCTGACCATGATCTAAACTAATCATATTTGTTATAATATATAATTACATATTGTTTAATATTAATAAATTAACAGTTTCTCTCCGCATTTATTCTATTCGTCTATATGTCATCCAAGCAATCATTTTTATTTCTTTATTTTGTGAAATAACTCTTCTGTACATTTGTCACGTTGCTGTACCTGACCTATCTAGAGACGTCACCCGCAAACAAAAATTGGTCCGCGTGCTAGCTAACCAAAACTCTTATATTCTGGTTAGCTTCTTAACGTGACATTTTATATGAAGCTTTTAAATATATTCTGGCAGCACTCGCGTTTCGCAAGACAGACGGCAAAAAAGGTATTTTTCTATCCAGCGTAAACATCGGGGATTCAATGTCAGAATGTTCTCTCGAAGGAATGCGGCCTGCGACCAAACATCGCCCGAGATCGGAACCTTTCGTCCAGGCTAAATAAATTCAATATAGCCTAGATTATTCCATCGACACTCGCTGATAACCGTAGATGGAATTTTGATAAAAAGCATAATTGCAGCAATCGATTGCGGTAGCAGCTGAGCTGTATAGTTGGGAGCTCTTTAATTGCAGCAAAGCACGTTTTAATTATTAAGAAAACGTGTCAACATTTTTTGTTGGCCAAACAGTGGCTGTGTTTGAATAATAGTTCTCGCTTTGATTCCCGTTCACGAGAATAACCTACGTATCGTTCATACTGGTGGCATCTACCTAATGGATGATGATAAATCGATTCCCCGCTCAAAAATAAGGCTTTATAAAACACACGAGCCTGAACAATCTTTTTTATTTTTAATTATTCGGAGTAGAAACCCGCGTACAGCGATTTCGAATACTTGACTACAAGAATGAACTATTTTTAATAGGCAGTAGAATGCGGGTAATTGATATAATTATTTGTGGCCTCAGTACACCGCCACAGAAAACTGCAGGCAATATTGAGAGTATCACGACACGTCCGAGAATTTTTAAATTAATTTAAAATTTCGAGATAGGTACTCGGCACGACGACAAAAAGAAGGCAACCTTGATTCTCGCAGTCCACACACGCACCCTGAACAATAGCGCAAGTATTCACCTAGCCCTTCGCAGGCCCTTCGACAAAGCATTCTTAGGAAGTCTACCTTCTTTCTTCACACTCGCCGCCGGGCACGTCCGTCCCTTTCATCCTCTCAGTCTACTTCATTCGTTTTACAACATTTCTTTTTTCTAGAAGTTGCGAGAGATTTATTTACTTAAAAGGAAGTGCAACGCGGTTGGGTTTACTCGGTTTGTCTTCAATTTAAGTCAACTCGGTCGCGACACGTACTTCGAGAAAATAATACGAGGCAGTGGAGAATGGCGGACCTGACACTCTTGAAGTTCATCGGTAAATTATAAAAAGATAATACATATATCAAACAGAAAATATTTTATATAATACTAACTTCATATAATACATTACTCTTTATTGATTATTTGATAGACCTAATGCTATTGAAATTCACCGGTAAATTGTAAAATGGTGAAAACCTAATAAAAAAATGCTCCTTTATAAAATGCTAAGGCCACATAAACTAATGTACCGTATCTACTTGTATATAGGTAATTTAAGGATACAAATATAATATTATTATTCTTAATAAAAAAAATTCCCTACATTAACTAAATGCTTTGCGTAGGTACCTAAAAATTTAATTAGTTCAGCAGTTAAACAAAAATAATCAGATCCAGCGATCGATTTATTTGTATATCATATTTAAATCAGATTGTAATTTCGTAATTTTTTGCGCAAATGAATGTGCCCTGTTCACATTGTATTTTATTTTCAATCTAAAGTCTGCCTATTTCTATTTCTATTCCTCATACAAATGTTGGTCTACGCACTATTCTCGTTCGTAAACTAATAATAAAATATCAGTTACGCCAATGTACTCTTATTGTATACATTTCTATTTAGTTCGAGTTAATTCGCTTTCACATCTTAAGCCAGAACAGCAGTAATTGAATATGTATTTTCTACATTTCTCCATTTGCATATAATAATAAATTAAAAAGAGCAAAATTTTTTTTCGTTTGGAGTATTAAAACATGTTTATCTACGTTTTAATAAACTTTTTGTCAATATTTTTATAATGGTAAACTGATGAAGTCATAAATGATAATAGATATATAAACTCTACAAGAAAGAACTTCGAGTTGTACGAGTATGTATTATACCTACTATACTGTACTATAGTATGTAATGTAAAAAGAGTATAAAAACATTAACTAACTTACCATCACGCCGTTTCCGTGCATGGGTAAGCAAAGAGAATAGAACGCCACACTCTTCTGTCCTGACACACAATTCTCGCCTCATCCACATTCAGTCATCGTCTCATACAAGCTTGTCGATTGTTGTATCCAAATGTAAATAAATAAATAAAGCCATCAAATTGGAACTATATTGTACGGTATAAAAAATAATTCAAACATAAAAGATTTTTAATACATATTAAATTAATCAACTAGAAAGATACGAGTGATGAGAAAAAATTCTACTTTTGACTCACCGGTGTGATTGTGATTGGTATTCGATAATATCGGTGACTAAAAACTGTGACTGTGATCACACTTTCTGATATCACTATATGTTAAATAATTTAAAAAAAAAAAAAAACATTTTTAGCGTACTTATTTATAATATTAAAACTTCATTTGCGTAAAGAACATAAATAATCAGAATAATTAGTAGAAAATCATTACACATACATATGTACACATATCTACAAAATGTAAAAAAAAAAAAAACGAACAAAATTAAGTTACCAGCAAGCATAAACATCACCAACAAAAACAAATTCCAATAGATGGCGCTAATAAAATTACGTAAAATCCGGTAGATGGCACCGATTCAGGTTATAATTTATTTAAACGGCGGCGTCAAAAAATCAATAGAATTTTTAACAAAAAAAATTTGAATCACGAATCACGATATTCCCAGATATTCAATCACTGATGGTGAGTGTGACTCAAAGATATCAGTGATTGACTCGTGATTTTGAGTTCATCCCTAAAAGACATACAAAAAAAATCTTCAAAATATTTAGTTGCTACTGGGATTAATGTAATGAATTATATGTATAAATACCACAGAACTGTGCAACTTCACAACAAAAATGTTGTTAATTTATACAATATAAAATTATATTAAAAATCAAGTGATTGAATTATTTCTAATCATTGTGATTTTCAATAATTGGTAACATATAATAAATATACCTACATTTTATTTAAATTTGTTATATTTTAATTACTTGTATCCAAGAATATATTGAGCATTAGTGTTAATTCAGGCGAACTGCATAAAAGTGGTTTGACTGCATTTAGACGTACTGCGGTATCGGTGCTAACTCACAAGTTATTGAGTCGAGATCACAGCGGAATAAGTATCCCTAGGAATACGAGAAGGTATGCGCAGCTCGGCCTGGCAAGCGGCTCGGATCAACTATAAAACTACACTCCTACATGATTGTTCCGGGAACTTACATCAGCTAAAATACTGTTGTACCTAATTACTTGTTATGGACATGTTATTGTACATCCAACCATCAGTTGTGAGAAATAAATTAAATAAATTCCACAACCGTATAAAAAAAACTATTTTTTGCGCAGAATTTTGTTATTTGTTATATGAAAATCATCACGATTGCAACTTCTATTCAGAACTCCTGTAAGTCGAACCAATTTTGGATCTCGCTCTCTTATAGTGAGAAGATTTTTCCGCGTTATATATGTGTTATTTTCAAATAATCCTTTTTTTTTAAAGATAACACATTATTATTTGTGAAGTTGTAAATTTTTTAGAACACAGTTCTGTGATATTTTAATACAAATTAAATGCAAAGAAAGACAAACTCAACTTATCGAAAAAATATTTTAGCTATGTTCTGAAAAAATTACAACTTCACAAATAATAATGTGTTCTCTTTAAAATATATATTTTATATTAAAGTATATCCAAAAATTTAATAAAATGAAATTGAAAAATCTCTGACGTATCCTAGCGATTATTTCTCAAAATATGTATTCGCAATAAAAAAGGTAGGATAGCTTTCAAATAAATGGAACATAACATGTATCAATTTGAAATAACTGCAATATATCGACTATTTACGAGGCTGACATAGTGTTATTGGATATCGCACTTTCCCGAATAGGAAGAGTCCTGGATCCTGTTTCAAATCTCGGTAGCAGCTAAAATATTTTTTCGATAAATTGAGTTTATCTGTGTGTATATCTTTCTAATTGATGCATTTAATTTATATTAAAATAAATTATTAATGTGGTATAGTGTGAATAGGCGAAATATCGCAAATAAGTAGTTAAATAAATTTATTTATTTCTTTGGTGAACTAAGAGCTGATGCAGATCGACCCACAATACTTTACTTCGCCATGCGACATTTGTTGCTCACCTGCGCTAATAAGCTGAGCGGAGCTGCCGATTCAGTGCGAGATGAAGTAAATGAACCCCAGAAAGGCATAAGCAGGTACTCAGGATCGTACATTCAGTTCAGATACCCATCAAATGGACTATTTGTGAAATGTCACGATGTTCGGCAAATCCATATGGGCATTCAAAATCAACACATCTCACTAGCACCATTTAAAAGGCACCACAAAGGTAAATGATCGCATTACAATTCTCCGCATAAGATGAACCATTTTCGAAATATTTAAGCTATCTTTAGTACCCACTTTGCGATTTACTTGCCATTAGGAAATCTCGGGATGCAAAAGTTGCTCCTATAAAGGTGTGGTTTAATCTTATCTTCTAAAGTATCTTAATTCCTGTACCATATATCAACCCAAAGTGCCTTCTCTTTATATTAATTTATCTTTATGTCATTTTTACTACATCCCCCTGTCGAGGGCTATCATTTAGGTTAAAAATAAATCTACCTACCCAAACATCAGCCAAGTCTGGTCATCTGCATTTCAATATAAAAATAGATTTGAACTTAGGAAACATCTTGAATTTTTTTTTAATATATCGGCAGACACTTTGAAAAATAATTTAAAATATTTTTTTGGAAATATGACAGATTTTTCAGTAAAACGACACCAGGAAAAATCGCGATACAGTTCGATACATATGGATGACATTTAAAACTTTTGTATCGTGAAACTATTTAGAGTTTAAAAACTAATCTTTGGTTATTTTTCGTAGAGATGTTGATGATCACACTCGCTGTCTTACTGCCCAGGTGACAAATATAGACAGACATAACACCGTATTCCCAAAATAAATATTGTTATGTAAATATTATAATTTGGTTATGTAACTGAATAATTAATTAATAAACAACATGATATAATTACCTGAACGTCAATACTTCAATTATTTGCGCAATAAAATTCTCGCATTTGGTTTACATCATATTATTTTAAAGATACAAATAAAAAACATAATGGATACTGAATTAGAAGTTTTTTGCATGTATTAATAGACGTCGTTAAGTACTGTTAGTTTCACGGTGATTATAAATGCATCGTATTTAGTGGATGCAATTAAGATACCATTATCATAAATGATATGCTTAACTTTAGAAAATCTTTTATAGTGAGTAATAATTTTTCTAATATAATCTTTTAGATAGTATCATTAGGATCATGTTAATATTTGTTTTGTTTTATCTTATATAAAAATATTGGTTAATACAATAAAAAAAAAATCATTTCATACATCTTCGTCTTTTTCAGACTTTGAGACTATCATAGCGATTACAGCGTGAGTACGTGCAATGGAAACCATTCCCTTATGTTTTTTAAACGGTAAATACTTTTCCCTCACTGCCCTAAGTTTCAATTTTGCCTTCGAATATGAGTTCCACTTTTTCTTTTCTCGTGGTGTACTTTTGATGTTTCCTCCTTTTGATATAGTTTATTAATAATAGTATTATTATTTACATCAGTCTCTCATGACTGAGGATCACGCTGATAAACGTTCACCCTCTTGACTATGCTGCTTCACTTTTTTCCGGCATCCTGCAGATCTTAGGGCTGATACCAAAGAAATGCCTGCTGTTTTCTCCACGTCGTCAGTTCAGTGAAGGGACTTCCTCTTCGTTCTTCGACATGGTTCACCACAACAAGCTTATCCGACCTATCTTCTTTTCTCGAAAATAGGCAAATGGTTGACATAGGTGATTTCTACGTTTCTACCATGAAAGTCTCATATGTTAAGATACTAATTTTGTAATAATTCATTCTTTATATTGGAAATTATTTTTAATTTACGATTTTTTCACTAAATTTATATTTCCCGTGGCCCCGGGGAGTGTTTATTTATAACTTAAATTAGTCAAGATAAGACCAAAAATCATAAAAATGCGATGAGTAATCGGTCTGAGATTTCTGGTCTCTTCTAAAGTGTGACCTGTCTAATGTTACGAGTATAAAATAGAGCCGTGTGGATAAAAACGAATTTTCTCAAACTGATATCATCTTAATGGCTGCATGCTTTGAGAATAAATGAAATATCTCACTAGATTAATAACATGCTGATCTTTGAATTTTTAAAATAAATATTCGTAAAAGATCTGTGATTAATGAGACAGTTGGTAAGAATTATTTATTTGTTAAACATCAAGGGTTTTCCTCGTGGGTTGTTTTTTTCTTATTACGTTGACAGTTTATTTTTTTAAGATTCATTCAGATTTTTTAGTATGCATAGCAAAATGGTATTATCAGTTGAAATAATTGTTATAATTATGTTATGGTATGTCCTGTTTTGTAATAACTAAATATTTGATCGACTTGAAACAGCCTGTTCTTATCGTGGTCAGACTGTCAATCGGCCATTATGAATGTTATTGGAAGCTTTTAACTTCACGTTAATTCGATATTTTTTAAATAAATCTTGCATTTAAACCATTTGAGATAAAATGTATTTTTTTCTTATTTTTTTAAGTAATCTTCTAAAAAATACAATGATAAGTGAATACTACCGATAACTAAAAAAATGATTAAAATAATAGGTTTATTTTTAAGGATTAAACACCCTCGACCTGTTTACGTAAGCTAGCTTTATATGGTTACGTAAAGTTAGGTTAGACTTTTATAGAAATTGTAAGAACATCAATTGTACTTTTTGAGATCTTCTGTGATAAACTCACTTAAACATTTCAATGTTTATAAAAACATCTATTTACAATGATTTATTAAACATTTTATATATATGACTTTAATTACTAGAATCTTAAATACGATTTGATTGTATGCTGTTTATTGTACGCCAATGGCGCAGTATTAATGGCGAACAATGAACAAGAATTACAGAGGCTAGTGAGTAGAATGTACGATGTATGCAAGGAAAGCAACCTTATTATGAATGTCAACAAGTCGAAAGTGATGGTATTCGAGAAGGAGGAAAGCAAGACACCGTGCTAAATACTTGTAGGTAATGAATGTTTGGAACAACTAGATGAGTTTGTGTATTTGGGAAGTATGTTTGATAAAAACGGAAAGACGGAGAAATATATCGAAAGGTGGGTGACTGCAGGGAATAAAGTGAATGGCGCTTTGAATGGAAATATAGCTAATGAGAGATTATCAACTGAGGCAAGACTAGCGGTCCACAATGGATTCCTGGTACCGACACTTGTGTATGGAAGTGAGTCCTGAATCTGGCAGAAGAGAAACGAAAGTAGACTGAATGCAGTGGATCACTTAGGCGTATATGTGGCAAATCTATTTATGACAGAGTAACGAATGAAGAAATAAGGAAATAATGTAAAGCTGATGTTAGTATAGTGAATAAGATTAAGAAAGGATCGCTTAGGTGGTTTGGTCATATGGAACGGATGAATGAGGAGAGAATGGTAAGAAAGATATATGATGCAAGTGTTGATGGCACCAGAAGTAGAGAACGTCCGCGCAAGTCTTGGCACGACCATGTAAACCGGATACTGGCGGATGATCCTGTTAAAAGCCTCAATAATCGTCGAACTTGTGTGCGAAGACGTATGAATGTGGATGAGGCGAGAATTGTGTGTCGGGACAGAAGAGTGCGGCGCTCTATCCTATCTGCCTACCCCCGCGGGGAAACGGCGTGATGGTAAGTAAGTTAAATCTTAGTAATATATTATTTTATATAGTTTTTCTTTAAAATACTGTGTGTATACCTTCGAACACGTTATTTAGTTAGCTGTGCGATACCCGGCATATTAAATGATTCAGTTTTTCACTTTATGTGTATCCGTACCCATTCAATTTACACCAAATATTTTCTCAATTTAAATGTATCCATTACCACCTGTTATTTTATATTTCAGACACTCCGCACCGCCGCACGTGATGGGTTAAGGAAAAGCATGAGCTGGCGTTACACTGTGTATACTAGCGACAGCAATATTTAACTTGTTGCCGTCGCCCTCCGTTGTGCCCGGCCTCCCCCGGTTCGGTAAATCACCCCGACGCCAAAACACCGTGACATCTTGCCCTGCTCCCCTCTCCCCCGCCCCCGACGCGCGGCCGAGCCGAGCGCTTATTATGAAATATTGCATATTACGGCGGGGCCCGGTAGGCTGCGGAGGAAGGCCTCGCGTGCATTGTCATTAAAAAAATATTTGGCCATCATTACAATCTCCCTGCCGATGAAAAAAAATCGCCGTTATGTAAAATATAAGCGGTAAATACGACACAATCTTTCTTAATTTTTATTTTATTTTATTAAATACTATGGCAATTTCCCACATAGGCTACTCCCGATCTAGAGAAGTCGCCTTACATTTTATAATATTTTTCAGATTAGAAAACATAGTAAAAATAGACATAGAAACGTAGAAAACCCAGAAACGGCAAAAAAAAAAGAAATCGACACTGCAGTGGAAGAGTGCTGTCCAAGCGATAGGGCCCGACCCGATTTGGATAAAGGGGGTGAAGAAAAAGTAGAAGTATATATTTAAATAAAAACATAAAACATTGATAGCAAAAAATAGGTAGTATTAGCATAAACAAAAGTATGCTTTCCTTTCAAATTACTCTGGTATATAATAAGTACTGGAGCAACTCTTCCTCGTGGCTTCTCAGCCATTCAACAACTTTCTTTATGAAAAACGCATCTGGTAGAATTAGCTTTGTGAGTTTAAAATATTATAAAGTTTGGTTGCTAGGCATAGGAAGAGTCATTGTTCAAATATAATCTTCAAACAGGGTAGTTGTAGTATGTTTTATGTAATAGCCCTTGTATAAAGATGTTAAATAATTGACATATAATAAAATGCATCCCTACGGTACTGCGTAAACAAAATTGAATAAATTAAAGTATAAAACATTTCTAAATATATTAAATGTTAAATGCATTTGTTTCCATTTCAATATATATATATATATATGTATATATAATATAATATAAATTAATCTACCACTGTTGCTTTGACTGCGTTTTTCGGGTTTCACACAGGATTGTTTAATCAGAGCTTATTCAACGGTTTTGTCTTTGGTAGAATGTCAGTGTGTTTATTGAAATGTCAGTAGCATAATTGTAAGTTTCTAATTAAGAGAAAACTACGAGACTGGGCCTTAGTCTTTGAAAGCGTTAGTTAAATTTAGTCCAACCGATATGTCTATTGAAATTGTGCACTCATTTCAAATTTCATAAATACCATGAGAATAGATAAATTAAACAAACAACTCTACTCAATCATATTTCCATGATTATCTTCAATTTCATTCTAGTAGCGACTCGAGTTTGCATCTAAAACATTTGTTATTTTAATGACCCATGTCTACGAATGAGATTTTTAATCTCTGAGATGCTTAAGATTTTTTGTAGACAACTCTCAGCCTTTTTAGTTCCCGTATAAACACCGTGTCTCAGAAATTCGCCATCTTGCGCCTTAGTTCACGTACGTCAAATATTAAATATCATTGTCGTTCGCCAGTACTGGTTTTAGGTGACGTCTGTGTGCACGTATCAAATCTCGCTGTTAGATCAAACGTCGCGTAGATTGGTTTGAGTTTATCTCCAGCAGAAACGTCCCTAGATAAAGACGAATTTCAGAATGCCGCCCTACTATTATTTACATTCCGCCGCCAATTTACTACTCGTAGGCACCCATTTACCTGCTAACGGAACGTTCCTGATCTCCAGATCAAAATCTCAATTCACGTAAGGTGAGTCGGGGTAAGTGCATCTATTTGAGAAGTGCATCAATGTCTCCTAATTTCGTTTAAAATTAGATTCCAGCATCGCAATCTATTAAGAAATGTTATAAGAGACAGTCCAGAGATGGTGCAAATCCAAACATTAGTTTGCTTGGAAGACCATTTCAAGTTATGACAGTTGTTTAATGTCAACTAGCGAGTTGTGTATGCCATATCGATCCTTCGTATATTTCGATAATATTTTGTGTCAGGACGCTGATATTCGGTAAGTACCTTTATTTTGACATAGAGTTTGTGATATATATATTAGTTTTGTGATTTATTTCCGCTGATTACGATTTAAAGACCAGATATACTTTCCCCATACATTGTACACCGTGGGGGAAGTGCTCGGTGTGGTACCCCATGTACTTTTGAATGGAAACTTTCTAAATTAATGAAGTGTATACAGTTACATTCTTTTTTTTTAAATAATAAACTAATTTCAAAAACAATCAATATTATATGTCGCACTTCTAGCAATTTTACTAGATTTTTTGGTACTTAGCATATTTTACCCGTCATTAAGGACCAAAATAACTAATTCATATTGTCATTAAGAAGACATTTTCATTATTTTAATTAATTAATAATTTGTCAGAAATAATACAACTAGACGCTCTTACGCCAAATTTGGGGTAAGACCAAAATACCCCAAGCGCATCTACTCGTCCAATTTTCATAAAAATGCTTTCAATATCAGCTATCCTAATTGGTTACAATCCGATTTTTAAAGACATAAATTAGGAAACGGTTAATGATTCTTCTATGAAAGTTTCAAAGTCATATGAAAGTCAAAGTTTATGTCGATGATTCACATGACGCACTTACCCCGATTCACGTTACATGATAATCAGGCCTATTCTCAAAATTGCAATATTGAAATGGAGGTGATTGTTACACCAACTCTCAAAAATAGACAGATAGTTTTGACAGATTATGGTACGTTTATCTCCCTCACTCTCTCTCGCTCTCTCTCATTCAAATATTACACTATTTTTGAGGGTTGGTGTAACAATCACCTTCATTTCAATATTGCAATTTTGAGAATAGGCCTGATTGAGATGTATCTCAACAAAATTTTTGAAATTCTCCTATCGCGTCTTCTTTCGAAGACACGGACCATAAAGATTTATTGAAAAGTCTATAATCTGGAACAGCGGTGATTTCTTTCTATTCTACTAATCACACATTCGCGGCACACGCGCAGAAAATGCATCAATTTCCCACAGATCACAAACCGTACGATTTCTATAATCGCCTAATCAATATAAACTCTTCTACATGAATCACTGGTAGAACTGCAAGATTGAAAATTTCTCAATATGTATGCCGAGGAATGCCACTCGAGCCACAGCCATATACGACGTTTCCATACATTTCTATCGTAGGTGTACGACATAATTTTACGTGATTTTCAATCAGTCACGGATAAACACCCTCATTCAAAAGTCAATAAATGAATTTTGATAATGTTTGGTTAGTTGACTGAATCGTTTGTTCACGTAATATTGTGAGGGAATATCAAAAAGACGTTGAAGTAGTAATCGGTGTGTGTTATTAAGTAAAAGATTTTAAACGTGCACGTTTCCACCATCAATTTTCTTGTTATCGAGTGTATGCCTTCCGTTATTCAATAAGCAGTCATTAAAAGGTTTATCACGTTCACCCGCATGATATTACTGAATTTGTTATTTATGTCTAAGCCAATGGAGGCGGGAGAGAAAGTGGTATCTGCTCCGAGACCGAAGCTGCTTCTTTAGCGTACGAATTCTCTGATGGCACAATGATAGAGAGATAGTTATTTTCTATTGTGCTATTCACTGCTCACAGCTCACCGTGACCGCATCCAGACTGCGCCACCTGACCAAACCTGTATACTTATTGTTCGCCGACACCCGAGCGAAGAGCAGTTTCTCCATTCCTTTTGCTCTATTAAACGAGCTTAACAACATCTTGATCTCTGTATCTGGCTTTTAGGTCTGCGAGTTTGTTGAGAGGAGGCGGGTTTTCTATACATAGAAGCTTAACACAGGCTGAACCGAATTACAATGCAGTATCGAGAGAAAGTCAACGTGGAATTTAATCGAGGCGAGTTTGGCTTTCCGATAATGTTTGGTTAAATAACAATTGCAGCTGCCGATCGCAAATAAATCTCATTAATCTCTCTTACGCAAAAATACTGCCTCATTGTGGTGTCAGATATGTTATTTAAGCCGTTGATTAGAACATTCTCGAGTATTGTAAAATAATTATCGTTGTTTGTTGTAGTGTGTAGACCCCGTTCAAGTTGATTGTACATGGTAACATGATACGAGTATTTGAGGAAGATTCAAAAAACACTGAATAAACAGATACTAACTTAACAATTTAGAATCTCCAAGCACAAACACTGCACTACTACAATTCAATTTTAAAAAATACATTAAAATTATGTCGCATATTTTATTTGGCACACTCAATCGCCTAGCTGTCAATTAAAAATGCAAACAATACGGTGTTGTGTAAAGCCATTGTTCAAAATTTAATACAGCATATATAACTTGTAACGACTCAAGATCGGCTAGTTTATATGCATGATTGGTTTACATAAGATTTAAACAAATTAAAACGTTTGAAAACTCAACAGACTCGCTGTAATTCAGTCGCCACGTATATTAGACAATTATTATTGCGTTAACAATAATAAAACGACCCGTTTTGAAATTGAAACAACAAATTTATTGCGCTCGCTGATTGAAAACAAAGCCGGGTTGTCGTTTGTCGCGCTGGACCGAATGGTTCGCTCGCCGGGAACTATAAATCATTATGCATTGTTTGCAAACTTGTCGGACTCTAATGCGCGCATATTTTTCCCTCTGTAAGAAATGAACAATGCAACGCGAACAGCGTGAAGGAAGGAGTCACAGCTGAGACTCGGTGGGTGGACACCCGGGGACCCAGATCCTGCGAGCAGTCGGATCGACAGGAGTCGTGAACACACGAGGATATAGTCGAGTAGAGAGCTAAATTCGACACCGGAAATAATCGTGGGTTTCCGCATTATCCGAGGATAAAAGCTTAGATGCGATCTGAGCTGAAACTGTGGGCATTCGTACAGGCGTGTGCTACTTACGCAGCGCAACGTAAATCAGTATTAATGTTAAAAAATACATATATTATAAGTTTTATATGAATGAATGGCATAATAATCAATGTATTTTGACTTAATAAGAATGATCTTACGACTCGTGTAATCAATACATCAAAACGCATTTATTTAGATGAATAATTTTGCATTAAGCAGACAATCGTGTAGTATTATAAAATAATACAAATTGTTCAATCACAATTGTATGATACACAAAAGTTATGTTAAATACCAAAACAATGGTGACACGCATGTGATACTCGCCTAGCGATCTGATGGTTTGACCCCCGTTCCAGGAGGCCGTCAAGTTTCCATAGCACAAGCGTTTATTAATTGTATAAAAATAGTAATAATACTGATGTGACACGTATTTCGTGGAGGCATCTCTATTTAAAAAAAAATGTAGACACGGGACATATTTAATATATATTTTTTAATATACCAAGACTGAACTTTCATATTGCGCTGAGAAATATTTATACTAATTAAATGTTTATTTTACACTATTAGTAAAGTATATAAATAACATACAGGTAATTAAAATATTAACTCGCAACAAAACTTTTAAATATTTAGTGATTCGTAAGAATAGAATATGGACACTATTTATTAATAAATTTCATACAAATTGACGTATCAAATAAACATTTATCGTGATTGATGTAAAAACATAATAATTTATTGAAATTCCTCTAATATTCATCGAATCATAAAATGTTTATGGCGAGTAAATAATTAATTACACTATTTGGAAAACCATATTTGATGCAAAAATGTGATAAAACGTGTAAGAACTATAAAATAAGCATTAAAATGTGCAGCCATATTCAACATTGAATGAAAATGCATAAAAAATAATTGACTCGCTTTTCAGGAACGCATAAATATTCATTATGCAAAAATCTTTTCGGAACATTTCCGAAAGCCCGCAGGTGGTAATGACCACAGCCATGACTGAGATAAATCCCTTCAGGATAACATTCTAGGAGTATTTAATTTTTTATTAGATTTGTGTTTGATGTACGTACCGGCGTTTACTCATAGAATTAAAACCCGTTACGTTTATTCGCAGCAGATAAGGATTTCTAACGTCTAACTAATACCTACTGACAAATATTTCTACACTTTTCCGATCGAAATATTTATATTATTTATTTTTATTATTTTATCACATGATCGATGTACCAGAGCGAAATATGTACATCAGGGTAGGAATTTTTGGAATTGTACCCTGTTTGGCCTTATGAGAATATGGATGGTACAGAGACTAAAAGTATATTAAATAAAATATGAAACATATTGTTATAGTATCGAGGTACATTATCCAATATGCTATTTTGCCATATAACATTGAGTTAATATATCGCATTCTTCTTTCATACATCTTGTTATAGTCGGTTCATTACCGTTCATTAATTTTGTTAATTTGATTAACCTTTACCATATCATGATATAAAATACCCGAACGCAGTCATGCTTTCAACTCGTGTTACCGTAAATAACAGATAAAAAAAATGTTTCTATTAGCTTAAATGGCTTTAATATCATAAATTTACTCTAAATGTTAAGCATTTAATTTTGAAATAATGATTAATAACATAATTTAAAGCAATCATTAAGTACTGTACATTGTGTCCATCCTTCTTAACTATCTTTGTTTAATTAGTGAGAAAGAGACAATTATATCTGTACGTTTGTTGTTCTTTTCACTGTGAAAATAGTCTGATTTCGTCTATCACAAATGGTATTTTTACAAACGTATTAATTTTACAACGGATTGAATGCAAAAAATAATTGTTTTTGTACGATTCCCTTTTCATAATTAATTTTTCACTAGTCATTCCAAAGCGCTAATATTTTCTGTAGGATTGTCTAAAATATTAATTTTAGGTTACATGTATTTACCGAAATATTACAGGTTTAATTACGATGCCAGACCTGCATGGTTTGGGAAGGGTTAAGTCAGGTTTTTCAGACACTCCATAAAATATTTAAAACAAAATAACTTATCTAGATTAATTTAGAAAATGATATTCCCGAACATCTGGGTTCCTGTAAGATATGTGACGGTGTATGGTGAATCCTTGGAGAAGCGGCAGGTTGCTCCATTCATTCCTCTACTCCTTATTCATCAATGTTCGTCCAGAATTAGTATTTCAGAGAGCGCATACGATTTTCATAACGTTTCTCAGTTGTGTGAAATGAACTTATTTCCCTTTGTCAGAGTTGAATAATTCTTCGGTTCTCTCATTAGCGCGCAAGCGCAGAGAATCTGCGAGGGTGGTAGGAGGTTGGGGTGTGAAGGGGTCCGAGGGGTGAGGGGGCACAGAGGCGAGAAGCGGGCGCTAATAACGAGACGAGAATGCAAATGATACGAAACTGAGTGCAAGAATTCGGAGCGCTAATAACGGCGGAATGCCTTCATTTGTAGCGGGACGGGCTCTGCCAATAAGTAAACATGGGGATGGATGTGGGTTGTGGGCCCGGGCCATAAATCAGGGCCCGGAGATATGCACGGGGGGCCCGGGCCCGGGCCTAATGCGCTTTTAGCGTTGCCAACGAACACTGACAGTTCGGAGTGGTCGCCGCTGATTTCGATTTAATCAGCATTTTATTTTTTAACACACTCAAATCGATTCTTAATCAAATAAAGTACGAAAATCTGTCGAAGTACACCGGATTTATTAATTTTAAGTCAATATAAAATATTAAAACAATTAATTAAATAAATAATAAGAAAACACTTTAATATCATATTGTAAATATTAAAACACGTCACTGTTTATTGATAAATCTACATATTTCAAGACCAATTATTCTTTAGGATACAATGCATACTAAAATTAAAAATGCAAGCATAGACAAAAACAAAACTATTAAAATAAGTGGTATGTAACTAATTACGAACGACTGTGGAAACAAATTTAAAAATTGACTATAAGCAAAAAGGATTTATTTATTTATTTTTTAAAAGCAATTATGTTATCACAGAGTGACTTAACAATTAGTGAAGAAGAATCTTTTAAGTACTTACTCGACAGCTGGTTGTTATAAATTATGGTAGTGCAAAACGCCTAGATAAGTGGGATGAAAAATATTGATTTAAAAATTAGTGACCAAATCTCTAGCATAATCGAGTTGAATACGATGCAAGCGACATGAATTTGAGAGATTTGACTAATCATATGGGAACTCGGTGTCGATTCTCATATCATTGTTTTATGTATGTACATAGTTTTCTTAATGCATCTAAATCAAGTTTCCTGAGCAGACGGAGATAATCTATTAGTTGGCGATATGTAAGTATACGTGTACTATACAGGGTGTAACAGACCTAGTCCGCAATATTTTATGGGTGGATACCTGACTAAATTACGAGTCGAAAATGTGCAAATTCTGCAACGTCACGGAAAATACTATTTTAACAATATTTAAGTATGTCCAAGAATACACAATTACTGGATTTTTACTTTCAAAGGCATTGTTATTAATCCTTCCCAAATCATGCAGTAACACAGGTCTACCATTATAATTAAACCTGCAATATTTCGGTAAATACATGCAACATAAAATTCATATTTTAGATAATAATAAAGAAAGTATTAGCGCTTAGGAATAACTAGTGAAAAACCAATTATGAAAAGGAATCGTACAAAAACTATTATTTTTTCCATTCAATCCGTTGTAAAATTTATATGTTGGTAAAAATACCATTTGTCATATAAAAGACAGAGATCACACACTATTTTCACAGTGAAAAGGACAACAAACATACAAATATAATGGTTTCTTTCTCAATAATTAAATGAAAAGAGATAAGAAGGAAGGACACATTATATATGACTCAATGAATGGTCTAAATTATGTAATTAATCATTTTTTCAAAATTGAGTGCTCAATATTTAAAGTAAATTCGAGTCATCAAAGCCATTTAAGTTAATAAAAACATATTTTCTAATAATTATTTACGGTAACACGAGTTGACAGCATGGCTGCGTTCGAGTATTTTATATCATGGTATGGTAAAGGTTAAGACAAATTATAGATATATTACCATTCACCATTCCACCCAATCAGCGTTACATTGGTGATAACTTAAGCCAGATAGATCGTAAGCCCTGTAACACCCATACTTCTATAATTTCGCATATGATATAATAGCTTCATCTCCATGAGATATCTATAATTTGTCTTAATAAATATTATTGTTCGAAATTTTTACAAAATCATGTTAAGTTTTAAGCTTACGTACTTTGAAATAAATATTTGCAAAATCTATCCATTATTAATCCATATCTTTACTTCAGGGCCTAAATGATCTAACAAAAAATAGTCTAGCTGATCGAAATTTGATAACCTTTTATTTGTATTGAATATATAATTTGGAAATAATTGCATAATTAAGTTTTTTTTAAATTCTTATATCTCTGACATTACTCACATATTCATTAAATATTTTCTACTCAAAATTTAGTCTAGTATCTATCTACCCATAAAATATTGTGGACCAGGTTTGCTGAAATTGTGTTCTGTCGTTGAACCCGGGAAACAGCTGTAGTTGCGGTACCAAAAACTCATCGATCATTCGGCAATACACTGAATGAATGGGTGAAACTGTAGTTTCTTTTTCAAAATAACGTGCACTGTTGACTTTTTTATTCCAGTACAGGCTGCAATCTTCCTTATTAATTTACGCGAATTGCGCATAATTTCACGTCGAACTTGAGCCACATGTTCTGGCATCGCTGCTGACCTCGATGGTTCCGGAGGAATTTGGTTAACCATTGTCCCTTCTTGTCTGAACTTTTAAACCCAACACTAGATAAGTTGCGTGCTTCGCTCATCACTTACTCGTCGAATATTAAAGTGAGTACAAAAAGCGCGACGTGCACGAACCAATGAATCACCGCACTTTAAATATTGCTCAACCGCGAACACGCGGTACGATCCGACCAGTGACTCATTGCGACTGGAAATCTCGCAAATCACGCGCGTCGAACAATACCCCTCTCACTTACCTCACCCTGATGGTGTACGAGCAATTACAATTTAATCTTGATATTTTTCCTCTGGACACTGAATTTTTAAAAAAAAATTATACTTGTGTTTTCCATTACTTAAACCTGAGCTCAATTCGATACTCTTTCTTTATATAATCGTCAAATGTTATCTTCTCCTAGTTAATTAATAAATTGAGTTTTGAAAATGTCTTAAAAACGACTTATTTCTTGACGTTATGTTCAAAATTAGTCGGTTTTCCAGTATCCAGATGTGTTTTTTTTTCACAAAATGGTCGAGACACAAAACTTCTACGTATTAATGATTCAATCATACACTTACACAATTTACTATTTTCGTTTGCAGCATTAAAACACTTTGGTGAAGTAGCCATATTATTTTCAATTTAAATTATGAATTAAATAGATAATCGAAATATATTCAATGTTTCTATAATTCTGCTTCAAGTATTCAAGCCCGACTGTCAAAAATGCGATACAGAAACAAATTTCTCAAATTTCAGTCACTTCGTACCTAATATGAATGCTATTCTGTGTCGTTTTTTGTACGTTGGATGCTGTCAAGACCTTGACAGGCGGAACTGAATGCGCATGCGCGAATGTCGAATACTTTTAAACGCTATGGATGCTATACAATCGGGAGAATCCTCCGGTCCCTGAAATCTGGAGCGAGTCTTTACGCGATTCATAGATGTTCGAAAGTTGAGTTATGTCAACTCGCTCCGTGTGCGTGGCGTGTCGTAATATGCGTTATGACTGGTCTCTAAGGAACAGGACAAATTTATTTGCAAAAACAAAAAATCCAAATCTTTTTGACTCTAAAACACAAGGGATGCGGAGCATCCAAAGCGTGTATGAAGCGACCGCGCCTGATAGGCACGGTGAATCCACTTATGTATAAACGAATCCACCCGGTTTCCAAGATTGAAACGATGTATATATTTTTCATTTAATATTTAAATAATATTTATATCTCTATTGTACATTAATTACGATTTAATAAGCGTAATTCTGTTTTGGTATAATATGTAATAGGTAGTTCTTAATAATATTCCCTTTGTTGTCTGAGGTAATTATTGTACCTCCAGAAGGCAGTGAATTGTATGAACATAAGTAATATAATCTAAGATAAGTACTATAACTCGAATGGTATTACACCTCGTGCCCAATCGGTCAATACTCCTGTCGGTTCTCGATTCAAGGCATTCCGATTCAACTGGATAAGGAGATACGAAGTAATATCTTCGTCCTTCGAGCGGATATTTATAAATGCAGATGGCATCCCTGCTTACGAGCTCAGACCGATCGTGGAACACTACGCAGAAGTTAAGTTTAACCAGACATTTGCTTTACTTGCGCACCTAGAAGCATTCAGGGGGTACTAGGTATGTAGGATTAAAGTAGCCAAAATAAATATAAGTATTATTTTTGCTGTGTTTAATATATGTACAGACGATATAAGCTTTAACATCCTGTTTTTATAATAATCATCACTTAGCAATGTGTAATTAATTCCACAGGATAATTTATCTGTGATAACTAATTTGTAATAAGCAGTTTATAGACAATATTAAAAGGACTTGTATTTTCAAACGAGAACCACAAATAAAAAATAGCCAAACCGGGTAAAATCTTTCTTTAAAATTAATATTTAGTATTATTTATTTATAGAAGCTAGATAACACTGACGCATTTGTATAAGTTTTATAAACAGGTGAGAAATAACGGGTTATACTACTGGCACGTTTAGTATTAATCTTTAAAATATACTAAAACTAAATAATATAATATTTTTTTAATTTGTACAACACATTACGCCTTTATTATGAAGTTATAGCGTGGAAGTATTCTTCTAAAGGTTAAAAATATAATACAAGTTATATTTAGGGAATGCTTGCTTTAAAAATCATATAAACCTTCTAACTGATTAATATATCGTACCTATTGTAATTTTCGAGATGATCCGCCAACCAGACGACCTGTTTAATCCCGTCGCGTCGACTTCATTTAAGTACTCCAATTGAATAGCTAACGATAGTTAACGGTTAACGACGCTCGATCCAGGAGTGAGGTGATGGTTCCCAGCCGACCGGTGGCCCTTTCGACGCTCCCAGAGTCGCCCGATGCCAAGAAATGTCTAATTGTCGATGCCAAGGCGTATTTTTCGCAGTCACAGTGCGTGATTTGAATCCCACCTATTGTAAATGTGGACGCGATCGACATTCCCATACGGGATGGCATATCAATCTATCGTTTCATTGTTTTTGTCATTTTGGGGTGGCTTTATTTTGCGAACATTTTATAATCTGTGTTTCGAATCATTACTGAACTGTATTTTGACTAATTTAATATTGTTAGATTACTTACATGCATTGCAAAAAAAAAATAGCCTTATAAAGATGGATTAATAAATGGAAGACAACTACATAAAACGTTGATCGATTTTAAATTACCCTTTTTATTAGGAGAACACATTCTTATTGTGAAGTTGTAATTATTCAGAACAGACGGTCTGTGATATTTTAAATATGAATTAAATATATTAATTAGAAAGATATACATATAAAATCAATTTTATCGAAAAATATTGTTGTTGCCTCTTTCAAATAATGGAACGATTAAATGTGTTAATATCAAAAAGGCAACATATAAGTTCAAAGATTTGTGCTTAACCCTACAGATATGGCAGCTTGTTCAGTAGCCCAAATTCACAAACCAATATCTCAGATATTTTTTATATTCTTTCACCAAATACATTTAGGGAGAATCTGGTTATAAATTAATCGATTATCCAGTCAAAAAACCGGTTTTTAAACCAAATAATACATTAACAATTAACAAAGCAATTAACAAATTCTTTAAATACATCGTGCATGTATATTTACGGAAAGCATGCAAATATTTGAAAAAAAATTGATAATAAAAAATTAACCAAGATTCTATATCTTAATTTATTATCTCTTTTATAAATGTTGTAGTCGTTTATTTATTGTTTCCTTTACAGCCGACTTCAATATTAACGTAATAAATTAAAACGAGATTCACCAGAAAGGGTTTAATATTTATTATAAATTAAAATATATCAATGATTATTTAACATATTATTCTGGGTGGAATGTCAAATGTTTATAATATGATTATTTTATTTTCTCTCGTCCTCATATTCTATGTATATTTTACTATTTCCGAAGAAAGTTTATAGAACTCCATAATCACATATGGGAAAATATAACATTTGTTTTTTTATTCGACTGGTTTAATTTACTTGAAACGCATTTCGCCTTGCAAGGGCATTATAAATCTTACCTTAAATTTAACTCAACAACTTTTATGTATAACTATAATGGGGGACAGCTATACAATTATATGTAAGGAAATCCTCAGAATTACAATGAATAATGTTATTTTAAATATGAATTAAATATATTAATTATAAAGATATACATATAAAATCAATTTTATCGAAAAATATTGTTGTTGCGCTACCGGGATTCGAACCTGGATCTCTTCCCTAACCGGGGGAGGTGCTTTATCCAACTAAGCTACAGCGGCACTATTTTTAGCGACAATTTTTCGACCCTATATGTAACCTTTTTGAAATCAATACATTTAATCGTTCCATCATTTGACAAAAAAAAAGAATAATGTTATCACTTTTTCATCTCATGCAAATAAAATTGTATAGCTGTTCCCCATTATTATGGTTATAAAGAAAAGTTGTCGAGTTAAATTGCTAGATTGATAATGCCCTTGCAAGGTGAAACGCGTTTCAAGTAAATGAAACTAGTAGAATCAAAAAACAAGTGTTTTATTTTCACATATGGTATTTTTAAAATTATTATATCATAATAATTAAAAAATAGTATATTCTCTTTTAACGCGTATAAGATTAAATACTTCAGTGTCGCTGTAAATCATGGCTTGTACTCATTAAGTGTCAATTATTAAACAAGGTATCTATCTCCCTAAGTTACGTCACAACTCACAACGAAGGCAGTATAAACCCCGAGTGTAGAGCGTCTTGAGCAACTCTCGCCAGGCATACCTCCTGCGTACGCCCACATGAAAAGGAGTTTATTGTACAACGAAACAAGAATATCACAAATGATTCTCCAGGGAGCCATTGTGTAACATTTTACAACAATTTAACAATGTTGGCTAATTGAAGACAGCGCCAACTGCCGTTTGCTTAACGTTCTTCGTAAAAATATTGCCGCGGAGTAGAGAATATTGCAACATTATCTTATATCGCAGAAAACAATTATAATATTATAATATTTCAAAATTTTCGTGATTAATGTCAATGTAATTAACTCTAATGCCAATGTAATTAACTCTAAAAAAAATTAATTAATTAATAAAATAAAACACAACATCATTTACTTCACACTACACTTTAATCAAAACGTATTCATACCTCCCCCCATGTATAAAATATCTTCTTCTAAATTTTAGTTTATTACTGAAGATAACGCAGTACCAAACGTTTTAATTTTAAATAAAAAATACAGTGTGAAGTAAACAACTTTGTGTTTAATTTTATTAATTAATTATTAATGAACATTTCGTTTTTGTTAGAAAGTGAAAATCTTCCACGGATCGGTTGAATTCGTTTAATGGCGCGCCTGTATGAAATGTTATTAGAGGTTTCTTAAACTTATTAATTAATTTTTTATTACAAATCGTTATTGCATTAGCCTGGATATTGCGACGATCTACTTAATCGACAAATGTTAATAATTTTGTTCAACAATACAAAGGTATTTTATACTACGAATATATATTTATCGAAAATAGTAAAGTATAATATAAAATTATCGCTAAAAACTCTGAAAAACATAGTTTTACAGAACCTCATAGATGATATTTAAAAAAAATATTGTCGTTTTTGGCGAGACTTACACTTATTATATAATTATTTATTTTATTTGACCTCGATAGATAATGCGCTGTTATTGCTTTTAGCGAAAAAAAATACCTAAAAATCTGTATTATTAATTATTATACAGAGTTTAGTGAGCAGAATGTACGATGTATGCAAGGAAAGCGACCTCATGATGAATGTAAACAAGTCGAAAGTGATGGTATTCGAGAAGGAGGAAAGAAAGACACCTTGCTAAATACTTGTAGGTAATGAATGTTTGGAACAAGAAGATTTATTTATTAAGCAGAACACATTCTTATTGTGAAGTTGAAATTATTCAGAACATATGTCTGTGATGTTTTAAATACTAATTTAATGTATTAATTATAAATATACACCCCCGTAGCGCAAAAACAATATTTTTCGACAAAATTGATTTTTTATGTATATATTTATAATTAATACATTAAATTGGTATTTAGATTTATTTATTTTATTTGTAACTATATAATACAATGTAAACTCTGTTCGGACTGTGCCCGTCTCACTAGAGAAATTCTGTGTCGAGACGGGCATAGATGAGTTGTGTATTTGGGAATTATGTTTGATAGAAACGGAAAGGCTGAGAATAATATCGAAAGGAGGGTCACTGCAGAGAATAAAGTGAACGGCGCTATGAATGGAATTATATCTAACGGGAATTTGTCAACCGGGGCAAGACTAGTGGTGCACTGATGTATGGAAATAAGACCTGGAGCTGGCAGAAGAGGAACGAAAGTAGATTGAATGCAGTGGAAATGAGATCACTTAGGCGTATATGTGGCAAATCTATTTATGACAGAGTAAAGAATGAATAAACAAGGAAAAAAATTAAAGCTGATGTTAGTGTAGTGAGTAAGATTAGGAAAGGATAGTTTAGGTGGTTTGGTCATATGGAACAGATGAATGAGGAGAGAATGATAAGAAAGATATATGATGCAAGTGTTGATGGCACCAGAAATAGAGGATATCCGCGGAAGACTTGGCACGACCAGGTAAACCAGATAATGGTTCTGTTAGAAACCTCAACAATCGGCGAGCTTGTATGAGAAGATGTATGAATGTGGATGAGGCGAGAATTATGTGTCAGGACAGAAGAGTGTGGCGCTCTATCCTCTCTGCCTACCCCCATGGGGAAACGGCGTGATGGTAAGTAAGTAAGGATTCCAAAAATTATGGTATTTAGATAAATGGACAGTTATAAAACTTTATGTTACTAATTTAGTTGCAATAATTTAATCACCAGCAAAAAATTACGTATCTCTAGAAATTAAAATATTATTAATATTTTTATTAAACCCATGTTCAAACCATGCATACGCCAAGATGCCTTCACATCAGTTATAAAGCTAATTTATAAAAATTATTAACAACTAACGATAGACAAAGTAATTGATTAATTCATACATATAGATTAGATCTTTCAATAAATACACAAATCAGTAAAACTGTCAGTGCATGCTTTTATCAACTGAGACAGATTAAAAGTATTCGGAGACATCTTCCTCTTGAGGCAGCCCGTCTACTTATAAATGCATTTGTGGTGTCACGTGTGGACTATTGTAACAGCATCTATGCTGGCCTACCAATGTTTCAGCTGGATAGATTACAATCTATTCTAAATGCGTCTGCACGGATAATATATGGAGTTTCCAAATTCTCTCATATAACACCCCTTTTACATCAGCTACATTGGCTCCGATTCCCTGAAAGAGTTGAATTTAAATTATGCTGGTTGATGAACAAGGCGACACACAACATGGCGCCTCTATATCTTCAAGAACTTTGTATCCCAGACAATTTGAATGGTAGACGTCAAACTCTCAGGTCAGCCTCTACTTCAGCTGCAGGAAGGGTTGTAGAACCGATCAGCCGTTGCCAGAAGTCTAAATTTAGTGAACGAGCATTCGCAGTGGCAGGCCCAAAAGCGTGGAACTCTTTGCCCTCAGAGGCTTTATTTAAGAAGAATCTAAAAACGCACTTTTTCAAAAAATCATTTCCATAAGTGAAAATAACGATTTTTTAATTTTAAAAAACATAGTTAATTGTAGAACTATAAACAGTTTATGTGTAAAGCGCCCTTGAAGTGAAAGTTTTTACGAAAATGGCGCTATACAAATTATCCATTATTATTATTATTATTATATATAATGGATCTCTAAGATGGCTCGGCGGAGGAGAGAATTGTAACGACAATGTGAGATGAGTGTTGAAAGTAACATGAATAAAGGACTTCCACGAAACACCTGGCTTGATCAGGTAAACCAATATTGAAAGACAGTCCTGTTAGAATCTTTAACAATCGATGAGCATGCAAGAGAAGAAATATTATAAAAGTAAATGAATCAAAACATGGAATATCAGGTCAGAAGAATATGGCATTCTATCGTAGCTGTCAAGTGTTAATTAACATTTTATTAATTAATTATTAACATTAACTTAATATTTTTAAGAACAAGTTGCAAATTTTTATAAACATAATTCTGTGATATTTTTAAAATACAAATTAAATATATCAATTAGAAAGATATACAGATAAAATCAATTTATCGAATATATATTTTTGTTGTTACCGCGATTCTAACCTGGATCCTTTCATATCCAATATAGCAACATATAAGTTCAAAAATTACTATGTTCGTGTAGTGTAATTGGTAACGCATTTCTCCGGATAGTCTGAATCACGGTAACAAAAATATTTTTTCGATGAATTAATTTTATCTGTACCTATATCTTTCTAATTGATACATTTTTTTTCTTTTTGTATATTCTTGTATTACATATTCGTATGTACGTAGCGATTTATCATAATATTAGGTACATACTGTTTTCATAATAATAGATTTATTTTACTTACATACGTAAATGAAATAAACTGAAATTTTATTCGCACATGAAGTTTCACAGTTCTTAAAAATTGTAAATATAGATACCTATATTCAATAAATAATCGCCACTAATTGTATAATGAACGGGTTTTAATATACAAATAAGTAGTCTTTATTTGTCTAAACAATAGTTTATTTAGTGTACATAATCCGCTGAATTTTAATAAACACAATTCATTCTTCAATTACTTTGATGATAAATTATCTGGGGGCCGAGATCACATCTTCCGCAAAGCTTAAAGCCACAGCATCTAGGAAATACATGGAAACGTCGATGTGGGCCCTGTCCAATCAATTCCGCAACAATGAATAATATTTCCATTTTATGGGACAACACAACTTATTGGTACGATTTGTTTGGATAATGCAGAACTGGGCAAGTTAAATCATTATTTATTCGCTTTTGTTGTCCTTTTACAACTCACACACAACTATTGTTGTAAGAACGTAAACATGAAAACGCATCAGATTAATTATTATTATATTTTTATAAAATCAGTTAAAACTAATACGAAATAAATTAAATAGGTTATTATGTACAAATTAATAAATTTAATTGTAAATACAAATTTATTGTATCAATTAGAAAGATATATATGTAAAATCAATTTTATCGATAAATATTGGTGTTGCTATCGGGATTCGAACCTGGATCTCTTCCAATCCGGAGAACGTTAACATTAACCGATTATGCTACAGCATACAGTACATTGACGACAAATTTTCGAACCTATATGTTACACTTTTCAAATTGATACATCTATCGTTCCATTATTTGAAAGCCATCTACTTTGTTTTTACGGAATCTCAAATACCTTTGAGCAATCATTTTTATTAAATTTAGGACAAATTGATGCAACTTATATATTATTAAGGATAACACGTTCTTATAGTAAGTCTGTGATATTTTAAATACAAATTAAATGTATCAATTAGAATGATATACATATAAAATAAATTTTATCGAAAAATATTGTTGTTGCTACCGGTATTCGAACCTGTAAACATAAACATTGTACCTACATACTTGTGTAAAACAGTTCCAATATTATGATATACTATATATTGATTTCTCAAAGTGAAAAAATGTCGAGGGAAATTGTATGTATAAAATCGATATAGGTACTACAATGTAAACATTTATGGAGGGATATCTAGGTTAAGTTTGGTATTATATGTATAATATTTATATACATTGCATTACACAAATTAAGAAAAAAATCAAGAAGTATTTAACCATATTCAAATATTTGCCGTAAAAAACGATATTAGAAGAAGAACAAAGTGGTGAGATATTTTGAAATTAAGGAATATTTTGGATTTAAACATTCAGGACCGACTGTGTGATCAATACTAAATATTTTACAATCACCTGTAGTAAAAAACGTTTGGGGGTTGTTCGTTAGTCAAATTTACTATAATCAAAGATAATCTCGTTGAATAGTGTGGCAAGAGAAATAATTATCAAATATCTGTGTATGTCGTCAAATTTGTTTTGATATATATTAACTCCTGCGTACAAAATCTGTCACTTGGCTGGCGAAAAATGTTCGGTTATATAAATAAAACTATGATCCATTATCGTGTACTGCAATTTCAAATTAACAATGTGACTTTTGAAACAGCTGTGAAAAGTTCGCCATTTTCATCTAACGATTGACGGTTTTACCATCGGATATCGGAGAGTAAAATTAGTTTACTATTGAATGTACTTTCGATAAGTAAACATTTTTTACCGACGATCGAACAACCCTTTTTCGATTTTTTTTTTACTAAATTTACTATTCTTACTGTAGTAAAAATTTACCGCTGATCATACAACTGGGCCTTAGACTATTATAAATAATAAGTATAAATAAACATTTAATTACCTTTACGCTTGAAGTTCTTATGGTCCCAGTAACGGCGATGGCGTATATCTCTATGTGGTAGAAGGGTGCAGACTCCCGGTCCAGCGGTGCTGCGGTCGAAAGGATGCCCAACCGAGGGTCTATGTCGAACAGCCGGTCCACCTGCCTGCCTCCATCGGTGACGTTGGTCACGTAGTACTCCACCTCGGTGCCCTCGAGGCGGGCGCGCACCGTCAGGATGCTGGTTCCCGCCGCCTCGTTCTCGTACACGCTGCCTTCCATGGCGGGGCTCTCGAACACGGGCCCCGCAGCAGCCGGCCCCGCAGATATCACCGTAATATAGTCGTCCGTGCTGCGTCTCTCGCTCTGCACGGCTTCGTCCGTCGCCTTCACCGCCAGCCGGTACCGGGGCTCCGCGCGCCCCCCGGACCGGCGCAAGGACAGCGCGCCGGAGCTGCGGTGCAACCGGAACAATTCCGTATTGCCGGACACCAGCTCGTACGTGACCAAGCCGTTTGTGCTGGAATCCAAGTCCCTCGCGAAAACGTTCATTATAACTGTACCGTCCTTGGCTCGGCTC
Source organism: Eubasilissa splendida (assembly GCA_031772225.1). Classification (NCBI taxonomy): domain Eukaryota; kingdom Metazoa; phylum Arthropoda; class Insecta; order Trichoptera; family Phryganeidae; genus Eubasilissa; species Eubasilissa splendida. The sequence continues at coordinate 29,332,551 of CM062849.1, read as the reverse complement.
ACATGGGCGTCCCGGGTCGGCAGTATGGCCGCGTTCATCGATACGAAAACTGGTGCGTTATCGTTAATGTCCTCGACAATAACCGTTACGAGTTTCTCCGCAGAAAGACGAGCCGTCTCAGGCAGGGCGCGGTCGGAAGCGACAACCGTCAACCTGAACGTGTCGATGGTTTCCCTGTCTATCGGCAACAAAGTATGTATTACACCTGTGGCTGAGTTTATTCCGAAATGCCGATTGGAGTCATCGGGATCCTGATGCGCTATCGCGTAAGTCACTTTTCCATTTATGCCCGAGTCCGGATCTTCCGCCGTCACCGTGACGATGGGGGTGTGCACCGGTATTCCTTCGCGTATCTGTCGAACGATTGCCGTATTAGGAAAACTCGGAGGATTATCGTTGGAATCTATCACCGCAACTGAAAATAGTATCGTCGTTGACAGTCGCGGATTGCCTCCGTCAGACGCGGTTATGTTCAAAACGTATGACGTCAAATCTTCATAATCAAGTGGTTTATGTAAAAACAATACTCCGGTTAACGAATCAACACTAAAAGAGTCTTTTCTATTGCCCGATGTTATTGAGAATGTTATTTCACTATTTATTCCTAAATCTGCATCAGAAGCTCGAAATTGCATAAGTTCCGTGTTGATCGGTGTCGTTTCTTTCACCGATATCCGCGATTCGGTTTGTGTGAACTCTGGGGCGTTATCATTCTCATCCAAAACCTCGACTATCACGACCGTCGACGAGCTGAGACGTAGATGGAGTCCAGCGTCATGAGCCACGACAGTTAGTTCATATTTAGGCACCGACTCACGGTCCAAATGTTTTGCGAGAGATATTTGACCAGTCGCTTCATCGACACTGAACTTCCCTTCTTCATTTCCTTCATTCAGCGAATAAAATACATCTCCGTTTAAGCCTTCATCCGCATCAATAGTGTACACTCTAACAACTTGAGTCCCTACTGGAGAACCTTCGGATATTTGAACTTTGTAAGGAGTTCGTAAAAATTTTGGTGGATTATCGTTCACATCGGTGATAAAAATATTTACTTTGACTTTATCGCGTAATTTAGTCATTCCATTATCCGTAACGGTCGCTTCTAGCGTAATCAAGTTTTGGCCTGTCATTTGCATAAGAGCCTCACGATCAAATATGTGCAATGTTTTAATGAACCCATTCCTCGGGTCAATTGCAAAATCGGTCTGCGCACTGGACAATGAAAATATCAATTCTGCATTTCGACCAATATCACGATCTGTTGCCATTAATTTACCGACAAAAGAATCCGGTGGCTCGTTTTCACGTATTGTGAACGTAAAGGTTGAGTTAGTAAACTCTGGACTGTTATCGTTTTCATCGATAACATGTATAACTACTGGAACTTGCGAGCTTCTGGGTGGATTTCCTTCATCGCTCGCGGCTACAGTGAGCGAGTAGTAATCTTTGTCCTCTCTGTCGAGAGGGCTTCGGACATAAAGATAGCCATCAGGGAAAATTCCAAATTTTCCTTCAGTGTTTCCCTCCGAAATATAATACGTCACTCTCCCGTTCAATCTTAGATCCGCGTCGGATGCAGACAGAGCGAAGAATCTTTCATTCACAGGAGTCGATTCGAGTAATGATGTTTCGTACGATGTGTGGTCAAACACTGGTGTATGATCATTGACGTCCTCTACCATCACCATAATCGAGTGTTTGGAAGAGAGCGGCGGACTTCCCCCATCGCTAGCGGTTACTTCAATCGACAAAGTAGTTCCTGGTTCAGATCGGATCGGCCTATTCAAATAAATAACACCCGTAGCTTCAGATATTCTAAACTGATCGTCCAGATTATACGTGAGTGAATACGACACGGTACTATTTATGCCCGAGTCCCTATCTCTGGCCCTTGCAAAGTATATTTCTTGTCCAACTGCTGTATTTTCAGTTATACGTACTTCGTCTTTGTCTTTTGGGAAAACTGGATGGTTGTCATTGACGTCCATTACGGATATGTTTACAATAGTCTTACCGTATGCCAGCCCTGAACGGGCCACCACTGTCAAGCTGTACATCATTTTTTCTTCTCGATCTATATTACTAGCAGTTGTAATTCGGCCTGTGTGTTCGTCTATCTTAAACACATGCTTGATGTCACCGTAAACTATGGTGTAGGTGACAGTGTCACTAAAACTTCTCACACGAACTTTTCCAACTTCTCTCCCAATATGAGCGTTATTCTTTCCACTGTCTTCCACAATTTGTAAATCGTAACCGCCATATGAATCAAACACGAGCTCTTCCATGTAAGATTCTTTTATAATTTCTACAATTGCGTCATCTACGGCTCTCCGTTCGCCACGGTCTTTCGAAGATATGATAAGTTTATACAGAGGTTTTTGTACATTTCTAAGGTTTCCTTGAAGAGTTATAACACCACTCCACTTATCAACGGAAAATAGTCCTTCTCCTCCGCTTTCTAAATTATAAATGATGATTGCGTTGTCCCCGTCGTCCATATCAGTGGCTGATATTTTCAAAAGCGACGTTCCCTTCGGCATATCATCGGCTGCGGTGAGAAAATATCGCTGCGGATAAAATTCTGGACTATTATCATTTATATCCTGAACGCTCAGAAATACGGTTGCCGTCGACGACTGTGGTGGAAAACCTTGATCTTTTGCAATCACGTGAATTTCATATTCAGATATCTTTTCCCGGTCTAATTGCAGCTTGGTTGTGAGTTGTCCGGTCAAAGAGTCTAACGCAAAAGTATCTGGATATTGTTGCTGCACGTCCGACTGAAGGGTGTATGTGACGCTGCCGTTAGTTCCTTGGTCGTGATCTGCTGCCGTCAGCATCGCGACAAGAGTGTGCGGAGGAGTGTTTTCCGACAAACTAACGTTAATACACAATTGAGAGAACTGCGGAGCCTCATCGTTTTCATCCAGAATAGTCACCTTCAGCTGCGTGTATGCCCATTTAGGGTTGGGCCCTCCGTCACGAGCGGAGACCTTCAGCTCGACGGTCCCTTGCACCTCTCTATCCAGAGCCGATCGAGTAGTAATGAGGCCCGAGGCGGCGTCTATAGCAAACCATTGATTGTCGTTCCCGGATGTGAAGGCATAATAGATTTCCGCGTTTACTCCGGAATCTTCATCGGTCGCCGTAATGCCGGCGACGTAAGTCCCCGGCGGGGCTAACTCGCTCAGTATCGCGGAATATTCAGACTTTTCAAACACTGGCTCGTGGTCGTTCACGTCGTTGACATGAATTATTAAAAATGCGGTGGCCGTCCTGGGCGGAGTGCCTTTATCAGTCGCCACGACGCTCAAATTATATTTACTAATTTCTTCTCTATCTAAGACTCCGTTGACGCGCACGATATCAAAGCTAGGAGTATATTCTAAGCGAAAATGGTTGAGTTCATTTCCCGAGATTATTTTTATTTCCGTGTCTCCGTTGAGTCCCTCGTCCACGTCGATGACTGACATGGCCGCTACGACGGAACCGTTTATCGCATTCTCGTCGACCGTAGCGAAATTCGCCGTAGCCGGAAAGTACCTAAACTTAATTACCGGGTCGTGATCATTCGCATCCACGAGGTTAACCGTGACATAAGTCCGTCCATCCTGTCTCGGAGAGCCGTGGTCTCTAGCAAAAACGGTAAAAACACAACTTTTAGGACAAGAACTGCCATGGCGGGTGATCGTCTGACAGTTCTGCTGGGGGCAGTTTAATATTTCCGTAGTGGAAATCACTCCTAACTCGGGGTCTACGGTGAACTGTCTCTCCGTGTCTGCGAGGTAATAGGTAATCTTGCTGTTGTCCCCGAGATCACTGTCGGTAGCCGTCACTTGAAGCACGGGCGTGCCGGGGGGGACGCTCTCGTTCAGCGACACTATGTAGTCACTGTGGTCAAAAATCGGAGGGTTATCGTTCACGTCCAAAATGGTCACATTCACTTGTAGAAACCCGCGCTTTGGAGGGTCGCCGCCATCCCGCGCGGAAATATTAAGAACGTAAAAGCCCCGCGTTTCTCGATCTAATTTTCCCGTAGTCTCTAAATGCAGGTACGATGTCTCTCCACTGGGATTAGCGGTGAGGGCCAATCGAAACTTATCATCGTGATTTCCTTCGATAATCCTGTAATCGTCGGACACTCCGTTGGCTCCAGTATCCTTGTCCGTGGCCGCGTCCAGCAGCAGGCGCGTCCCGGCCACCGAGCTCTCCGAGAAGGCCACAGCGATACTGGGCTCGGGGAACTCGGGCGGATTATCGTTTATGTCCGTCACCATGATGCGCACTTCGATGGGGTAGGTCGGCTGGCTGGACAGCACCACCAGGTCGTAGCGGTCGTTCTCTAGAACCTCTCTGTCCAGCACGGCGTCGGTCCTTATCTCTCCGGTGCTGGGGTCCAGGGTGAACTCGGCGGGCGGCTCGTTGAAGCGGTAGGTGAATCCCGGCTTGGTGGGGATGTACCCCACGGGCGAGCCGCGAGGCCTCCCCTCGGGGATCTCGAGTGTGACGCGCGTGTCCACCGCCCTGGACTGCATCTGCGGCGACAGCGCCGGGGGCGGCGCGGGGGGCGGCAGCCCCGCCACCAGCCGCACCGCCAGCGCCAGCAGCAAGCACCCTCGCAGCATCTGGAGCTATCGGCGGCACGTTGCGAACACTGCACTCTCGCTCATGTTTTATCCTTCGGTTCGGTTGGTATCACTGTTCGATCGCGGATGTCGCACTAAAACCGATCGGTCATACCGCACGCGCGCGACTTGTAAAGTGTCGGCGAAGAAATTTCACGAGATACCGCGCGTCTCCGGACCGCGGGGGCGGCTGGAAGGGCGGAGGGGGGAGACGGAGAGAGCGCGCCGCGTGTGCTCCTTCCCGCTCTCACAACATGGCGGCTGACCGCCCGCTTCCGCGAAATACACTTATTTTTTATATTTTCTAAATCGAAACTTGTAAACGGAAAAAATATCATTCGGCACTCGCGCGGAAATAGGAATCTTTCGAAACAGTCAGAAGGTCCCGAGAGCGCGGGGGAAGAATTTCGTCTCGCGCCGAGGTAGATTCCGTCCGCCGCGCACGCAACACTCTCATAAGTATCCAATACAATTAACTAAATACCGAGCCCGGATCGGCGAGTCAAGTATCCAGTGTTGGAGAAACAACTTTAGAAGAACGCAGATCACTGTTGACAGTGAATATCTCGCACTGGGTTCGTGTTTATATGAAGCTAAACTGTTGACACGCGTAAACAATCGGACAAGTCACTGCGCGCGCGCTCGCCGGCAGTCGGGGGGACAGTCACCCGGGCACTGAGCGCTGCGGCCCGGCCCTACCCCCGGCCCCGCGCCCCCCGCGACCCGGGCAGCCTCCGTCGGCCGCGCAGCCTAACACTGATTAGACCGTGTTATTCCGGCACGGAGTCGGTTCAACACGCGAGAGATTTTGGCATCGCGAGCGGGGCTTAAAGCTCGCTCTGAGCTTGGATAAAGGAATCCTCTTCTACATGCATGTATTCTAATGCTTGTTACTTTAACATTTTAACTGCCCAGAAGTTGGAGATTTTTCATTTTATTAAGTAAATTAATACCATTATAAAAATAATTATATTCAAATGATACATAATATACATGAAGTGGAATATTATTCACTGGAACAGCTTTTGAGAAAATATCTAATACTATTGAAAAAGATCGCAACGCTAGGTTAGGCAGAAAAACCAAACGAAATTTGAATTCAGGACAATGGTGCACTTTTTGGAGAAGTTTTTTGATGAAAACTGCTTTGGTGTAAAACTAAAGTATCCTGTACCAAGTGCTATCAATAGTTTCAGTTTTACAGTAATTATAATTTATTCAGTTAGTTATGAAAAGAAAATAAAACATGTTTTTAATAAAGTTTATCACAAATTATATATATATATATATATATATATATATTTTATTTTTTTTAATTTCGTCATTTTCTTTAAGTTTTGTATTTCAATGAAGACAAATCATGTATCATTTGAAAGCAAAGTATAGGACATTGATTTTCATTAAGTCATTTTAACCTCATACTATTAAAAATTGTTGCTGTATTAAAGGTCGTACTCTTTAAGTATATGATTACGTTCTTATAAAATGTGGAGCGGATGTCCTAAGAAAGCATACCAGTTCAGAGTATGAATGACGTTTATATCGTAGATATCGAGAAGTCTAGAAGTATAGACAACCTAAAATCATTTACATCGTAGAAAATATTATGTTTATTAACATTGACATTAAAAAATTACCGAAAACTAGTAGTTATAGGTACAAATTCTTACCCACTTGTAAGTGACAACTGAGGTGAAATATAAAAATAACATGTTTCATTTAAATACAGAGATGTAATCATAATACTTAACTTAACCTTTTTTGTTTCTTTCTGTAAAGTTTTAAATCTTGTATCTCTCGAAATTCCTGCTTTTCTTTTCGTTCATATATATTCACTAAAAAAATATGTGCATTTTTATACTTTTATTTGTTTCTTAACATAATAATGTATTGTCATTCATTATTTTATCATTTTTAATTAAACTTATCACTAGTAGAGTAACTATGAAGACATTAAGATTTAGATATTAAAACATTTTAAAAAAACCTAAATTACATTTTAGCCACATATTTGGTATATAAATAATAAAATAAAACACTTTGTTTAAACCACTATTTGTTAAATACTAATTAAATGTATTAATTAAAAAGATATATATAATATCAATTTTATCGAAAAATATCGTTGTTGCTACCGAAATTCGAACCTGGGTCTCTTTTAATTTGGGGAACGTGCATTAACCGATTATACTACAGCACATAGTGCATTAACGACACGAATTTTTAGCAATCCGATAGAAGACGCCAGAATTTACAATTCATTTTTATTAAATTTTGTACATATTGATACAATTATATATATTTATAGGGAACACTATGTATTGTTAAATCAACATGTTTCGATACCTATGATATCTTATTAAGAAAACAATGTATACTAAAATTAAAAATGCAAGCATAGATAAAATCAAAACTTTAGAGAAGTATATGTCGCGGGTTACTAATTTGGAACTCCTGTGAAAATAAATGTTTAATGCAATCATTTATTTTTATTTATAAACGATTACATTAAACATAAATACATACAATAAAGGAAATGTAAAAAATAAGACATCTCAATATCCTTTGTGCAGTATATATCGGACAGAAATTATGGAAGTAAAATAAAAATAATATATAATTGAAACAAATTCAAATTCGAATTTGAAAAGTATATTAGTATTCGTAATATAGATATTTAAATATTAAAAATTTCTATAGCGCCGTTTTTTAAGACGTCGACCTCATAAATATCACAGAAACAGAAGTTTAATAATACATCTCAGCGCAATATGAAAACCTCCAAAAATAATAATGGAAATGAAGATATCGCTGCATATTGACTGTTAACCAGCAGCGTAACTACGTCAATGCAGCCAATTCTGTGCTTTGGGATCCAATTTAGATAAGTCTATAATCTACAATCAATTTGAAAGCGATATTTTTGCGAGTATTGATATCTTTCCCACCGTTAATAGTATTCAACAGCAAGAAATTTATTTATTTATTTATTGACATACATATTTTTTGTTATACCAGAGGTGAATATATTATAATATAACATTGTAGGTAACTAAGTTACTAACATACTAAGTTATTAACGTAGTAACTTACAACATTTTTTAGTACAAATATCATTGTCACCTAATTGTGTATGAGGATATAATCGGTATTACAGACATAGAAACGAAACAAACAAATCGTATGAAATATGTAAGTTTTATAAAATATTTAGAAATCTAGGTATAATTGCGTTTTGGGAATAGTTTTATTAATACCTAATAAGTAGATATTACCACCCGGCTTCGCCCAAGTTCGCGCAATGTTCGCGCTCGTCTCTTCAATTTGGTGCATCGTCTTTTAACTGTTCGCAATCATTCAACAAATCGCGTTTCTGTTTCCTCAGCAGTTTCTTTGCTTTGTGGAACAGCTTTTGTCTACTTCACGTAGTTATGGTCTTTATTCTTGCGATTGCTCGGCCGGTAATACCTTTTCACGTTTTATGTGGATTCGAATTTGATTTAGAAATATATTTTTTTTTTGATGAATAAAATGATATATAATCAAAGAAATGTACGTAATATGTAGAATCTAACAGATAATAAATATTATCAATCAAACATGATTATTTTACGCTATCTCAAAAAAAAATATTAATGAAAAACTGTAAACTATATATATATATATTTTGACGACTGACCTTTTTCTCTCAAAATAATTTTTCTCCATGTTATATGTAATACTCTGCTTATTCTAATCTATTTTCAATACTCTTTTTCCGAAGAAAAATTTTAAACAATTATAAAAAAGGAACACACAATATGGTGGCCTATCTTATTTTTTGATAGTTAAATGAAAATTTTAAAGCACTCAGCAAATGATATCTACACTGCGCGCTGAAAATAGTCAAGTTTCAGCAGAAGTAAACTGTTAGCACGATACCAAAACGCACCGTTCGGAGATTTTTCTGCTTCACATAAACAGAAACTCTTTGCCTTCACTCTTCGCATTTCTAGACCTTGTTTAATGCGACATGTAACGAGGCTTTGGTTATGTCTCGTAGTTGGTTTATTCTTTTTCTTGGAAATCGACCTTTAACCCTCCATCTTGTACATTTCCATTGTTCGTCAATTTCTCCAGGGTGTCTCAATCTCTTCTAGCAACATGCCCATATTACGATAGAATTATATTCTTAAGGAGAACACATTTTTATTGTGAAATTGCAATTTTTCAGAACATAGGTCTGTAATTTAAAATACAAATAAAAGGTATTAATTAGAAAGATATACATATAAAATCAATTTATCTAAAAAATATTTTTATAGAATTACATTCATGCTAGATGCGTTATTTTGATAGTACTGAGTTTTTAAAGAATACAGATATTTATTCCTTTCGCAGCCCACATTATACATACCATACGATGCCACCATCATATTTAAAAAGACGTCGGCCACATTTATTCCAGGGTCCATATTTCGATTGCATGCAGACCTCTGGAGAACACCAGGGTTCAACAAGTCAGATTTTTAATTTTTTTAAGATGGATACGTTTTTTCAAATTTAGATTAACTTCGACATAGCATACTTGGTCATATTAATAAATTTCATAGATTTATGGTTTTTATAAGCTTCAAAAATAAATATTTTTAAAGTCGATGTCATTAACTCAAAAAAGTTCCCTAAAAATATTATCATTCTGAGCTGGTTTAGCCAGAAATGTAGAATTTTTTTTTTCTAATTCCTTAGAATCTACGATACTCTGAGTACTCTACAAGCGGCTAGACCGCCAAATCTACTACTACAAGTGCATCAAAGCTGATCGCTTTGACACTTTTACTAACTACCTTATTGTAATAAACATCATAAGTGTTTTATATTAATACATGAATTGGAAGGGTAAAAAATTCTAATAGAAATGTAGAAACATATATTGAAACGTTGATAAACAATAAATTAAATTGTCCCAACAAAGACGCAATATTGCTGATCTTTTGTTTTTGAACAAGATTTATAGTAATCTGGTCGACAGCACACTGATCTCTAAAGTAAAGCTTCACGAAAGTGCCAAATTGTAGAGGCCCTGCTCACGCCTCACAGACATGGCCGTTTAACCAAGCACTTTACAGCCATTACTCACCGCCCAGTAACGTCCAAAAATCTAGACGACAGTACATCGCAACGCGACCGGGTCGAGAAGCCAACTGAAGCGATCACTTTTCTCCTGGCCGACTTCTCGGAACCACCACAGTGAACATCGCTAGTCACTAACTTTGACTTATATTTAACCGTAAAACTATGTAAATTCATTCGTGCATCATCCCACAAAAAACGCCAACCGATTGTAAGTCCTGTTTCATTAATCAACCTGCTCTAGTCGCAAACACCCAACACCTATACTCTCACGCGCGCTCCGCAACATTTATATACACTGCAACATTCACATACACGCATGAGATTTGAGGAGGCTTAGAGCCCTTAGACTCACCACAAGACAAACACTCGTGATAAACATAACCTAAAAACATCAGTCACCCCATACTGGTGACGTAACACAATAAGCAAAGCAAACACTCATACAATCCCTTAAAGATCATTAAGGAAGCGTGAAACATTCAAGACAGCTACCGCAACATTGCGTTCTTTAATTCGATTTCACGAATGTGTAAATTGCATAGTGACATTAACACAATAAATGAGTTAGACATACTCGTGTTTTAAAATTCATTATATACTAAGCTACAAAAAACTTTCACACGCTTGTGATGAGCATCTTTAAGAGGTTTAATGACCATATTTTTAATGTAGCTTATTTATTCTAACCTATGTTATATCATTAAACTGTTAATGCTCTGTAAAATATAAAATAAAATATAAATAAAACAATAAAAAAATGTGATAAAACTTTGATTATCAACAGAATTTATTTTTACATTGGTTTAATTAATTTATTAAAAAAATCTTTTCACGGATTAGATTAAAAATTGTCAATGTGCAGAAAATTAAATAAATTATTTTATGGGCAAAAATTAAAACAATTATAGAAATTAATTTACAAGATATATGCAAGGTTCATAAAATCAACCCCACATTCAGTTAACGTGTGCGTAGATTTACACGGCGATAGAATTTCAACGATTTTCCACTAGAGTTTAGATGCAGATAATAATTAAGATTCTTTGGGGTATTTCTACAAGTACCTATGCCAATGTTGGTAGTCATCGATGTTTCGAGCTACAATTCGGTGCACATCATCACGTCAGCCATCAAGTTATGCATATAATCGGTGTGACACCATCGTTGTCTGCGTTAACTAATAAATCAACAGGTATATAAGAAAAACAAAAAATGCAATCAATCATCTGTTAACTTTGGTAAGGAATGCGTATATAATAATATGTTAATTGAAAAAATTTGAATATGATTATTTTAGCAGAACTTAAAGTGAAATAGTACGTATTATTTAAAAAAAAACACTAAAGCTCGCTTTAAAATGACAACTTTAATGAAATGCAGACATATATTTGTCGATTATATTATTAACGTTATAAGCAGTGGTGTAACTAATTTCTCCAGCTGCAAGTCAAAAGTATAAAATATAAAAATCATAAAAATAAAAATATCTTCCCCAAATTAGCACGTGTGATCGATTATAAAAATATAGGTATTGAATAATGAGTATTACCAGCTTTTGACTTACTTTACTTTGTGTGGTAAATAATTCACTTTTAAGATCGCTTTATGAAATGCATTTAATTGAATTAATAAAGAAACTTAACAATAGTCTATTGACTAATGAATCTTAAAAATAAAATGCGGTAATTGTAAGAAATAATTGACACTTTATTGTGGCACTCTAAAAAAGTTAAAATACCTACCTATAATTTTAATTGATTGTGCATACTATATAGTTAATTTTTAACATTTTAAGATTGGCCTCAATACCCAATATGTAGGTACATATTTATAAAGAATATATTTTATTTTACCATATTTGGCGTACAAACAAATGATAGTTGACTAATAAAAATTTGTTATACTGATCTAACATCTACTTATATGTATTCATGACAATTTTGATTATAATCTATAATACATATAAACGTACTTCGGAAATAACGCTGTTTCTGACGTACGTTTGTAGAACTCCATAATCACATATGTGAAAAACAAACGCTTATTTTTTTATTCTACTTGTTTAATTTACTTGAAACGCGCTTACGAGGCAAAACGCGTTTCGCAAGTGGAATCAAAAAACATGTGTTTTATTTTCACATACATGATGTTTAGTTTCGATGGAATATATAAAAGTTGACGTATTATATAGTGAAGTATGGTGACAGACTTTTTGAAAGATGACATATGTACTGAATGTGAAAATAAAAATATCTTTCACTGAAATACGTATACGTGTAACATATTAACTGTTTGCCATATTTTTTGTAATGTCCGCTATAATTTTCGTACTGTAAATGTTATGACTAAATAAATAAATAAAATATTATGTAAGAATTTTAGTATTTTTTGACGACTTCAGATGTTCTTAGGTATTATTAATAAATAAATCTTTAAAACTGAGAATATCTATATATAGAAATATTATGAAAGTACTGTTCTAGTATTAAACTAATTTCACAGCCTAGGCGTGCTCAGGATTTTATAGCAGTATCTACCTACATCTGATTAGCTAGCAGCCCACTGAGACTGCTTTTTCTATGAGGCTTCTGCGTTTCATCGCATCTCAGTGACCTGCCCGAGGCTTAATTAGTGATCGTTTCGCGGTCCTAATAATTGGGCTTTCTCTTGCACTTTCTCTCTCCAGTCTAAATAAACACACTCATTTCATTTAATTCTCTTGTCCATTTAATTCACCCCCTTCCCAAAACCATACTTCCATTCAAATTACACTCACTCTTGAAATCTACTCTTCTATCTGAATGAGAACTTCTGAATTCTAGTTTGAATTCAACATTGCCCAAATCTACTCTCTTGCCAGAGACTAATTACTCTATATTTCGCTGCCATTCTTGAATATATTATTGTTCTCTATTTACCTAATTGGATCTCTTTCTATTATGGGACACAAAACGTCGATAAGGGAAGTCGGAGATCCACGGTAAAATAGCACAGATAAATCTACACGAAAGATTCTAAACGGCCGAAAACATTTTTTTAAATAAAGGTTAATTATTAAATTCAGTTATAAAAAATCATCATATTTGATTAATTTTTAGCTACCACATTATTGGTTATAAGAGTGACAAAAATGATTCACAATAAGACAAAACTGGCGATTTTCAACCCAGTTTACGCCCTTCACCCTAACCTACTGCCATCAACTTTGAATACAGACAGAGAAATCGGTTGAGAATCTAGGTTGCAGGGATGAGACACCTAAGAGAAGTAGCGGGAGTGACGTTAAGAGATCAAATCAATAACTATTCTATCATCCGAGAAGATCTTGTGATGAACAAACTGGACATATCCACCTCATGGGAAACAAAAGACTCCCTAAACAGATTTTATTATCAGACTTGCAGATTCAGGAGAACATGATAAAAGCGAAAACATGCGAAAGATAAAACTATCAGTAGGCCCAAGTAATCGAACCAGCTTAAAACAGAGAGCGGTGGAAGAGTGCTGTCCAAGTGTTAATCCCCCGACCCGATTAGGATAAGGGCATGAAGAAAAAGAAAAAGAAAAAGCTGAAACAAATTTTAATGTGTTAACGTATTTCTGAGTTTTTCGTATTAACAGAATTCGGATGTAGTATTAAAGTATTGATTAGTCTGGTACCGAGTTTCCATTCGCCTATTAACTTATTGTACTATTTTCCAACTCGGACACCCCTATTAAAAAGAAGTAAAAAAACAATGGGTTTTTAGTAATTCACAATTCTATAATTATAAAATTAGTTGTGCCAACAACATGTGGTTCTATCTCTTCTAGACTATGTTAAGAGGATCAAATATGAAGATAGGCGCGTACAAGATATTTGATTATCCAAACCGAGTTTATATTTTGCAATATCCATTTTCTTACTACTCTTAAGATTGTCTCATAAATATTAATTCGTATCTCTTTTATTAAAATTTACGACTTCGGCTTATATATTCACTTATCCGAAATGAGTTCATAACACTGAACACTGCAACATAGGTATGTACCGGAATATCCTCAAGGCTGTATGCACCAAATAATATTATGTATTGCTACGTAATTTTACTTAAATCTTATAAATTTTATTGCTCACGTTATGATTATTAAACCAACTATTATAAATATAATATTTTAAACTATAGCCGACCCAACAAAAACATATCTTCAACATTGCTGTGCATCGACAACTGATCGTACTCATAGATTTCAGAGATTAAAACTGATTAAATTAAAGCATAGTACATAGCAACTAAATAAAAAAAACGATTATTGAACATTGTGTAGGTACGTATGGAATATTACTAAAAAAAATTAAAACTACACTACGCTGAAATTATTAACTCTATTTTACAAATTGTTAATTATTTATTTTAATCTCAATTTATCTCTGTTATTTGTGGCCTAAAAGTATTTGTCATTATTTTGCTCCCATTCTATTATATTTTTTAATATCTGTTCATATTATGTGTTCAGTCCGTTTTCCTCTTCTGTTTCCGATAGTATTCATTATTCTCCTATTTTATTTTACCCTCTCTCGTATTTTCTCAATTGTTTTCTTTTCACCCAGTTTACTTTTTTCATTCTCTTCCAGCAGCACATCTCGAATGCTTTCAACCTAAATTTTCCTGTTTTTATTGATCCAGACAGGGTCGGCTTTAGAGTAGTTCATGCAAATGTAAGACTATATTAGTTCCCTCTTTCCCCCTTTCCCCCTCCCCGCCACACTGCTGACCAATAATGCTCCACTATCTTCCTCCAACGAAACCATGTTTTTTTCCAAAGATATTTTAAAAAATCTTGGTTATATTCTAAATAATTTCACTAAATATATTCTCAAACTGACAGTAAAATCATTAAAAAAATAATAAACTCTGTTTTTTTAAATCTTAATTTTATTGCCCAATTTATGTAGTAAAACACAAAATCTTAAGAAAATGACATAGATACATATATTGTGTCCTCAGCGGGAATCCAATGAGAAGCCAATGTCACGCCCACTGAACTACAAGGGCCGCCGACATTATTTTATGATATTATTTATTTTGCTGTATATGGTATGGGGTATACTTTATAGTTAAGGCTAGTTATCTGGTTACGAATTTAGAATTAAATGCAGAGAGAAGTTTAAAAATTGACCTAAAGATTTACTGAGAAAATGTCCTTCCAATTCCTTCTGCAATCAGCATTGTGTCAAATCTACCAACCCCAGGCGGCCGCTTCGCTCGGCCCACCCTGAGACCGGCTCTGAATCTAGGCTTTTAGGTATTATTTTACGTATTAAAGTTTGTATGAGGTTAGGACATCGTTAGTAATTCGAATGTTTCTATTATAGTAGTCTGCTACGCGATAGTATTTTCATAAAATCTATTTTCATAACTCCGACTCCGTCCGGTGGCAGATTTACTGTTTTGCTAAATATTTTTTTTGCGTCTTGGCTAAATTACATTATTTTAAAAAAAATAGCTAGCCGGGGATTTGAAGCCGTGATCTCAGATCTGATTCTGATTACTGAATCTTGCGCCTTAGCTCACTAGGACTCTCTTCGTTTGTAATATGCATATGCACAACTAAAATATCTACGTTTTGATATATGACATATAGTATTTGTCTGTCTACCGTAATGTATCTACTATAAACTTTTTTCTTAGTAGGTAGGTAACTTAATTATTTTTCGTTTTTAAGAGTTTTTTTTAAATCTGTTACAATGACGATGATATTTTACTGATTTTTTTTCTTTATTCCCCATACAGGAAATCCATCCGGTATCAATGTCACTGGAGTTATGCACGTGAGAAGAATAAAATAAGAGTTTCCAGGAATATGCAAAGACGGACTACTAAAATCAATTAATTAATGAGCACAGCAAAATCAAAGACAACATTACTATTAGAGGAGGTCCAATGCGAGGACAATCCTTCCAAGGACACACATTCGTTGCACTTCTAAAACCATATGATAAAAGTCGCCCGTATTCATATGACAAAAGTCTGTTATATTCATATAACAAAAGTCGGCTATATTCGTATGACAAAAGTCGTCTATACAGGGTGTAACCGTCCATAATATTTTATGAATTCGATCCTCACTAAATTACAATAAGTAGAAAATGTTCAAGGAGTATGTTCAAATTTTGTATGGAAAATATTGTTGTATGAGCTATAAGTCTACGTACTTCGAAATAAATATTTACGAAATTGATCTATTATTATTCTAAATTTTTGCTTCAGGCCCTCAATAATCTAACAAAAAATAATCTAGCCAAAATTAAAAATAACATGCTCAAAAGTAGTCGAAGTAGTATAAATGGAATCAATAAAATATTTATATTAATAGAAATAATCACATAACTACGACTTTTTAAAAACGCTTATATCTCTAACATGGTTAATTTTCGACTCATATTTTTAATGTGTCTACCTCTAACATATTACGCACTAAATGTGTCACACCATGTGTGTGACAAAAGTTGGCTATGTGTATGACAAAAGTCGTTTGCATGTGACAAAAGTTGTCGACATGAGTACACTTAGGTATCTTTTTATGCAGTAGATACGTTCTACAGGAAAACGCATAAAAAAGACTACACATGTATAAAAATAAAAAATACGTTCCATAATTTTCTAAAATCATTAATTCGTACTTTGACGTGCCGTTGCAAACTTGCCTTTCGACAGTGATATGAAATTTTATAAGTAAATAACATTGTTAACAATCATTTTATTATCTTAAAATGATATCATATCTATTTTAAATATGTACTACAAAAACCCGCACGAGGATTTTTAGGTAACGTTTTGTCGCTGACAGCTGTAGGAACCATAGACCATTTAGCAGTAAACTAACAGACGGTTATAGGATGATCGCCGGTAAGATTTACTACCGGACCATCGTCGGTTAGTTTATTATTGGTAAACTAACCGATATTTGATCTGACGTTTATAAGAACGGCCCCTTAAAGTAAATAACGTACCTGCAACACATCCGAATATCGAATGCTTACTGATAATTTCTGAAAACAATGAAGGGAAGAAACGCATCCAGACATGCCCAATTTCACTTGGTTTCGGCTGAATTGATTTGGCGCAGGCTGTGTTTGCATATACAAACAAAATTTTACGATTTTGACCCTTTTAACATGACAAATTGGTCTAATATCGTTATTTAAAAAAAATGCTTCTTGAAATGTAAACCGCATAACTTCAAAACCGCATAAAAACAGTACTCATAAAAAGAGACCCGAGCGTATGTGACAGAAATGTTCTAAATATCGACCCCTAGGAATGACAAGGTTCCAACTAACAATTTGGGTTATCGCATGAAAAAGGTTCCAATTGCATTATTCTTTATTTCTTCTTTACACACCAACTCTATCTAGTGGATATAAAAAGAATTAACAAGAGTTTCGACTGGATCAGTTATTTATTACAATTGATAGAAGAAGGTTCCAAGTGTACATGGAACATTGTGACTCAAAATATTAAAAAAATACAATCGTGTCTCATTTTTCACTTGATAACATTTTTGTATGTACCTACTTACGTAAGAATGCGTACTAAAATTTATCTATACTTACGGTTCACGCTTAATTTGGATAGTTTTGTACTAAAATATCGAACTTTCATGAAATGCTGATTCAAGTCCCTCTCCACTAAATTTGTTTGATCATTGATCTGCAGATCGCAAAAATGTAACAAGTTCCCTTTATTGAAGAAAATGTGCTTGCAATGCCATCTACTCTTGGCATTGTTAAGTTCCTGAAAATTACGGTTTGAATCTTGGATGTTTATATATTTTTTTACCTGAAAATAATAAAGCCGTTAATAATGTAATAAACAGATGGCGTACTACTTTTTTTAGTCTTGTTGCTTTAGGATAAATATAAATAAGTATTTTATATATTATGCCGAAAATCTAACCTATGATTTAAATACTTATTTATTTAAATAATAAGAAAAACACTTTGTTTAAAATCACTATTTATTGATACATCAACATGTTTCGATACCTATGGTATCTTCTTCAAGAAACAATGTATACTAAAATTAAAAATACAAGCAAAACTAAAAAAGTATAAGTGGTGGGAAACTAATTAGGAACTAATCATTATACAGTGCCTACACTAATAATACACTAATTCCACAACACTTTCACTTCATTTTCTTTTATTCTATATATATATGTATATATATATTTTATCGCTATTTTTATTCCTGTCGAATCTTAAATACTATCACGGAAAAAACTGGCTACTTTAACACAGACTTCAGTCTATCAAAGTAGCCAGGACAACGCTGTATATAACAGAGGTGGAGTCTACTCCATCCCACACAATAAATATATTACAATGTTATATTATAATATATTCACCTCTGTTATAGTAAAAATATATATGTCAATAAATAAATAAATAAAATAAAATAAAATCACACCAGTGAGTCGAGAGTAGCATTTTTCCACATCACTAGTGATATCTTATTACCTTGTAATTATGTTCCAAAAATAGTGAAGATGGCAACGATAAATATTGATTATTAAGGAGACCAAATCATTTCGATAGAACGATTTTATATGTATATTTTTCTAATTAATATATTTAATTCATATTTAAAATATCACAGACCGTCTGTTCTGAATAATTATAACTTCACAATAAGAATGTGTTCTTCTTAAGAATACAGAAGTAGTATCAATGTATCTAGCATTTAATAAAATGAATTGTTAATTCTGGCGTCTTCTATTGGATTACTCAAAGGTATTTGAGATTCCGTAAAAACAAAGTAGATGGCTTTCAAATAATGGAACGATAATGTAATCATTTGAAAAATGTAACAAATAGGTTCGAAAATTTGTCGTCAATCTACTGTGTTGGTATAGCATAATCGGATAATGTACATTCCCTGGATTGGAAGAGATCCAGATTCGAATCCCGGTAGCAACAACAATACTTTTCGATAAAATTGATTTTATATGTATATATTTATAATTAATACATTTTATAAATATTGATTTTAAAATACAGAAATCACAAAATTTCCACGCGTGCCGCCTATCAAATTGAAAACTGATTTGTAGTGAACTTCACTCACTGTGTAGACCACCTACATTTCTATATAAGCATAGTGCTCCATCTATTATAGTATCGAAAAACTAGACTTGTCCCATCTTAGGTAACCGTCCCCTATATATTATTTTATTATTATAAAGGTAAATTTATTGTCCATATAATAATTAGCCAGAATGAGTGAAGAGGACAAAGTTACCGTCAATTAAACTGTTTTATCATAAAACATTTTTGGTGTTTGAGCCGGTTCGTGAACAATCCGTTATATAAGCGTTGTTTTTGTAATTAACAATCGATGTAATTACGTCAATGTGTTGTGTTTATTGATTACGACTAGAAAAATAATTACACATCTAATCGAAGTGCATTCTTATGAAAAACATAACATGTCCCCTGGTATGCACCGACAGGAAGTTAAAATCAGTCTGACTATTTATGGCCGGTACTCGCTAGAAATTATTTCTCGCTTCATTTCATAATTTCATTATTAAATTATTCGAATGACTAGAATGCTGGTCTGAGAATATATTTCGATGATATAGTTATGCAGGAGAAATTTAAAAAAAGCTTTATTGTGAAGTGTTTTATACGGCAGTGATATAAATATGTAATTGCTTTTTTGTATCAGGTTTGTAATCCTTTGTATTTTTCTTCTTTTTTATTATTTAGGCAATTCTTGAAGGCAAACTTTAAAGACTGATTTGTATCAGCTATTAATTATATTAATAAAAGCGAATAGATTAAATTAAAAGCTAATACATAGTGGGTCAACTTGGACTGACTGATGTAAAATGCATATAACTTTTGTAATTTTAATATTTATTTAAAAAATATATTATTTCATGAAAGCGTACTTTGTTAACTTTAATAAAACCATTTAAATGATCTCCATTTTCGTGTTGACAAATAATTACTCTTTCTAAAGTATTTTGCATTACATTACACAACGTTTCTGTCTCCAAATTTGCTATTTCTACACAAATATTTTGTTTAAGCTCATGAATTGTCGTTGGTTTGTTCATGTAAACTCGACCTTTTAAGTAGCCCCACAAAAATAAATCAGGCGCCGTCAAATCTGGGGAACGGGGAGGCCAAGCAAACTCTGCATTTTCTGAAATTAGCCGGTCACGGAAAATAGATGGTCTCGAATTATAATACAATGCAATAATTTTAACGCGCTCTTGCACTGGGTATGTAACCATTATAAACTATAAATTCTTTATTATCTGCAAAAAGATATATATTTAAAAATAAACCCCACCAAAGTTTTATATTTTTAAAACCAGTCAGCCCAAGTTGGCCCACCCTTTATTTTAATTTAAAAAATTGATATTATGAATATCAAATATGACGAGTTTAGAGAAAGTGATGCACACGAGAATTAGCCAAGAGTTCAAAATTAAGACTAAATTTTGACTTTCGAATATACGTATGTTAGTTTATTGTTATAATTCTTCATATAAAATTGTGAACTCATATTATTTAAATTGAATTTATTTATTTTTAAACTTTTAGTTAATTTTCGTACTACGTTTGACTGATAACATTATATGTGTATGGAATTTATGTTTTTCCTTTTAACATAACCGAAAAATATAAAGCTTAAATAATCTAGCAGTTTTTATAATTTATCAAAAACAATGGTTATCAAAATATTATTTTTAAACAAATTAAAAAAATATATTATTTTTACGTTTCAAAGTAAAAAAAATTAGGTAGTTACATAATTTATTTTTGGTATATATAATAATACGCGCATTTCTTTACATTCTCAAAATATGTTTTCTACATATATAAGTGTTTTTTGCATTTTTCTGTTATTTGTATTTATTTTTATATATGTATTTTCCATTTACAACTCATCAAAATAATCATCATATCACTTTTCAACTTGTTCATATTATTAAAATATTTTTTTGTAATTTTATGTAAATAATCTTTAACATGCGAGTTCAATAATCTGTTTGTAAAATATTATTGTATTCCTGACATTTTTAATACTGATACATAGTATCGTATAAACAAATAAATAACAAATCAAATATCAGATATCTCACAAGACAAAGCTATTTTTTATTATATTTAATGGAAAATTTATGGAAGTATGGGGTAATCACAGTGCTTACGACCCGTGTTCGGTTGACTTAAGTGATCCCTTTATATATATATATAACGTTCACCAATTCTCACCTTTTTGAAAGTTGTATATATATGTTAGTATGTGGACTCGCTTCGAGTACTACTACACCATCGCCATCTATGGACCAAATTTGATCATTCATTTTTCCTTATACAGCATATATGTCATCACTATAAGAATCTGATTTTTTTCAAATTATTTTAAAGCAATATTCTATATCTGTAAAATGTTTTTTAACATCTTATACTAGAATACGACTGAAAAATCAATATTTTTCAATTTTTTATATATTTTCTTATTTCGACCAGTATATTACATTAGTAATATTTGAATATGTCCAAGAACACACAATTACAGGATTTTTACTATATAATAATATTTATTTTATTTATTGTAAGCCCTGTGATGAAAATATACTTGCATGTATTTTCCATTAAATATAATAAAAAATAGCTTTACCTCTATGAGATATCTGATATGTGTTTAATAACAGTGCCTTTGTAGGTAAAAATCCAGTAATTGTGTGCTCTTGGACATATTCAAATATTGCTAAATCAATAATCAGCTAAATAATTTAATACGAATCCGTGTTAATGTTATAAAATATAGTAAGAATTATATTACCTAATATATTATTAACATTACGAATCACCTTGTGAATATCATTGAAAAATTGTGTTCTTTTTTGGGTACTGCACGCCATATGCTAATTTCCCGAACATACGGATACCCCACGAATGTATTATACTATCGATACATAGCAATGCAGGTTGCCTAAGTTGTGCTCAGACTTACCTGCACACGCCTGTGCAGTTGTACATAAATATTTATCCTAGTATGATTGTTGTGATTTATTAACCCAATTTCAATTAATATACTGTATTTTTTTTTTTATCATAGAAGTAAATTGAAGTGTCACAATGTTGCTGTCGTCTATTTATTCAGGTAATCTTATTTTAATATTTAACTATTATTTAATGAAACTTTAGTATTAGTTTAGGAACTTTGTTATGCGCGGCCACCCGGCGTTGTGCAACAAACCAAATTGAAAGCCCCTTATATATTGTATTTATTTTTAAATTTTACACAACTGTTGAGTACATATGATAATATACGCTCAAATCCAAAATTGACAATATCTAAATTTCAATGCAATATAATGTTTGTGTTTTTATAATTTAAATATAGCACATCTATTACCATCACAAATAATATTTTTTCCAAAGGCCTCCTGAATATTGCTTCCTCTACGCCTCAGTTGGCGATTAATTCACAACACACAACATTTATTTGAATAAAAAACATTTGACGTAAGCGTAAGCGTGATTACCTAAAGAAAATAAATAAAAAAACTGTCGATTTTGAATTTTTCACTAATATTCATGAATAATACCGACACACATATACGTAGAGAATATATTAAAATACATTTATTTATTTTTCTTGTACAGACTATCAACGGGTCGTTAATGATATTGGTAGATAACCTTAGCACGTCGTTAAGGTGTAATGTTAAAATGTTAGACAATTAGAGGAATAATATGTTAAATATGAATTAAATATATTAATTAGAAAGATGTACATATAAAATCAATTTTATCGAAAAATATTGTTGTTGCGCCACCGGGATTTGAACCTGGATCTCTTTCCTAACCGGGGAAGGTGCATTATCCAACTATGCTAAAGTAACAATATTTTTTTAGCGACAATTTTCGAACCTATATGTTACCTTTCTGATATTAATACATTTAATCGTTCCATTATTTGAAAGATTAATTAATTAATATATTTATACTTTTAAAATTAGCAATATTATCTTTGTGGTTCAAATTCATATTTTTTTTTATTATTTTTGTTTTATTAACCACTAAATTAAGTTTAAATACATCTACCTGTTTAGAAAAATACCATTTTCTTCTTCTATGATTAGTTATGACATCCTGAAGAAGGAAATGGTTTAATTAAGTTTAAATACATCTACCGGTTTCGAAAAATACCATTTTCTTCTTCTATGATTAGTTATGATATCCTGAAGAAGAAAATGGTATTTTTCGAAACCGGTAGATGTATTTAAACTCATGATTAGTTATGATATCTTGAAGAAGAAAATGGTATTTTTCGAAACCGGTAGATGTATTTAAACTCAATTTAGTGGTTAATAAAACAAAGATAATAAATAAAAATATAAATTAATATATTTAATTCATATTAAAAATATCACAGACCTATGTTCTGAATAATTACAACTTCACAATAAGAATGTGTTCTCCTAAGAATAATATGTTATATAATAAACTTTTTATGGCTAAGAAATTAAAAACATTGTAAAAAATAAAATTAATGTTGCCAATTAAAAATTGAAAAGAATGAGCAATATTGTGTAAAACTACCGCACAAAAGTATAGAAATGCGTGAGTTACAAGGTCAACGAAGTCTAATCACGTGACATGTGAGGCATTGGCGTTAAAATGGAATAATGCAAACTTGGCGTATGATGTGTTATACGATTTACATGTTTGAATAACTATTAACGATAAATAATTATTTTTGTTAGGAGAACACATTCTTTATTGTGAAGTTGTAATTATTCAGAACATAGGTCTGTGATATTTTAAATATATTAATTAGAAAGATATACATATAAAATCAATTTTATCATTTCTGGCGTCTGCTATCAGATTACTCAAAGGTATTTGAGATTTTGTAAAAATAAGGTAGATGGCTCTTTCAAATAATGAAACGATTAAATGTATTAATTTCAAAAAGGTAACATATAAGTTCGAAAATTGTCGTTGTAGCATAGTTAGATAATGCACCTTCCCCGATTAGGAAAGAGATCCAGGTTCGAATCCCGGTGGCGCAACAACAATATTTTTCGATAAAATTGATTTTATATATATATTTTATATATATATATTTTATATAATATAGACAGTCTAGATTATCTGCCGAAATATTTATGACAATCTATTAAGCCATATGTCAGACAATATTCTGAGTACGCATTTCACGGTAGTATTTCCGTCTGCGAAATCACTGCACATTTTTCTGCTGCGAAAATAATGTTATCTATTATTAGTTGCCGAAAAAGCGTTGACCAGTTCATATCTATACGAAAAGTTTTTAATTGAATATCCTGTATTGTAATCAAGACCACAAATATTATATTTTTTTGAAGAAACCACAACCAGTAATATTTTTCTTAATGGATTTATGTTATTACTCACAATTCATCAACTATACATAAAAATAATTGCAGTTTGCCGTGTACAAAATGTCCTAATATTAATATACAAAATCAAAAATCGATTATTTCTATCATATATTAATGAAAATATAAAATATTATTTAGAGATCCACATTTATCCTACGAGAAGTCGGTGGGATTTTCAACTTCAGCTTATCTCAGTTCAATAACTAATTATTTTTCATGTGTTTATTATTTTCTTTTATATTTTATAATTTCTTTAATTTTATATATTTTGTTTATGTGTTAAAATAATGTTGCATACTAGATGTAAAAATATTATAATTTTTACAAGTAAATAAAAATATACATATTTGGGGGTTAGGACGGTGGTTAAATGATGTAAATGTGATTGGCGTGTTGAAGGTTTATTATAACAGAATGATGAAAACAAGGAAGACAGATAGAATTAAAGAATGAATGAGTGAAGATGTAGAAGGTGCATGTGTGCATGAAATGAAATGAAGCGAGTAGTACAAATCTGTATTCATTATTCAAACTGCTTTTTAAGATTCTTCACAACTTTACAAATGTATTCGAACATTTTATATTTTATGATCGATGTCCACAGAAAAAGACAATCTTAGAGATTTAGTTGAGATACAACCCAATGCCTTTTACACATGATGAGATTTTGTTCATAAGATAAACTCAGAAATCAGCTAGAGATTTTTAGAGAGAGACAAAAACTCAAACCATTGTACACGGTGTACGTTCTGACAGTGAGATTTGATACGTCAACTAAACGTATCATAGATCCCTACAACTATATATTCTGAAAATTATATATAAATTATTAAACATTAACATAATTATAAATTATTAACATAAGGTGTTAAATTACAAATAATTATTGTGTTTTAACTGCTACTGGAAAGATTCAAAATCACCCAAATGACAAACATGAAAACAATGACAATTGACGTTTTACATACGAACATAATAACAATGACATTTGACGTTTTACATACGATCATGATAACAATAACATATGTCGTGTTATATACGAACATTATAATAATGACATTTGACGTTTTACATATGAACATGATAACAATGACATTTTACATACGAGCGTGAAATAACTCTGAGACATGGTGTATACACAATGAATTCGAAAGCCGAGAGCTGTCTTCAAAGCATCCCATGGGAGCAAAATCCGTATTTTAGAGATTGTCTCGAGTCAAAAATCTCCCAAAAATCTCTTCAATTGGACAGGGGCCATTACTATTAGATATTCGAATACTTAAAAGTAACAAATATTTGGAATCTTTATTACCTAATCATGTCAGATCTTTCACATATTTCGTATGCCTCCTCTAACTCCTTCCAAGCTTCTCTGTTGCTGGTATCATCTGTCCAATGGGCTACATTTCGCCTTCCAATCTATCCCCTTCATTTACCTATAATACATATAATCAAAGTCTCTGGGTTGGATTGTAGTATTTGCTTAAAAAACGGTAGAACCGTATTCCCATAAAATATATATATATACTTTCGCAACGACTCAAATGATGCAATCTGTCTTACGGCCTGATTGCACCGACCATTGACCAAAGGTATTATTAAGCGACCAAGCTTACGACAGCATCGGACATGCTACTAGCTACCACCCCGTAATCGCTACTGCTAATCGGTCGCACTCCAGATTGTACCGCAAATGGGCCACTTTAGCTAAACACTCAAAAAATGCTAATGTAGTTTAATAGAAATGCTGTGAATGAAATAAAGGATGATGTTTTGCTACGCGCATAGCCAATGATATGATAAGGTTAATTGACATTTACTGCCTGTAAAATAGCTTCATAGACAGTATGAATAATTTATTAGTAATTGTGATAATTTAAACCTATTTGCGAGCATGTGAAGAGCTCCTCAAAATAATATGCGTAGGTATTAGGGTTTTTTGTGCATCTTTTTCATTTTTCTTTTCTTTCTCACTCACCGGAATAACGTACTTAAATCCACAAGATTATTTTTTATCGAACGTGTACCTGGTCGATCTTTAGAATTGTATGGATTGTATTGATTGAATTATAGGTTGTGAGAGTCACTCAGATTCAGTTCACAGCATTCAGCGTTCAAACATTCACACAAATACCAGCTTATAATACCATTTCGTTGGAGAATAGGTACAAGCTTTAGTAGGTGTATAAACAATCAATGGTCGTTATTCCCGTCTGATTTTTTGTTAAAAACAAGGCTAAGTTTAAAGCACTATTAAGATACTATTTCACAACAATCTATCACCTATCACCTCATCAATCATTATTCTGTCTTTATCGAACTAACTTTTATTATTAACATGCCTAGGATGCGTGTTCAGGGATGATATTTTGCTTGTGTCTCGGCAATCTGACAGTAAAGATTGGTATGCACCAATAAGTTGGTTAATCTACTCTACAAACAAACACAATACATAATGAATGACTAAACATGCTCAGCATTAATTCAGCACTATATTTTACTGAACTTTCGGTATCAAAATTAGCAATAAACCTTTTTACAATAAACGCCATGACACATTTCTGTTATTTCACAATCAAATTTACTTTAATTATAATATATTTGTTTTCTTGCAGTTATCTTTGCTTCTCTTCTGTCAATTGGAGAATCATTAGAAGGCCTTGACAAATGTATCTTACCACCGTTCGAATGTCCAAACTCAAACATTACTTTTTGGCTATATACAAGGTGAGAAGTTAACATACGTTCAAATTATTTAAAATTTAATTATTTCACATATTCAATTATTTAGCAATTTTTGGTGTCTATTGTTTCTATCGAGAATTATACCTATCTATATGATAGTGAAGAGATAAATGGCTACTCTTGACTGACTGGTGCTACTGTGATTGCTATTGGATTATATTAGTGATTGAAAACTGTGACTGTGATCACATTTTCAATACTATTTTTATTTACAATAATTACTATATAATATTGGAGGCTTTCAATGTTAGTCCCAAAACTAATAAGCTGAAATAAACTTGTTAGTCAAATCCAGTCGACAGCTCATTTCTTATGCACGTACATTTTTGTAGATTTCGCTAAATGTATTCAATCTGACAATATTCAGACAAGAACCACAAATGACGACATTTTCAAGGTCTAATCACTGTCAGTGATTTTGATTGTGAGATATCAGTGATTGACTCACAGTCAGTTATTTTGAGGTCATCACTACTATATTATAAAATTCTTTACTAATAAATCCTTACCACTATCTATTCTAAAATAACTACATTCGTTCCACAGTAAAATATATTTATAAGTAAATTTTTCTTAAATCAAGTGTCTTTTGTTTTATTATCCTAAAATAAATAATGAAAATTAACGACAAGAATAAGATTAACGTTCCGTGGGAAATTTTTTTCACCTTTACCGGCTCTTTTCATATGAAAATTTTGTAGGTACTAGATACTGTACTCGAAAAATTAAAGGCATAATAATAGAGCATTTTTTGATATGTTAACACCCTATTAACTCATATTCCCCCTCTTAAATAAAAATGTATTTACAGAGTATTCTCTGTCATGAAAAAGTAAACAAACAAACACGTCATAATCATGACACAATGTTATCACAACAAATGCTCGAGGAAGATCTAAAGCCGAGTTTCCACCAAACAGACTGTTTAAAAAAAACAGTTTTGTTCTCAAAAAACAAAATAAACTTGTTTTTTTGTCTTCAAAACAGTTCTGGCAGACTGTTCTAAAAACTTTGTTGCTAGTGTTTGTCTGTTTTTATCAATTTGTTTAGTCTCGCAATAATGTCCATCACCAACGATGATTTGTTTATTTGTAGTTGGTTTTTAATTGCGGGGAATTGAGATCTTCCTTCCACAATTTTCACAAAAGAAGACAGGGCGGGCGGAGGAAGAGATTCAAAGACATCCTGAAGGCGAATCTGAGCAGATGGGACTCAGAACAGTACTGGGAAACCGCAGCCCATGATCGAGTACAAGGCGTCAAAAAGCACCTTGCGCCAGAACCCCTTTACTCAGCGGATGCTCGGGCACAATATGTGAACTAGTGCACAGATCGAGAATATGACTCATCCGCCACGCTGAAACTTGCAATCGATACGGCAGGCATCATCTAAGGATCTTCATCAGGAACCGTCGAAGAAGAAGACTTATTACGAGAATTAATTGTACTCACATAATTTATTTTCTAATTACAGCAGTACCCAAGATAATCCCCACCAGCTAGACATAGCCGATCCTGACTCCATCAACCGCGCTAAATTTGTACCAGATGTTCCTGTCATTCTTCTCATTCACGGCTACACAGGACACAAAGACTACGCTCCCAACCCAGAGATCAGACCAGGTAGGGCAGTTACTTTCATGATTTTTCTAAATACGATAAGTTAAAATATATTGCTTCAGCGATTAATCAAAACTACAGATTTTTTGTCTAATAGAATATTCTATTAATTTGACAAATTAAGGTTTAAATATACACAAATGTGGAGGTTTGATCATATAATTAAACGTTGCTTCTGTTTATTGTTATTTATTGAGTCAGATGTACGAAAGGAAGAGTACAGAAGGTAGCAGAAGATAATAGAAGAAGATAGACTTATTAAGACGAGCGGTGGAATGAAACTGTCATCTGAATGAGTGATCTGGCCAGACTGAGCAAGGCTTCTCACGATCGAAGCCTCGTCCCCTGGAGTAGAAGACAACGATGGCGTTGGATTTAAACCGCCGCCCCCGCACAATTAATATAAAAGTACATTTTTTTCGGTGGGCTCTTCTTATATAATATTTTTTTATTTTTAAAACAAATAAACAGTACAATAGTAATAACTGATATAAAATATGATATATAAAAATAATACCAGTGAAGTTTCTTCGGAGTTAAACAAGTAAGAGTATAATACAAAGTAAGAAATAAACTAATGAACAGTACATTTTAACAAACTGATAAACAAAAAGTGCTTTACATTCAAATAAACATAATAAATTAAAAAATAGTATACTTATATTAAAAAAACTGATGAATAACAGTGTTTTTACACTGAACATATAAAGTGGAAAGGGTAAGGAGGGGAGGGAAATGAGATGCAATATGTATTTTTTCAAATATATATTATATACGCTGTGACGTGGTCGCCTATACGTGACTGGTAATCGTCAGGATAGGACGCCATGTTTTCACACCACCGGCTTGCTCAGAGGTTCACAAGATGGGCGTGAGTCTATGGTTACAGAATTTACCATAATGTCTTGCCTGTCACTTCAGCCATCATTCTCAGGGAAAAATAAAAGATTATTACAAATTTTAATCACTTAATTTAATATAAATAAACGTATGAATAAGTAAGTAGAAAACAGTAAGAGATCCATTACTAGAATGTGATAAGATGAAAAAATTGGATAGGCAATTTTTTACCTCAATAAAAATAATACAATTTTACTACTTTTTGAATATCTAAATCAACAGATTTTTGTGCAAGCAATAGTGTAATAAAAACAGTTGACTCTTTAAAATGTGAAAATCTTCCCCTAAGAAATAACATTACACAAATTTATCACCTGACCAGTTTGTCAGGTTAAATGTAAAAAAAAATCATATAAATTGGTTCAACACAAACAGAAAGTAATTAATTTCAAATTAAAAAATGAAAAGAAAAAATAAGACTACAATACTCTCAATATTATCAATTACAACAAAAATTATTTAACAACCATTACACGCGAAGTAAATGTCCATTGCACAGAGATCCACAGTCTTCATCCAGATTTTCATGTCCGAGGCACCCGTAATTACTTGTAATTGACTGGCCAGAACGTCAGGAAATGCTGAGACATCTTCTTGCGTTTTAGCTCGCCATGAATTTCTTGCGTCATCTTCGGTTGTAAAATTATCCCGTCGTGTACTGATTTTCGGCAGAGATCAAATCGTACCCCATCCTTTATTCTTCAGGAGAAATCCTTCCTGAAGTTGAAAGTATTGTCGTGCCATGACCACTATTCCGTTATGTCAGAAGAAGTAGGTTAAGAAGGTGGTAACAAAAATAACTAGAAAGAAGAAGAGATGCCTCCATCCTAAAATAACATACAGAATTAGCGAATTACAAATTACTCACGGTGCCAGACAACACAGATGCCAAACATATTTAATTATTCTCACTCTTATTCTCCTCTACGAAGACACGTCTTCATTATTTTTACATGGGACTAACGCCCGTGCACATGAAGATTTGTCAACAGAAAAGAAACGGTAGCCAGAATTCTTTCCTTGCGCGGCCAGTGTTGCCAATTGGTGAATTCCAATTCCCAACCTATCTCGTACCCGGTAGGTACCAAATATAACGCAATAACGCATACACGCATGTATATACAAATTATGTCAACAGTTATTAAAAAGTTGGCGAAGTTTTATTTTATAGGGAAACAATTTATCGTTGAAAATGTTAGAAGAGTTTACGGAATTATATTTTGATGTAGAGCGGGTCACAAAACATTTTTTTAAGTTATTAGTTCTGCCAAAATGTGGGTAAAATAAATTATTTGATAGTGTTGGGTGAGTGGGACAGGAAGTTATTTGTTCTAACAAATAGGGCGAGTCAACTAATTTATTTAAAATTTTATAGAAGTAGCATAAATCTTGTGTTTCTTCTATTTCAACGAGGAGGTATTTTATAAAAACACACTTTCTGAATGAAATCTAGCAGCCAGATGAGGAGTATCACCTAATACAATTCAAAATTGCCTCCTATGTACATTATTGTGTATCATGTATAATTTTTATGAAAGACGTCCTGATACGCGAAAAAATACATTTTCCAGGTATAAAGAGTAGGATGAAAGTATTTACTTTAAGAGTTCAGCAATTTCATATCGAGTATTGTCCTGTAGCATCAGAATTGTTGTTGTCTTATTAGCGTAAACCTTTCCTTTCAAGTATCTTTATAGAAAATAATACGAAACCATCGAATCAGGTGATAGGAGGCCAGTTTTTGACATTATGCGGCCGGGAAAAATTTCTCAGCATTTTTTTCTCAATTTCTCAATTTACAACATTTCCATCAGTATTTAGATAAACTTCAACAAGTTATTGAAATATTAGATATCTCATAATAAATTGTAATCAGCTATTCTATAGGACTACAAAGTATGAACTGACAAATATCTGCTAAACTAAAATGGCGGCTAAAAAAAATTGGCCTGGAATATAATATTCACCCTGTATTTGTATATTTTTAAGAATATAAAATTAATAAATGATACATTATTGATTCATGTGATAAATAATTCGTATTATTTTAGTATTGCTGCTGAGTATGTTTACTATTAAGATAGGTATTAGTTTTACCTGCAAAAAAGATTTTTAAATATTCATTAACATTAGTTACCACGAAGCACACCAGAATATCCGAAACAATCTGTAAATAACAGATATTTCTAATGACACAGGCAGTCATATTTAATATGTATACCAAATAATATATTTTTTTAAGATAATTTGCACATTGCACATTTTCGTAAATATATACAAATAAAATATATTTTTTAAAAATTATCTACATATATTATTTTTTTCGTAAAAAATCTGATTATATTTTTTTTCGCAAAAATATGCAATTACATATCTAAGTATGAAATGAAATTTTTTCGAGAAGTTGGTTGGTTAGTTGAGATGTCTCAATGCCAAAGATCAACAAAATGTATGGTCTTTATATGGAAATGTTTCGAAATTCGGTGTACCAAAGATAATTCTACTGTGAAAAAGATTATTGAGGGTTCCAGCCAGGGGCGTGCAGTGCATACAAGTAAAAAAGCTTTGCATAACTAAAAATTCTGGGAAACAAATTTAAATTAAAAAATTGGATTAACATTAACGAAAATATTATTTTGCAATTAGTGGTATCTGTGTACCAGTAGAGACTTAAATTGCTTAGTTCTAAAAACTCACCGCTGTACTCATGGCGCTCTTTTTTTACTCGCCACATCATGCTATTTACATTACTCAGTTCTGTCTTTAAAGAGTAAAGTCTTTAAAGTAATTCACTAGCTTAAGCTAGTGAATTACTCAAGTCATATAAATGGCTATTACTGAATTGAAAATTCTTTTCGGTTGATTCGTTTCGTGTGGAGTCGTTACCTATGCTATTTATTAACAGAATAACATTATTAAGGGTTACAACTGGGTGCAAATCACTGAAGTGTCTATTTCCTCTATTACTAATTCGCGAATTTTACTATCTTACTGTTTTTAACCTGTTGATTTCATGATTGTTCTTTAAATTTGGTGCATGGATTGGTTTTTGATTTGAGAAAAATAAAAAGTAATTGACATAACTATTTCCTACGTTAACCTTTAATAAAAAGTAATTATTTTCTTTAGTTATTACGTGAAGTATTTTCAAACAAAAAAATAATCATGTTCAGTCATAGAAAGTGTTCTTAAAAACGTCCATACATTTTTTATACGGGTAAGACAGTATTATTTCACGTTAAAACTTAAACTTTAAAAACACTATTAACAGTACTCTAAAATTTCAAATAAATACATGATAAAGTCGTATAAACGACGAATTTATTTTATTCAAAGACGTTGGTTAAACGAAAGTCCGTATATTGTATTACATATATTAAATATGATTGTATAATATCATTAATAACAGAACAGCATAACGTAAATCTATACCTACTGCACGCCACTGGTTCCGTCATTATATTTTTTATGTGATAATTGCAATATTTAATATTGAATAGATATTTCATAACAAAATTGATAGAAAGCGCGTATTGCTGTAATTTTGGCAAAAAAGATTTGAAAACTTTACACAAAATTGAAAATAAACACGTACTACGGATCATATACTAACGGTTCTTAACACTATTTACTGAACGTTGACATAGAAAAGAAATAATATTCTATATAAAATTTCAGCTTACTTCGAGCGCGGTGAATACAATGTGATATCCATGGACTACGGCCCTTTGGTGCCGGAGCCTTGCTATGTCTCGGCTGCCCTGAACGTGCCGCTGGTCGGGCGTTGCGCCGCGCAAATGGTAGACGAACTCGTATCTAAGGGGATTCCACTCCAGTTTTTCCACGTGGTTGGCTTTAGTCTGGGTGCTCACGTTGCTGGCGCGATAGCCAATTGGCTGAAATCTGGAAAACTTGACACCATCACAGGTAAATTCAAAAGTCGTAATAAACCTATTAATCCTCCAGCAAGCTAAATTATTCAAAATTTATAAAAAAAAAAAGTTATTTTTTTCAAATAAATCAACGTATACACCAATCAAATTGAAAATTACTGGAGCAATATATAAAATAATATGATATTTAATAAAAATACATTTTTATTATGCCGTTACAATTTCGGAATTGTTCTACTATATTTAAGACAAATTAAATTAATCAAATAGAAAGATATTATATATAGAAAAAATATTTGATTTCATCCGGGATACGATTCCGGAACATTCACATTTCGTCATGTTAATTATTTGAATTACCGACAAATTTTAGACTTATTATATTTATATTGTATTCACGCCCTTATCGGCTTTTACAAAATTAATTATTTAAAAAAAAAGGTGTGCAGCCACACAAGTAGCAAAGAATAATATAAATAAGATATATATATTTGTAGTCTTTTTAAATGAGATTCGTATTATTTCCATTTAAAAGCTTTATATTAGCAATGAATCTCAAAAATCTTTGAGTGCATGCTAGGTGAAGTCAGATTATTCAATAAATTTTATTTAATCAAGGAGGTATTGATCACCTATTAAATATATTTTAATAGTGCCAAGTTGCAATTAAGAACAAAGTTCTATTATATTTAAGAAGATTAATTACTAATGATAATAATTGTATTGAAATTAATCAAATATTTTTTCGATCCATAGTTTTTTAATTAGATGAATCAGATGGATCTTTCTAAGTAATTCATCTAATATCTTTTATATTAATAGTTTAACACTAATTTAATGTAAAATATATATTTTTTAATAATACAGGTCCTGCCTGGTATGGTAACGATGCTATTCAAAATACCCAACGCATAACCATAGATTTTTGCATTGTGTTTTTGAATATACATGAAATAATTGATTTGACAAATTTTGGTATACTTGTTAGTGTTTATAAATAAACATATTATAAACTACTCACATATGAAAAGCTTTATTTGAAAACTTCATCAGCTTTCGCAGATGTCATCTTAAAATTCCGTACGTGTTTTATACAGTTGAAAATATAGAATCGTTAAAAACAATTACAAATCATGAAGGGAAGTACAAAATTCATTGCCCAAAATTACCATTCGTCTGTAAAATATTGTAGATTTAGGGCCGGTGCTTTGATCAGTAGTAAAATTTTTACTATAGTATATTTTTAAAAACGTTTACGGATTGTTTGTACGTCAAGTTTACTATAGACAAAATTAATCCAGTTTAATAGTATGGCAAGGCGAATATCATCAAACACATGAGAATTTGATTTATTTTTAATATTCACCATCGGCAATCTTCGGTCTATATGCTAATATAAATTCAACAGCGAGATCATTATCTGGCGAACTTTCATCACTAAAATAGCGGGATATTTAATGATTCATTGTCATGTACTCCAACTTTCAAAGTATCATTGTGACAAATGACTTTTGAAACAGCTGTGAAGTGTTATCCATTTCTAACGCCATTACCGACCTATTACCTATTGCGTGTACTTTATATGGGTAAATAAGTCAAAAATTATATTCACGATACAATTCAACCGGCTTTTTATACTAATAACAACTGAAAAATACATTTTTAATAATAAAGATAGCGATATTAAACATAAATGTAACTTAACTATTGTAATTATTTTATGTTAGAAAAACTAATGAATAATGTTTAAAATAAGGGTTAAAGAACATATCGTAGCTTTAAATAACAATAATGACTCGGAATTTTCAAATCATTTATTTGAATATGACCATACATTATATTTTAATACAGGGTTAAAAACAATAGATACAAGTTATAAGGTCTCGTAGATTAACAGTTTAGAAATATTAGAGATTAATGGGGATATCTATAATAATGAGAATATTAATTGAAATATAATTAATAATCTGTTAAAATTTGTAACACTTTTCTATTGAATATTTTCCCACTTAACCATTCTTCCGCTTTTAATGACCATGTTATTCTCTATTAATTCCTCCTACTTCAATTTTAAACTTGAGGAAGTGATGAAATATTTTATAATTAATAAAGTGGTGTAAACAAACAAATACGCGTAAAACATTTTGAAGAAAGGTAGCGCTGATCAAATTGCGGAAAATCCGGTAGATGGTGCTGATTCAAGAAATAATCTGTTTAAACAGCGGCGTCAGAAAATCAACAGAATTTTTAACAAAAAAAAAATTATGAATCACGATATTCCCAGATATTCAATCACTGATAGTGAGTGTGACTGAAATATATCAGTGATTGACTCACAGTTTGTGATTTTGAGCTCATCACTAGTATTTACACTTTCATAAAAATACATAGGTACGAGTATTCTTGAGCACTTGCAATTGAAAAATTATATTTTTTTTGCTATAAGGCTATTTATTAGCGGTTTACTTCTACCGAATACACTAATAATGTTTTTGTAATACAAGTGAGAAACGATTTTTTATGTTTTATAATTCCATTTTTTGCTGTGAATTACTGTAAAAAGGGAAGAAGGCAAAAATATCAATTAAATTGGATTGTTCAAATTCACCGCCGTTCCCAGCCGGCATCTGCATTCAATACCTAGCCGGCGGCAAAGTGCTACCTCCACAGTCCGCTTCGGTCATTCACCGCCAACTCGCTCATCTACTCTTCGCATTTCTCGCTTCTCTACATTTCATTTTTACACGCATACCTTATTTACTCTCTGTTCTATCCACTGTCACAATAAACGACCGCGCGTTTCCATTTCATTCTCACCAAAATTTTTGGGCCTATCTAACTTGGGCCCCAATGCAGTGTATTGGCGTATATACGCCAGGCCACTTTTAGTTTGTGATTTATTCTCAAAGTCCACATCTTTATTAACTTTTTATAATATATTTATGTACTTCATATATTATAATATTTTGTACAGGTCTAGATCCAGCCTTACCGCTCTTTGTTACTACAGACACCACAAAAAAATTGGATAAAACCGATGCAAACTTCGTCGACGTCATACACACCAATGCTATGGAAAGAGGAAAAATGGAGGCTAGCGGTCACGTGGACTTCTACGTCAACGGCGGGATGACGCAACCGGGATGCAAAAATCATACAAATCTGAGTAAACATATTCATAATGTTATTAAATCTTTCGTTCTGTCTCATAACCTTCAGGTATACAGTTCACTTAGACTTATTTTTTTTATCTCACAGATAGTCGCACATCATTGGATGAAACCTATAATGTTTAAAGTCTGAATACTATTATTTAAATACAGATTTAAGAAAACAAGTTTAACTATATAATGTAAATATTTTTTGTATTTTAATTAACTTATATGTATAGGTATTCATGAATAGGTGTGACAACTTACGATATTACGAAAAAAAAACTTTCTAATTTTTTATATGTTGATGAAAAATACTAGTAGAAGGCAGAAGCCAAGAGATGAAGTACTTACGAAAAATAAATAGCAAGATAAACGATTGTTATTTTGTTTTACTTTCGTTCTTGTCATAGAATTGTTGTGTAACAAAATTAAACTGTACATATATAGCACTGATACCAGAACTTGTGGTGGAAATATGAGGAAGAAAGAAAGGCACTTACTATTCGTCAGCCGGATGCTGGTTCATTTGTTGATTCCTCTCCACCGCCTTGCGGGGCGCTCGGAGGCTCCAGTCGCGGAAGGTGCTGAGGCTGTGCACAGCCTGTGCGTCTGTTAGACGCAGTAGCTTTGCTAGACGCTGTTGAGTGTGTGGGCCGCTCAGGAGGGTGTTTTACACCCAGAGCTCACGGTGCAGTCAGAGTAGGGAGAAGGACTGCTGGTAGGTGGGGCACGCTGGCAATAAGGTATCCCGCCCGGATGGAGTCCGCGCGGTGATGGTGCCCAGACCTACGGAGCATCGAGGACGATGCTGAGGCTGATGACAGCCTGTGTGTCTGTGAGACACGAGCTCTGCAGGAGCTGTCGAGAGTGTGGGCCGCTCTGGTGGATACGCCTATCCAGCGTATCAAGAGCCCACGGAGCAGCCGGGAGTAGGGAGGAGGGCTGCTGGAGCAGGTGGGGCGCTCAGGTGGACGTATCACGCTCGGAGGGATACCGTTCGGTGACGGCTGTCCGGTACCCACACAGCATCAGGAGGGGTCGAGGGACGGCGCCGGGTACCGCGTGGCGGGGATCCAGGAGCCATTGACCCCGAGGATGGCTGGTTTAGATTAAGCCTAGATTTAGATTATTTGTAAGGTAGCTTTTAAGTATTGGAATAAGTTAGTCAAGTAAGTTATAGCTTGTAAGTTATTTTTATGTGTTTATAATACATGATTTTATACAACCAGACTTCTCTTTGACAACCTTCCCGGTTCCTATCCTGAATATCAGCAACCTATGTGAGGAGACGAGTTGGCGTGTATTGTGTAACGGCATGCCAGCAGCCCGATCACCGCTCGGCTGCATTAATC
The DNA here is from genome assembly GCA_031772225.1 of Eubasilissa splendida. NCBI lineage: Eukaryota > Metazoa > Arthropoda > Insecta > Trichoptera > Phryganeidae > Eubasilissa > Eubasilissa splendida. The sequence goes on along the minus strand of CM062849.1, from coordinate 29,294,702 downwards.
AAGAAAAGCGCGTTCACCTCGTTGAGGTGGAATGCGTGGATTTCCGGGGGTGGGATGGAATCGGTGCGCTTCACGCGCCTCACCATACACCCCCCCCCATTTTACGTTACAATACCTACGAGATTATACGTATACATGGATACTAATAGTGTTTTATGTATCATCTTTTTTAGTTATCTACATATAAATAAATTATTAATGACCAGCGCCGGTGTTACGCACAGGCTGAGTTGGCGCCTGTGGTACCATTTTGGTAAAAAACCGTCCTTGGGCAAATTTCAAAATGCCGGCCTAACAAAATACCGCCCTGGTATGTGTGGCTCGCGGGCAGTCGATTTAGTGGGTAGCTAATTAATGGTGATGCTTTTATGAAAATTGAAAACATCATCTTCACTTATGTTACTAGGGTAGAAAAAAATAATCTTGCCTTTGACGGCAAAAAGTCTGGCGCCGGCGCTGTAATTACTAAATATTTTTTAAAAAATCAAGTGAAAAAGTTTAATCTTGAGGCATTCCTTAATTATTGTTAAATTTAGTTATAGTAAATAGTGATTTTTTCAATGTATAGCAACTAATTATGGAAACAATGTAATTTTTGAAAATAATTTATGATGTATTTTTAATTTTTATATCGACCGGCAATAAATATTATGAGATAGTTTCATATACGAGTACATATATTATTAATTTTATAATTTTAGCCGAATCCAGTTGCAATCATTGGCGAGCTCCGGTTTACTTCGGAGAATCCATCAACACAAAAATTGGATTCTATGGCAGGAGATGTGCCTCATGGATGCTGTACATTCTCGGATGGTGTGATATACTTGGTGTTACAGAAGAGATGATCATGGGAGAGTATACGCCAATCAAGTAAGATATAAGAGAAATGCTATTACATTATATACATAAGAATTGTTATATACGTTGGACAGTGTAAGTACAGCTTAATGTTGTTATTATAAATCTTTTAAACTGTGTGTAGGCCCTCTTTAATATATAGGTAGGCCATAAGTTTTTTCAATTTTTAAATTCATTGGAACAATTCACGTTCTGCGTAAAACAGTTTTTCAATAAACAAAAACTACCGGTCGTATTATAATAAGTGTTTAATTCATTGAAAAAGCACAATAATATCAAAAAAAAGTTAATTAAAAAGGTTCGAAAATTTGTCGCTAAAAATATTGTCGCTGTAGCATAGTTAGATAATGCACCTTCCCTGGTTTGGAGAGAGATCCAGGTTCGAAACCCGGTGACGCAACTACAATATTTTTCGATATAATTGATTTTATATTTATATCTTTCTAATTAATATATTTTATTCATATTTAAAATATCACAGACCTATGTTCTGAATAATTACAACTTCACAATAAGAATGTGTTCTCTTAATAAATACATTTTAATTGAAGCATTCACACATCTTTAACAAAAAAAACAAAAGTTTCTCAATTTTTTTTTTGATGATCTAGGATTGCGATTTTGATTTGATATTGGATTCAATAGTTTTAACGCATACATATGCATATATATTTATTAGGATTACAAACTGTATTTTGAGAAATTATACAATGTTGCTTAATGTGCTTGTTAGTAACTGTAAGTCTCGAGAAGTTTGAGCCACATTCCCGTAGACTTCAAGTTATTCCTATTTTCATAGGTCAAGAGTTTAGATTGAAAATGATAAGAACATTAATGTGATACGCACAACGTATTCCGTTTACGAATCTATCTTAAAATATAAATGAATAACTTTGTATTAACCACGACAAGTCATCATATACAGTAGGGAATCCAATTTCCAAGAATCTGCAATCCCCGTGATCCAAAATCTCGGGATCCCACTCCATCTTCCAATATTATCCAGAGCTTATAATCCTGAATCTTTCGGGTACCAAAATTATATTAAGATTAAATGATGAGCACTCGGACACGGTACCATAATATAAAAAAAAAACAATTTAAAATAGTTATTTATATATCTAGTATTATTATTTTTTGTTATAATGTCACATTAATGATCAATTGACCGTTTTCTTATAACGGCACTGATCCTGAGATCTTTAAATTCGACTCCCAAAATCCCACGATTGTTATTTTGCCCCGGTGTATGTTTAAATTAATAACTGATTTAAATCATATCACAATCGATATTATAAATATTAAAAATCAACAAACATTGATATAATAAATTTGCTTACTCTTTGTTTTATAATATGTAATATATTTTTTAAATTTGACTTAGACGGTATTTTTCATTTTCGAAAAGTTACTTAAATTTTGTCTTTTTTTAGCGCTGAGGGTCTCTTCTTTGTGGAAACAAATGATCATCCCCCTTTCGCCCAAGGACATCTTGACCAAAACAACACGGAAGGTTCCAAAACGATCTAGAAGACTCACTGACTGAAAACATACAAATGAAAATTAAGAGCATTGAGATATTTATTTATTAATTCACACTCTTTATGTAATAAGAATATTGCTAATAATTATTATTATTTTCTATATACGTTATATTTAATAACATATTTTCAAATGATTGAAAATATTGAAAACTACTAGAGGTTACTACAGGAGTAGAAGGAGACTAGTATGAATGCCATACACTATTACAACTATCATTAGTAAATATCCTGAAACCTTCACAGATGTGTATTTAAGAATATAATTTAAAATAGTTTTATTTTTATTGAAAGCTTCATTTTCCTATCATTATATTATTGCACTTCAATCTTTGTTTTATATTAAAGAATTAAAAAACATAAACTATAAGTTTTCATTTTATCCTTTACATTTTTTTTTCACCTGTAGATATATTATACTTCGATAGATAGGCGAATTTTTTTTTAAGTATCGTTAAAGGGTCGCTTTATTACCCATTAATGTAATATTCGTATCAGAAATATTTGTGTTCCAATTTTCAAAATGTTAACAGTATTTTTACTTTTCTGTTTTCTATTTGAAAAATTTACCATCAGAACGAAAAAGTTACATTTCAAAAAATATTGACACTAATAATTGTATCTATATCTAACTTGGTATATTCACTGTGAGTTCTTTTTACTGATTTAGAATTTTTTTATTTAAAAATATCTCACAATGGTTTATATATATATTTGGGGGTTAGGACGGTGGTTAAATGAAAGAAATGTCGTTTGCGTATTGAGGTGTTTATTGTGATGGATATAACAATGAAGACAAATAGAATGAAAGAAATTAATGAAGATGTAGAAGGTGCGCGTGTATTATGAAATGAAATGAAGCGAGTCGGCGGTCTCGCTCGGCGCTCGTGGGCCGACTTGTAGCGGCAGCCGGCAGCGCTGTCGCTAGCGTCGATGCCGACTGAGATGGCGGTGAATATAAATTCTGATCGCTACATGTATATAAACCATAATACAATTTTTACTTATGCTTAACCACAAAGTTAACGCAACAAACATCAACAATATTGACACTGCTTTCGTTGTAATGTATAATAATACTTATAATAATATTATTATTATAATATTATCGTTATAATACTAATGTTTAAACTATATTTATAAACTCATATATCGTACAGCGTCCAATTATTATTAAAAATTATGTAATTATATATAAATTACAAGCATAATAGTAATGTTTTTTTTTGTCAGCTGATATTATGTAGAATATTATTTTTGGTAATGTACACCTTAAGGAAATACATATTTTTCGATAAAGGATTTATTTATAAGGTTAAAGATTTAAATTCGACATCCTGTTGTTAAAGATAACACATTCTATCTTAACTTCCGCACTAACGTTGTTATCTCCAATTTAAGCGTTAATTTTATTTAAATTAAATAATTGTCACTTGGATCAAAAGTGGTTCTATAAAGATAAGTTTTATCAGTTCAACTTAAAAAAACAATACTTATAAAAGGAGTTTTTTTATGTAATTCAGTTACCCGTTTAATTTTGCGTGGTTTCTATGTAAGTGACATTATAAATTTTATTTAAAGAAATAAAAATAAAGTGTATTGAACTTTTATTAAATTATTAACATGATCGGAACGCTGTTTATAATTATAGGTACAATTATTTTATTTTAAAATTTATGATGAGAAGGATATAAAAGTGAAGTTTTGAATTATAATACAGGGTGAATATTATGTTCCAGGCCGATATTGTTTTTAAATAACTAAGAAATAAAACGTAATTTTTTAATTTTATTTTTATTTATCAATTGTTTGATTTATTACAATTAAGTATAGAATATGACTTTGGCCAAGTAACCGCCTCTGGTAGAAGCACAAATGTGTGCTCTTTTAACCATATCTTTCATAACATTCTCGCACACTTCGCGTGTTATTTCATCAATTTCATTTCGAATATTATCCTGTAGCATCAGAATTATTATTGGCTTATTGGCGTCGACTTTTTCTTTCAAGTATCCTTACAAAAAATAATCGGAAGTCATCAAATCAGGTGATCGAGGAGGCCAGTCGATATCACCACTTTTTGATATTATGCGGCCGGGAAAAATTTCTCGCAAAATTTCAAACGCATATTGAAACCACATGTTTCCCAATATGTGATGATAGATAGATCACTATTAATGGTTACGGCATTGCCATTATTATTTAGATAAAAAAAAAATAATGGCTTGAGGTGTTAGATATTTCAAAGTAAATTGTCATCAACTACTCTCTACGATTACCAAATGCGAACTGACAAATGTCTGCCAAATCAAAATTCACCCTCTAGTTTGAACAAATTACATATTAGGCAAAAACATTTGTACAAATTTTGAATGCAATTAAATATTTGAAATTTATCAAATCAACAAAAGTATTCATTTTTGACAAATATATAGGATACTAATTTGTAGATAATATTTTATACATTAATGAACAAAAATCAATACATCGCACACCTAGATCAAAACTAAGACAACTCAAAAAAACAAGAATTTTGTGTTATTATTGTATTCGGATACTTTGTCATACACGCAATTAACTTAGTCTCAGTTTTCGAATAGTCTTATTTTAGGATACATTTATTATTTAAAATATTAATTAGTTTCATAACTTTAGTAACAAAAAATTGAGAAAAATAAACTTTTAACTTTTCTGTCTACCGAAAAATGACTTTTTTAGTTGTATTAGTTTTGATCTAGGTACGTGATATATTAAAGGTGTTCTATACTTTTAAAAGAACAGTAAGTCTTCATGATAATTTTTATTTTTATTGCAACCAACTATTAAAATAAAAAATTATTCTAGTTCTATTTTGTCAGAGAGAATATGGGTCTGCGATTAATGCATGCGTTACACCGCCATTAGTATGCCCAAATCCAAATATAACATTTTGGCTGTACACCAGGTAAGAAACTTTTATACTCAGAATTATAAAAAAAAAAAAATTAATATATCTGATAACTTCAGACTGTCCAATATGACGCATTTATAAAGGTTAGATAAATAAAACCTATGAATTTTTCATTAACTTTGATAATAATTTAATGGATCAGGAAACTTAGTAGAATTCTGTATCATTTTTAGAGAAACTCAAAATAATCCACACCAACTAAATATTTCCGATCCAAATTCGTTAAATCAGATCAATTTCATACCAAATGTTCCCGTGAAATTTTTGATCCATGGATATACGGGCAATAAAGACTTTGACCCAAACACGGATTCCAGACCAGGTAAGAAATAATTTTTAATAATAATTCATGTATTGGATAAAGTCTCCAAAAACCCAAATTCTATTATACGCGCTTAATCTCGATTAGCCGTTTATCTAACTGTAATATTATAATACGAGTACAGTGAAACCTCTATCTATCGTTTTTGAATGAACCTATTGAAATAAACAATGAATGCGGGAATACAGAATAAAGTTTAATACATATTCTAAAAAAGATACCTTTTTCACATGTAAATGATTGAGTTTAAATAAAAATAAAAGTAGAAAGCTGCACAGAAATAAAAAAAATAATAATTAAGCTTTGTAAAGTCAATAGCAGCATATTCTCTCCCTCTCCATATATATCTCTCTCTCTCTCTAATGTTCCGCTCATTGTTTTTATTTAGCTACGAAGTATGCTGCGTAATTTAATGATCGATCCGATCTATTTTTGGGTGTTCTGTATGAAATTAATTCGGGACTAGAAGAAATAACCGATTATTCGAGGAACGATCGATCGAGATTTCACTGTATATACAGCGGCGTAATTAAAAAAATTGGGCCCCAATTCCCAATGCAAAATATAAAATTGCCCGTGTATATATATAATATTTTGTAAATAAAAATATTAGCATCATACGCTTATACACCATTATACGACTAAAACAGTAACACAAAATATACTACAACTATCACATATGAAGACAACATTTTCTTCTATACCTAGCATCCAAACTTTATAAAATTAGACTCAAACGTAAAGTAGATTCTGTCACAGCGCTTTTCAAAAATAAAGTTATTAAATGGCTGAGAAACCAAGAGGTAGAGTTGCTTCGGTGCTTACATACCAGAGAGATTTGAAAGGAAAGGATTCTTTTGTTTGTGCTGCTTGTGTTATTAGTAGTATTGTTTTTTTTTTGCTGTCAATCAATTTCACTATTCTGATTATTTTAAAGTTTATATTTAAAATTTATACTCTTATGTCACTTTTTATAAACCTATGTTTAATATGTACTTACTATGCTTTTTGAAACAACAGAAAATATTGTAAAAGTGAGGCGTCATTTTTTAAGTTTCTATTTTTAATTCAATTTATAATATGTACATTATGATCCTCAATGGCAATAGTTCCAATGTAATTAAAATTCTTGACATTATTTATCTTCAACGCTGCTTGATATTTAGTACCAACCTGAAAATATAATCGAATGTTAATAAATAGTGACGTAGGTACCTATATAACTAAATATCTGAAATATTACCATTTAAATCCAGTGTTTGATTACTTCCTACAACTATTTACGCATACCTGCATTATTTCCTCAGCGTATTTCCAACGTGGCGTGTATAATGTGATATCGTTAGACTACAGCCCTCTGGTCATGGAACCATGTTATAAGGAAGCTACTCAGAACGTTCCGCTCGTGAGCCTCTGCGTCGCCCAGATGATAGATGAATTGGTAAAGACGACACGGATCCCCCTTCAAGCCTTCCACGTGGTAGGGATGAGCATGGGTGCACACGTAGCCGGGAGCATCTCCAACTGGCTGGTGTCGGGTAAACTTGACAGAATTACAGGTAACCTACAGCGTTATATTACAACTAGCAGAAATGCAATCGGCCAGGGTTTCCGTAGAATCTATATTTCATTGTGAAAATGTCTTATTATATCGCTTTAACAATGGAGTGTTAACAAAATCAGGCCTATTCTCAAAATTGCAATATTGAAATGAAGGTGATTGTTACACCAACCCTCAAAAATAGACATATAGTTTTGACAGATTATGGTACGTTTATCTCCCTCACTCCCTCACTCTCTCTCCCTCTCTCTCATTCAAATATAACACTATTTTTGAGGGTTGGTGTAACAATCACCTTCATTTCAATATTGCAATTTTGAGAATAGGTCTGAATATTAGTAAAATGATACACGCTATATACATATGTATACCTAGATGTATCTTAAATGGATATGATTATCGTCAGAATGTCATTAAAAGCATAAACATGAAGGATATAGTGAACTTAAAGAAATAAAATAATATGGAGAGGTAAAAAAAAATTTACTTAATTATTTTTTGCTAATCCGTACTGTCATCTAGCAAATTTGTTAATAAAATTAATATTCATTTTTATTTTTGATAATCTGTACAGCAATCTAGCGGATTTTTTAAAGAGCACATTGGTATTTTCAAATGCTACTTTGCTGTTTGACACTCACATATCCGAATACAGATCCAATAGCTACGACGTGCAAATGATGATGGGGCACGGCCAATTCCGAAGTAATTTATATGATTTAGACTCGCGGATGCCTCGTAGTGTGTATGTGAGCGAGTGTATCAAACTCCAAAACACATCTTGTGACATTGCGTGATAATGAGGGATGCTCGTGATCGCATGGTTGGAGGCTTAACTGGGTTCAATGGTCGAGCGCCTGAAAAACGCGGACCTGATCAGTAATGCGAGGAATCCCTTGCTGTACAGGGATTTCATCAAAACATGAACTACGAGATGGGGTATATTAGGCAGATGATAACAAGATCGTGTCAGCGAGAACGCGGACACTTCACCTGTCATAAGTCAAATTCTTAAAACAAACAAAATCGTGCATACCGTGTATGGCGTGACTCATTAACCATTGTGTTTGATCCAAGTCCCTTCATAGGAGAGTGTACTTATAGTTAGCTCTTTAATGGCTGTCTTGCACCCACTGCTTTCTTTGCTTTCCGTACATAACACTTGATTATTTATTTATTTGTAATGTTTTTATATACCTGTATCTGAAAATAAATAAAGATAGCAATTAAAAGGACGCAGGAAGGTTTAAATTTAAATCTCTGTTCGTTTTGCGATTTCTTACATTAGCTTTTGTTTTTCTCTTTCTTTTTTGTTTATTAATTGTAGATTTCGCGTTTCTGTATAGCACTGTGTGTGGAACCGATGAAAGAAGTTGCAAACTTTTACAACGGTTCCGGAAAAGGGTGGGTCCCCCTCTTCTAGCGCCCCTTTATTAGCGACGACGTGCAATCATATTAGTAGAATTTAAATGAAATAAATTCTACGGAAGCCGTGGCCAAAACGGCCACAATAGCCACTAGCAGGTCCTAGCAGTAAAAAGCAATCGCCTGTTTCCATTCTATACAGTGCTATAGTATATACATACCATAGATCTCATCAGATGAATTTTTGTTCATAATTTGCATTCTTATCTTCGTCTGAAAATATTTTAATCATCACTGATCTTGCTATTCCAATTCGCATATATAATACAATATATTTTTTTAACATTCAGAAAAATTGACAGCGAATTTTTGATTGTTCAGATGATTTAATAAAATGTAATTACTTTTCCAACAGAGATTTACCAACGCTTGGATCCAAAGACTAGTCTTATTTTAATTACAGAATTAAATACTATAGAAGTTATATCAAAAAAGTTTTGTATCGCAAATTATTCGATTAAATATTAATTATATTCATGTTTCACTTTTAAACCCCATTTACCATAGAACTAATATTGTACTAGTATTAATGATATGGTAAATTAATGGTATATTGTTTTCCATATAAAGTCATGATCACTGCAACATTACATTATATTTGCAGATACGATTTTTTAAAATATAAAATGAGTTTTTTGTATTAAATTATTACTAGTATTTGGGACATATATTTATTTGTGTGAATCCATATTTATTATTGAATTAACATAATCCACTGTGTCTTTCCCCCCTTCCCTTCCCCACCCGGCCAAGCCGCCGACCGGTCGATTGGCGACCCTGAGCCAGTACGGTTATACGTGTACGGTACAAGTTACAATATTATATATTCTCGAGACTTCGTGTCTATACTGTGTCGGAATCTTTGACGAAATAGTAAGTAAAATATACAGTCCACATCTTTGGAGATGTCAGCAGAATCCGGATTGTGATGAGTGCGAACTCCTTCCTTACCCGACATTCTTCCGGCATCTAAGCTTTGTATGCAACAACTAGTTAGTAGAAAACAACTACACTTAATATAATATAACTATACAAAATACAATTATGTTTCAAATGTTTCAGTTGTTAGGGCTCGCATATTCAAATTTTAACAATAAACATCTTCAATATTCAAGTGAAGATTCAACATTAATTGAAATTACAAATCGGTTTATAAAAACAATATGTATATATTTTTGCTAATTTTGGACATTAAAAAAATATAAATATGTTACATTTTATAAAATTTCCCATGGTTAATGTAGCTCACTTTTCATAGGCTTGGATCCAGCGCTGCCGTTATTTGTGACTGACGACCTCACGGCGAAACTCGACAAGACCGACGCCAAATTTGTAGACATTATCCACACCAATAGTTTGGGGATGGGGAAGCTGGAGCCTACTGGCCACGTGGATTTCTACCTCAACGGTGGACTGATACAACCCGGCTGTGATCAATATAAAAACATGAGTCAGTTCAAATTAATTACAGTGAAATCTCGATCGATCGTTCCTCGAATAATCGTTTTCCCGTATGTATCGTTTATTTTTTCTAGTCCCGAAATAATTGCATACAAAATACGCAAAAAATATATAGCATCGATCGTTCCTCTACGCATCATTTTACCGCATTAATCGTTTAAATTACGCAACATATTTCGTTACACTGGCTCACTTACCATCACGCCGTTTCTCCGCGGGGGTAGGCAGAGAGTCACACTCCTCTCTCCTGACACACGATTCTCGCCTCATCCACATTCATACATCGTCTCATACAAGCTCGCCGGTTGTTGAGGATTCTAACAGAACCATCCTCCATTATCTGGTTTACCCGGTCGTGCCGAGTCATTTATCCGTTCCATATGATCAAACCATCTAAGTGATCCTTTCTTAATCTTATTCATTATACTAACAGCTTTACATTATTTCCTTATTTCTTCATTCTTTACTCTGTCATAAATAGATTTGCCACATATACTCTTAAGTGATCTCATTTGCACTACATTCAGTCTAATTTTACACTGGCTTATTTTATAATTTCTTGCCTAAAGGTACATTGACTCGAAAGAGCGAACCCGGCCACAGTAATAAAGGATCGAAAGATGTAAGTGACATGTGCGAGCCAATTGTCATTGGCAAATCGCTGAAGCTTAGGTATATTAAGAGTACGAAAACTTTACCCGTAAAATATTACGTTAATCAAAGTGCATGGACGACTACGAATCTTTTAAAATTGTTATTAAGAAACTTTGACACAGAAATTCGCGTGAAACAACGAAATATTTTATTAGCATTATTTTAATATGTCCAAGAATACACAATTACTGGATTTTCACCTACAATATTAACATACATACGTAGAACTTTCAAAAATTTGATAGATATGGAGATTGATGGGTAAGAATGGTGAACGTTATATTTATATAAAGTGATCACTTAATCCAGCCGAAGACAGGTCGTAAGCCCTGTACTTCCATTAAATACAATAAAAACAATTACTTCGTCTCTATGATATATCTATTATTTATTTAAATATTTTAAGAGAATCTCTCGCCTGTACCTTCATTTTCAGAAGCATACACGGACTTCGAAAAATTGAAACCTTTTTTTTATGCACGTTCAATAAATGATACCGAAAAAAATTTCATTTGCAACACCGAAAAAATACTGCTTACTTACGGCAATAAAAACAAACGATGAATGATTATGTATGATACAAAGTTTAATTTAATTTTTTTTTGTTTCGGTGCAGCTTTCTAATTCTATTTGTATTTAAACACATTCATTTACATGTGAAATATGTATCTTTTTTTGATATGAATTAGAAATATATACAAATAAAATCAATTTTATCGAAAAATATTGTTGTTGCGCCAACGGTATTCGAACCTGGATCTCTTTCCAAACCGGGGAAGGTGCATTATCCAACTATGCTACAGCGACGATATTTTTAGCGACAAATTTTCGAACCCTATATGTTACCTTTTTGATATTAATACATTTAATCGTTCCATTATTTGAAAGAGTCACAAAAACATCACAGACCTATGTTATGAATAATTACAACTTCACAGTACGAATGTGTTCCCCTAATATCTTTTTTAGAATATGATGTATGAAAGTAACTTTTATCTATTTTCCCGCATTCATTGTTTATTTGGGTAGGCCCTTCAAAAACGATAGATAGAGGTTTCACTGTATTTACTATTTCATTACTTTACTTTACTTTATTTTATTTTACTTTAGGTGGATTCCCAATACGAACTTTGCACATACGACATCATTTAAAACAATATTTCATTAATTAAATTCCCGAGAAAAGGTTTAAAACTTGATAGTAAAAATGATATTAAATCTTTAATAATTCGAAACGACCACCATTACTCCGCGTTCGACCAATGACATCTAGCGTACCTATAGTAAAACAAATAACACTTTTAATTCGATAATTTATCATTTAAACGTATTGTATTTTAGATTTGTAAAGTGATTTTTGATACGAACAATCGACTTTAAAAAGATTTTTTTCTTGTACGTATTTTAAATCAATCGAACGCTTTGACGCAAGATTATGCCAAAATGAAGTTACTATATTATGTAGATGGTTTATTAATAAGATATAAATTATTTACACCATATTTTAAATGATTTTTAACTGTTTTTAAAATGGTAATAAAAATATGATACTCTAATACTGCTTAAATGGAACTAGACGCTAATATAATCATTAACCATGTCATAACCAATTTGTAGTCAATATTTAAATGTATGTTTTTTTTTATGTAAATTTGCATCGGGCAAAGTATTATTATCTACCAACTAATTCATTGAATCTGCAATGTAGTTGTGCTTTTAGATAATTATTATAACCACATATTATAAACACTATTAGGCTCATTGAATAAGCGCGACAATAAACTCATAGCGACATCTGTGTCGTACAGATTGTCTTATATCTATCATAGCTTCTCACCTTTTTACATCAGCTCGCAGCCATCTGCACACGCGCCAGAGGTGAAGTATAGATATGATGAGATACAATCGCCGCGCGTGAATTACATTTCTCTCACCAGTGTAGTGCCGAATTAAAAGGAGAAATGCATCCTTTGTACACTTCGCAAGAGAAAATAATGAATTTATTTAAGAGGAACTTCTCATGACCGACACCCAAAACACAGTGATTTGCTAGCTATGGCTTCGGGCCTTTTATTATCTAGAATCCTTTCTTGGTTAATATAAACATTTTTGTCTTACGGGAAGATTTTAGTTCCACCATTTTTGATGGGTTCATTGAACTCGCTGGTTAACCTAAACACCGACCCTTGGTATCTCAAGTGGGCTTCCAAGTAACCGAGTTCGTTGGCCTGACAAAGTCGAATATAAACGAATACAATAATAATTTGCATCTACTTTGATAAACCGTGTAGTTAGTGGGTAGTAATGGTAATATAAGTAATAGTATGAAGTATAAGAAGGTAGGTAGCCGGAATATAACAAGGACGACAATAAAACTCATAGCGACATCTGTGTCGTACAGATTGTCTTATATCTATCATAGCTTCTCACCTTTTTTACACCTGCATACGCGCCAGATGTGAAGTGTAGATATGTTCCAAACCACAATCAATAGTCGCGGGTAAAGCAATTACTAAACCATTTTTGAGCTAATATACCGCATTTACACACATTATATAGATGTAAGTACGGGAAATGCAATAAAACCCAATTAATTGTGTTATTTTAAATATGAATTAAATATATTAATTATAAAGATACACATATAAAATCAATTTTATCGAAAAATATTGTTGTTGCGCCACCGGGATTCGAATGTATTTGAGATTCTGTAAAAATAAGGTAGATGGCTCTGTCAAATGATGGAACGATTAAATGTATTAATATCAAAAAGGTAACATATAGGTTCGAAAATTGTCGCTAAAAATAATGTCGCTGTAGCTTAGTTGGATAAAGCACCTTCCCCGGTTAGGAAAGAGATCCAGGTTCTCGAATCCCGGTGGCGCAACAACAATATTTTTCGATAAAATTGATTTTATATGTATATCTTTATAATTAATATATTTAATTCATATTTAAAATATCACAGACCTGTGTTCTGAATAATTACAACTTCACAATAAGAATGTGTTCTCCTAATAAAAGTATGTTTAATAAAGTCCTCAATTGTAATATTTTCCAATAATTGTATTACATTTGTAATGTATTAATTATAAATATATACATATAAAATCAATTTTTGTCGAAAAATATTGTTTTTGCGCTACCGGGATTCAAACCGGGATCTCTATTTCCAATCCGGGGAAGTACACTACCAATTATGTTATAGCGCCAGTAAGTATTTAAAACTTCACAATAAGAATGTGTTCTCCTTAATAATTGTATTACATATTTTATTACAAGTGTTTAGGTTAAAACGTGTAACCTTACACGACTTATTTTTTTAGGTGCCAATGGATGCAGTCATTGGCGTGCCCCTTTGTGTTTTGCCGAGACAATAAATACGGGTGTTGGTTTTTACGGTAAACGATGCGACTCTTGGCTGAAGTACACCTTTGGTTTATGTAACTTATATCGTTATCCAGAAGAAGTCATTATGGGAGAATTCACACCCAGCACGTAAGCTAAACTATTTTAAAATATTTATTTATCATTTTTTTAAATTGAGCTTTATATAATTTATTAACTATGGTTACATTATGATAAAGCAACTAGTATTATGTACATATATTGTTAATGCTGTTAATAAGTTGTTTCTGTGGCACATTAAATCCAATCAAATATACATATACAGGCAATAAAAGACCTAGTTCACAATATTTTACGGTTGAATACCTGAATAAATTATAATTAAAAAATTTCAAGGAGTAGGTACAAATTCTGAACCGTTACGGAAAATATTACTGTATAAGATTTTTACAGAACTATGTAAAGATTAAAGTTTAGGTACGTACTTCGATGATTCAATATCAGTATTCAATATATCATTTTGAATCAATAAAATATTTGATCGAAGAAATCGATTAACTACGACTTTAAAAATGTTTGTATTTCTGACATGGTTGAGATAAGGCATCTGCAGATTGAATATCTTTAACTCAGCTTTTAATACTATCCCTAAAATATTATTCACTAGATGTGTTACACTTTAAAATAAATTTGTTGACACTATAAATATATGGAGGCAGGTGCTTAGAATGAAATAAAACGCGCGGTTGATGTAGTTCTTTAATTGGTGTAACAGATAGAGACGGAGGAATACAGGAGATAATGGGGCGAGAAATGCGAGGAGTAGATAAACATGAGTCGGCGGTGTTCAGTGTCGGTCCCGTCGGCTCTCGAGCGCCGTGGCGGGGCAGCGGAACGGAAGATATGTTGTCGGTGAGCGATTGGGCCAGACTGTGGCGGCAGCACTCTGCCGCCAGCTAGGTATTGATTGCAGATGTCGTTGGTATCGATGATGGTGATATAGGTAGTCAATTTGAACCACTGTCCTTTATTAGAAATTATTTAGATATCACAAGAGGTTAACATATAGGTAGAAACGAAGAACAGAATACAAAGTGCAAGCGGCGCATTTGGCAAACTACTATCACGTGACCACCAAAGTATTAGTCTATCGTGCTATAATGTTACCCATACTACTATATGGATGCAAATCATGAGTGTTATATAGCTGCAACCTAAAGTTCCTCGAGAAGTATCACAAGAAGAGCGCAAAATAAACATGAGTGCAAACAGTGTCAAAATTACGATCCTGAAGCACTAACTACGATGGGCAGGTCTCTGTGTGCGCATGTATGACATATAATTTCCCAAACAAGTTTTATTGTTGTGCAGTTATCTCACGGCAAAAGAAGACAGAATGGGCCGAGGAAATGATTCAAAGACACCCTGAAGGCGAATTTGAGCAGATGTGGCATAGCTCCTGAATAGTGGAAAACTTCGGCTCATGATATCAAAGAGAATGGTGTCAAAAAGTACTTTTCGCAGGGAAAACTTGCAAACGGAAGAGAGCTGATGCAATTACCAAAATATGGAGAAAGAAAAAAAGAATGGAAGGAGATCCGTAATTGTGCATGTACACAACATGTGGAAAGGTGTGCGGTTCGAGAATAGGGCTTCTTAGCCACACTCGGACTCACAATCGATAACCATAGCAGACGTCATCCTAGTAACGAGGAACCATCGAAGAAGATAAAGCTAGTGTAGACCAACACGTTAAAACCTGACGTAACTAAAATGTATTAAAATGATTTAAGAATATAACAGAAGCATGAGATGTGCCTTCTATCCTTTGTCAACTTCTAAAGAATTATGGTATGACAGTTCGAATGTATTTTGTACGTAAAATGCCGAGTCGCCATTCTGTCGGGATTTGGTACTTGCTGTTTTGATGAAGATGAAATTTTTTTTTTTTATTTGTATTTTCTCGGTGAATATACAAGCTCTACATGCTACGAAAAATAAGATAACATTTATTAATTTACTCTCTCAGGACGAGGCCCGAACCTCACTCTATTATTAAAAAATTGCTAACACATTGGTAATATGTGCAACACCTAAGAAGCTGGATTTTAATTGTAAAATTAGCAGTGTAAAAAATTATATTATGTGCGTGTCGTTGATTAGACAGTTTTCGCAATAGACACATAGTGATCAAGTGGTCAGGACAGGATCGTATTTAAATTTAAAGGGGCCTGATATATACATATTGGGGCCCCAAAAAAACAACTTATTAAAACTTCTGTTTTTGTTTTGTTTGCAATATCATTTATAATGTTATCAAAATCTTTTAACATTTCAGGCACGGTTAACATTAGAGCAAGTGAATTTAATCGATTTTTATTTTACGACTATGCGTAAAACCACCCTTTGTCGTGGCGATAGCTTTCAGGTATACTGAGACCTTTTTTTCTGAATTATTTAAATATATTTTTCAATTTGATTTGATTTGAGAGCCTTAGGTCATAGCCCCTTTATTTCTATGGTAAATCCAGCTCTGAAACGGGAGTTCAAGGTTTATCCCAGTAAATCAGCAAACTCGTCCAATTTTCATTAGACTAGCTTAGTTTTCTAATAGTAAGAATACTTTTAATTCATTTTTATATTGCAACTTCACAATAAGAATGTGTTCTCCTTAAAAAAAAGTAAGAATATTTATTAACGTGTACGCATACATATACTAAATATACAGTCCACCTACTAAGTGAGGCTGGACGGCTAGACAGGGTAGAGTATGAAATTAACGTGAATTCAATATGAGATTCAGATCACCTGCTCACCTCTTACTTCATCTGCTGGTCATCATCGGAGAAACGTGTAATTATGATATCTGAAATTCGAATTGTGGTGTGTAGGTAAGAAGAGTGGTTTCCAGAATGAAAGCGGACTTTAACATTTAAACAATATTTATTTATTCATAGATAAACTGGTTAAATCGTTAGACGATTTATATTGAAACTTGTCTAACTAATAATTACAGCCTAAAGTTACTCCCATGTCTATGCCACAATAAACTGTCCATTATCAAAATGAAATTAGATCGTAGAAAAAATCACTTGTAATGAATCAATTAGCTTGCGTTTTCGGGTTATCCTTCTCCATCCGAGTCCATGGCAGCTCCTACAGAACTCAGTATCCCAATCCTTCCATATTTTCCAGTTCCACAATCTGCCAAGACGTCCAATATCTTGACAGATGGATCCATTCAAATCGCAGCCATTCACCACATGACAGTAGCAACCTCCAGTGTAATATCCAATGTTGCCGATGCACAATCGGCAAAAGATAATTTCGCCTCGTCAACTCCTCGATATTATATCATGGAAAAAAATACTCGTATAGCGGCCTGGGATCCACTCCTCGCGGCGGCCCGTGCGCTTCTCCTCGAGTGAGCCAGAGTGAACCCCTCCCCGCGGCCGCCTGCCACCATCACCATAGATTCCAAATTTCACAGACAATGATGCCCTGACTAAAATTTATTTTTCCAAATGCGTGACCTTACTTTGTAATGTCACAATATATGATACAGTGAGTGTACGCTAGTGAAAGTATAACTACATTGGTAATACACATTCACTGTGATATATATATAAACAAACGCATCATTGTCGCTTATTTGGCTCCGATGTATACTGGCAGAAGTTAATGTGGATTATTACTCTTCTGCATGAATATTCAAAGAAATAATTCATTTATCACAATTAAATGAGTGAATCCGCTCGTATGGGTAAAAATCCGCGAGAATAGTACATTTTTTGAGGTTTTAAATGAAAAATAATATTAGTATTTACTTACCTGGTTGTTTCAAAAAACAATTTATTATTCCACACAAAACTGTTGCCAACCTTGTCACAGCTTTCACTTTCGACCGCCGTAAATTATTTTTACTTTCATCTCTGAGACTTTTGCACCCATCTCACGAGCCAGCTCTGTCCTGCGTTGTATACAATCGGTTCCCATACCGACTTGTGCTGTGGGAAAATTTTAATTACCACCTATAATAAGTAATATCCATACCGATGTTTACGAGAATAATGTAATCAGACATACTTCTGATGTATCCACAGTGTGTTGTGATGAGGGTAATTTAAACAAATAATATTTTCTAATCGAAAAAAAATTATATATAATATATAGCTGTTGAAATTAATATTTACGTTTCTTTTAGACTCTTTCAATCGTTTTCTTTACTTGGCCGATATATGGAAAATATCATTTCATTGAACTTGACTTGAGGTATTAAAAACTTCCGAGGTTATTTAAAAGACATGGAATAGACACGTGTAGTACACTGACATCATATCTTCTTCAACGACTCTCAGAGATCAAAGTCTCGTTGAGAGATCGTCGTGGACACGACATAACAGGCACAGTGATGATTATTTTTTTAGCATTTATTGATTTTTCTTATTTGTGAGTTAAATTACTTTTAGAATTTTTCTAGCTAATTTTTTGCAGACCCTTGTAGATATTTGTATAAAAACATACAAGACATTAGTTAAGCTGAGAAAATATTGAATTCTCAATAGAACTATGAGTGTGTACATTTACACAATGAATATGGAAGATACAAAAAATGTAGTGTTGTACTATTTTGTCTGCCTACTCTTACTGGTATTTAAAATTATAATTTTCATGACATGCAAGCACATCGATGCACATATTGAATGCATATTCAATGTATTCACTGATTTAAACAGAGTGCGAAGACGATTAACTGGCGTCGATGAGAAATATGTGCCACACTCATATTTTTATCTTTATTTTTTGTTCAACACTTCTCTATAAAGCAAATACTTGTTCAGAGAAGAGGATTACATATTAATAATTATTGTGTAAAATAAAATATAGTAAAGTAATAGCAACGATATAAAAATATAAGTTTCGGGGTACATTTTTATCTTTAAAGTGTTTTTTGATAGTATTGATTTAATCTTCCTGTTCTCGTATATTGTTCATTGAAATGTCTAACAAAGTTATTATTAGGAGAACACATTCTTATTGCGAAGTTATAATTATTCAGAACAGACGGTCTGTGATATTTTAAATATGAATTAAATATATTAATTAGAAAGATATACATATAAAATCAATTTTATCGAAAAATATTGTTGTTGCGCCACCGGGATTCGAATCTGGATTTCTTTTCTGACCGGGGAAGGTGCATTATCCAACTATGCTACAGCGACAATATTTTTAGCGACAAATTTTCGAATTTACATGTTACCTTTTTGATATTAATACATTTTAATGCCGGTGGCGCAACAGCAATATTTTTCGATAAAATTAATTTTATATGTATATCTTTCTAATTAATATATTTAATTCATATTTAACAAAGTTAGTGTATAAATAAAATTTGTTTACATTTTATGTTTAAATCTTCATTTCCAGATAATTAATACCAATCATTGACTGCTCACTGCAAAGTTTTACGGCTATTAGCCATAAATAACGTTAACTAGTAGACCATGATACTCGTTTTTTATTGAAAATAGGCCTTGGCCAACATTCCAATTGCCTTGAATTAAAGAATATCCATATTTACATTTAATTATTATAACCGATACCCAATAGGTTCCAAAGGGTCACAATAACAATTAAATATGTACTCGCTTAAAAGTAAATCCCTCGCAAAAATAACAATAATTAAAACAATACTCACGAAGCCATCACAAGTCTGCATTTAATGGATTTTTGCAACTGTACGTTATGTCAGATGTTACGCGATTAAAACCTAAGGAATAAAATTGACGATTGCATCATTTTCCCGGCTTAATTCACGTAGATATTTCGAAGATCTACATGCTTGTCCAAAATGCATATAATATATAAAATATTTTATTTTTTTATCATTAAAGCAGGTGTGAATATATGTAATTAATGTATATTTATAAGACTACACTTCTATTTTTATAATCGTATTTTTTACCTTCGTCAAGTATTTAAAACTATTTAAAGCAATTAGATGTCCAAGTAAACTCGATATTTGGTTGAGTAAGTAAATAAATAATTTTAAAATCTATTATTTTATTGTTCAATATGAAATTAAATAAATTGCAGTAAAACATATCATCGTCACCATCAGCCAGTGTACCTTCACTGCTGGATGTAATGTGGATATTTTTTCGCAAACAAATTATTTATATCCTTGCACAATCAATCGTCGAGTTTAATACACTAAAAACAGGAAGAAGGGAGGAAATAAAATTAATAACAATAGACTCGTAGTCTTGTAAATAACGTGGACATCATATGAACCTCTTATTTGAGAAATAACACTTTTCCACCTAACTTACTTCTAAGATAATCAATAAAAATTGTCTAGTAAAGTTATTTTCAGTATAAAATAATAATCATACATACAAAATAAATCATACATACAGGGAATAAAATGTACAGATAATCTGTTTTTTTTTTAAAGACCTACTCTTAAAATGTGGAAGTTAAATGTCTGGACAAGTGTTGTTCTCAAATATATGTAATGAAAGTGAACTAATTTTATGATGAAAATACTAATATTATACTTTGATAAAATACCAAAAACATGTGTTTATAGTGTATTAAATGTGTCATTTTTACAAATAAAGAAATATGACCAAATAAAGTATTAAAAAAATATTATTTATAACAATTAAATCTTTAGATGGCTCGCTGAAAATTGAACTTCAACAACTATTTAAAACATTAATTAGTTTTTAAATATATTCATAATTTCTGTCTTATAAAAGACGATAATTTTAATAATCCATCGAAGTTCCATTACGACGTCGAATCCGCGCTGTCATTATTTTCGTTAAAAAATGCCGAAAATATACGCTTTCACGCATATTTTATCCACAATGTGAATTAATATTGAACTTATGCACAACATTAGTAGCAAATTTCATCATTTAGATTTTTTTTTTTGATTTTAATGTTATTTTTATGTAAGTCGTTTATATATAACACTGTTATCCTTTAAACACTAGCTGTTGTTTCATAAATACTATGTACGGATGAAACTAACAACAACTCGCAAAATGGCAACGCGGTGTTTTAAATCTATAATATTAAACAAAACAAGAAAATGCATCTGACATAATAATTTTAAATTTGGAACATTTATTTAAGCGACCATCTAAATATATGTAAGTACTTTGTCTGATTTCAAAACATACTGCAATAAATTATTTAAGTTTCGATAGATTAATTCAAATGGCAACACGCATTTTAATTTCATTCCATATATCAACGTGAAAAACGTAGAAAGGACCCAAGATTCGAGTTATTTTTGACACTTGTGTCAACAATTTTATTGTAGTCTCCTTCTATTCAAACCTTCCTCTCTCGCATGATTTACGTAACAAATAACGTCATACTTACTTATTTATCAGACGCATTTTGAAAGCATGCAATTCGCATAGAATTTCAAACAAATTCACTCATGGTACCTAAAATTAAAAGGAAAAGTTGAATATTTTCTTTTATTCGTCCGAGATCTTTCTAATTAATATATTTAATTCATATTTAAAATATCACAGACCTATGTTCTGAATAATTACAACTTCACAATAAAAATGTGTTCTACAAATGTATTTTTATTTTCTTTCAGATCCAGTGGACTTTACTTTCTTTACACGAACAACCAGGCACCGTTTGCCAAGGGACATTGGCCGATTCAGTCTCCAGAAAAATTAACAAATAATGATTCTTTATTTGATTATTATGAATACATTCCACTGAAAGATATCGAAATATTAAATCAAAACACAACAGAAACGAGAGATAATAAATAGGAAACGGATATAAAACAACTTAACAAGTATCTGCGCGAGCTGCCAAGAGAGAAAATAAACTGTTACGTATTGCCTCAGATGAAAGTAAGAATTTACTTTTATAATTGACACTGCACCATGATCTTGTAAATGCGCTGTTTAACTAGGGTACTGCAATACCTTACATTTAATATAATGTGTTATATAATAATAATTTTGAATTTATTATATAAATATATTTATAAGAACGTGGACGCAGTTCAGAAGAGTTAGAAATATAACTATTTTGATCCTTAATAAGTACTTTATGTTAATTACTTCGCTCACTTAAACTATAAGTTTGACCATATAAATAATTCGCTACAACTGTAATCAGGTCCAGGTGGATACAAATAAATGATTAAAAAATACAAATTACTACTGTTTAGATAATTAAATATGAATAAAAATTCAATTATAAATTTTAGATCCTAATATTGTAAATATAATAGAATCAAAAAATCAAATCTGAATCTAACGATCCTCAAAGTCACCGACAAGTATCGATCGAGGACAATAAAATTTGTTTTTCCTACAATAAAAAATAAAATGCCTAGGTCTTTACAAAAGAACACGCTTTCTCCTAATTAAGAAAAAATTATTAAAACATGTCTTTTAGAAAATAATCTGTCTTACCTGTAAGAATGGTATGTATTGTATAAAGTAATTGTTATGGTTTTGAGTTTATTAAATTTAACAAATGGATATAAATATACATGCAGACAAACGTCTATCAAGATGTTTTGTGGGTCAAGTGTTAAATAAATAAAAAATTGGAGACTTTAAATAGAAATATGGCTTTCAACAACACCTTTGATTAAATAAATTTATCAAAAAAAATTAATTCAATGCACTTTTGAAAAATTTATTGAAACTGAGCAGCACATCGAATATGAATAATGAATAGTATTGATGTTAAGACATTAAATATAGTTACATACTTACTATCACACTGTTTCTCAGAGAAGTAGGTAGAGAGGATAGAACAACACTCTCTTCTGTCCTAATACACAACTCTCGCCTTATCCACATTCATACATTTTATCAAACTTGCTTGTTGATTCTTTAAACTTCTATAAGAACCATCTCGCTGTATTTGGTTTACTGGCGCCATCAATACTCACCTCATACATCTTTCTTACATCTTCTTTTAACAAATATATATATAATAAATATTATTTACGATGTTATAAATGTAATATTTTAAATATATAGATATTTTTTATTTATATGTAATGCAACATCACATTAATTCGTGAAAGTTGATTCATAAATAAAATGGTTTAGAAACTTAATTTGCCACAATTTAATCTTCTTAAAATCAATACAAAAACATATGATTTATAATGAAATCATACTTCAGTGCAGCAGGTACACAATTCAGAAATTTATTAGGTTATTCAATTTATTTATATTTAAAGTTTTGAAAAAAAATCTTAAAAAATTATTTTTATAACTATTGTAATACCTTAATATTTTAATCGCAGGAGTACATGTAAAACATAAAACCGTTTTGTTATTATATTATATAAAAATATAACTTATTTCTGCTAGCTTACCTGGCTTAGTTTTAGCAATGCATAGCGTTATTGTGAGCACTCCAAACGTCACGTACCTAACACAACATTGGTTAGCGATTTAGATGTTAATTACATCCCGGGCTAAGGCGCCACTGAGAATAAAGCTCTGGTAGCCTTAAAAGAAAAATACACAGACACTCAACATCTTGGTAAGGCAAATATAAAATTCAGCTGTTCATATATCTTATCATATTTTATGGTCGTTGACATTGTTTTACAGAACAGCTCGTGATTTTGTTTATGTTATTTACAATAAAATACAGAGTATTACGGTATTATTTCAACTACATGTTGCCTGCTAACGACTTGCGTGAAAAAAATGATATTAAACTCGCTCTGAAATAATTATACACCTAAAATTATCATCAGAAGAATATGTTACATTTTCTCATTCCACCCATGCACATGGAACTATTCAAATAAAGATACAAATAAGTATAAGATCATACTCGACGTTTGGTGTCATAGTTTTTAATTATTCATGTATTCACATACCATACTTTCTCCATTTAAAAATCACAGTTTACACTTTGATTTTTTTCTTTCGTGGACCTTGTGTTATTACAATAACAACACTTTTCGCATAATAAGCAATCAAGCAAATAATTATTTCGTCATTCGTGTCACATCTTTAGCATGTAACAGTTACGAAAACAATTTTTTTCCTGCTATTTTTCTTATTCATATATTTTATTGCAGTGCTCTGCTAGAAAGTTAGCATCTTCATCGCAAAAGAAGATCAGTCAATAGATACGTAACTAGAAAGTTTTTAATACAAATCAAATGAAACAAATAGAAAGATATACAAAAAAATATATTTTTTTTGGATCTAACATTGAAAATTGAATTCAAAATTTTTAGAAAACCAACTTTTACAGATATTATCATACACAATGAATCTAATCATCCATTATCACACAAACATTCAGGGTTCCACTCCATGATACACCGTTTAGTCAATATTCCTATGTCAACATTCAATTTCAATATTGAATTGAATACAATTTAAAAAAATAGCAGTTAATAACGGGTATAATACAGATTTGATAGACACTATTTTAAAAAATAAATTAAAAGAATATAATAATCAATTTTTATATAAATCACAGATAAAACATAATGATAATAATAATTATTGGCGTAGGATTTTATACATAAATAACTTTTCGAATCAAATATCTAAACACCTACCACGAAACATTAGACCGGTATTTTATACAAATAATAGTATAGGAAATTTACTCATAAATTCTAAAGACAAAGATGATAAATTTAACAATTCTGGTGTCTATAAACTTAGTTGCAAGGATTGTGCTGCATTTTATATTGATAAAACGGGTAGAAATTTTAATATAAGAGTAAGGGAG
This sequence comes from Eubasilissa splendida, assembly GCA_031772225.1. Taxonomy (NCBI): domain Eukaryota; kingdom Metazoa; phylum Arthropoda; class Insecta; order Trichoptera; family Phryganeidae; genus Eubasilissa; species Eubasilissa splendida. The sequence continues at coordinate 29,269,800 of CM062849.1, read as the reverse complement.
CATTTGAGATGTTTGAACAATAGTGGGTTTTCAGAATTTGCTAATCATTTGATAGAAAATGGTCATGGTTTTGATAAATAATTGGGTTTCTCAATTTTGCATATAAACGGTGTTGGTCACAAATTAAATAATTTGGAATCGTTGGAGATAAATAAAGCGTGTAAAACTAATCAAAAAATTATAAACAACCAACTAAATTTAACTACGAGTCCCATTCTAAATTTTTTTCCTAAAAATTATTCGAGTAAATTTGTGTTACGTAATGATTTGAGTTAGGTACTAAATTTATTTTTGTAAATAATTGTTTTTTTTTTTTTTTAAATTAGATTCTGGTAAAGAAACAATAATATATGTTTTAGTTGATTATGACATCCTGAAGAAGAAAATGATATTTTTCGAAACCGGTAGATGTATTTAAACTCAATTAAGTGGTTAATTAAACAAATATAATAAATAAAAATAGAAAAAATCTATTTATAATTAAATATTTACATAGATTGTTGAGAAGTTGATTAATTTAATTACTATGTTTTCGAAACCGTAACTTCCCAACAAAATGTGTTGTTTGTTGATTTCGACAGATTAAAGAAAGTTGGTAAATCAGGTTCTAAATGTCAGAAAATCTATTTTTATTATATATGGTTTTTATGGTAAAGGTCTCAGTTATTTCTAGTATATGAGTGACATGTCATTTAGGGTCATTATTATATATAAACTCGTGTGAACTCATCGCGTTGCACTCACTTTCACGGTACCTGGAGCATAACGTATTGAAAGTGAACGCGCTTCTACGGTAATACCGTTCTCGCAGTGTGGTTAACACTACGGACAGGTATGTATGGACCGGTTGCTCCAGCTGAAGCAGTGTGAATTTCTTAATAAACAACACAAATATGTCTTCTGACAACATTACAATTCTGAAAACAGATTGTTAACTTTAGAGGCTGTTAAAAATGAATTCAATTAGAGATTCCTGTCCATCGAGACTTCAAAAGAAAGGCGGATGAAATTCTACTCGTACATTTGTCGATTATGCATTGGTGTGTGTATACGGATGAGGCATTGATTTCTCGTCTCGGAGATTTGACTGCATAGGTTGGTGTGTATGAGTTGCGTCATTCTGATCTGCGTACAAAATACATCCGGTAATGAATCATAACTTGTTTCGCGCTAAATACTGTACTGTCCTTTACGTGCTTTAGAGATAAGTTTCAGTTACAAACCTCATCGGTGTATACGTGTCATAGTATAATATTTAGCGCAACACCGGACACTTTGTTTATACGTTTTTAGAAATTCTTAAAAATATATATATCTAATAACAACTACCATTGTGTTAGTTTAAAATTGTAAAAATTAAACGATACATATGGAAGAATATGCTTATTTACATAAAATCTATAAATAAATCGCGTAATTAAGTAATTAAGTAATTAAGTAACTACTGTTACGATCGAAATAGTATTTGATGACAGTTCCGCACTCCATCATATGTTCTGACGTTTTTAATCAACAGTAACTTTTTACTATGGTAAAAAAAGTTACTAAAATATAAAATTCACGAAAATGGGTTGTTCGATCGTTGGTAAAAATAGCAATGATTAACTAATTTTACTCTCGAATATCGGATAGTATAAACAGAAAATCGTTGGTTAAATATAGCGGATTTTAAATATGAATTAAATATATTAATTATAAAGATACACATATAAAATCAATTTTATCGAAAAATATTGTTGTTGCGCCACCGGGATTCGAACCTGGATCTCTTCCCTAACCGGGGGAGGTGCTTTATCCAACTAAGCTACAGCGGCATTATTTTTAGCGACAATTTTCGACCCTATATGTTACCTTTTTGATATTAATACATTTAATCGTTCCATCATTTGACAGAGCCATCTACCTTATTTTTACAGAATCTCAAATACCTTTGAGTAAACTGATAGCAGACGCCAGAATTATCAATTCATTTTTATTAAATTTTGGACACATTGATACAACTTTATTATTTTTTAGGAGAACACATTCTTATTGTGAAGTTGTAATTATTCAGAACATAGGTCTGTGATATTTTAAATATATTAATATATTAATTAATATATTTAATTCATATTTAAGAATGTGTTCTCCTATAAAATATAGCGGACTCTTCACAGCCGTTTCAAAGTCATCTGTCACATTGATACTTTGAAAGTTGCAGTACACGACAATTAATCATTCAATATCCCGCTATTTTAGTGATGTGAGTTCGTCAGATGATGATCTCGATGTTTAATAAACGCATTAGCACATAATCCGAAAAAATTTCGCCAGCAAAGTGACAAATTTCTAACGCAGAGGCGAATAAGCATAAAATATAGCATATTTCATGATTATTTGTATTGCCACACTGTGAGGCGAAATTTCTTATTTATGCTTCGACACTAATAAATTTGACGTACCAACAACCGGCAAATGTTTTTTACAACGGGCGATGGTAAAAAATAACTATAATAAAAACTTACTATGGTCAAAATTTACTACTGATCTAACAACCGGCCCTTGGGGGTTCTAAATAATTTCCCAGATGCTGATAAAAAAATATTTATTTGAGTTCAAATATTTAAAAAAACATTTTTAAATCTTAATAATACTACCTTACAGACTAATGCCTCGATATATATATATATATTATATACTCGAAATGTGTTTACTGATATTAGTAAATATGCACTAAAACCTTCCCTACATAGTATTGCTCCCGCAATTCATGTCTCATGTGTAGATCTATTTTTTAAATAGGTATACACAGTTCTTTAAAAGTAAAATCACATTATTAAGGTCACTTAAAAAACACGTAAATGACCTTAATTTATACAGTGTTTTCCTTATACAAAACTAAAATGAGCCGTTTAAAAGAGATTAAGTTTTTCATGTATATTTAAATTTTCATTATCATTGTGATATCAATTTCTTTAACCGTTCTGTCTTCTTGCTGAAGTTTTCTACATTTTTTTGCAGTATAAGTACATAATACCTCGTTTGGGTTTCCTATGTTTCGGCACGAGTATATCCATCGTCAACCGTTAAAAAATAAGAAGTCATTACTAAAAGTAACGTGACATGGAATGAACAAAATGTTGTTGGATATTTTGGATGCGGTCCATAATGGAGAAACTCAAATATTAACTAGCTTACTTGAATTTTCGTTTGTTTCTTTTCTTCTTCTTGTGAAAAGTTTTCGTGACATCCTTGTGTTGTAAGAATTAAAAATGATATTAAAATACTAAAATCAAAGGAGCGCCTCTCTAAAAAGTGAACCGGTACTATTAATGAAGAAGAAAATGTAGAGAAAGTTTCAAGTTAATTTTATTATCTCCAACTTGAAGTAGGATGTTGAATCAATGATACAAATATGGTATTTTCTAGAATAGCAATTTTTTCATATTATTATGTATCAAATTTATTCTGAATAACAAGGAAAATTCGAGACTGCTCTTTTTATAGCATTTAAAAAATATTTTTTTAATATAACAATATATAATTGTTGGCGCAAGTCGAGTACCTACTCCCTTTGCATTTTGTCCTTTCAATATAAACCTTAATATATACCTGTCCCGCTCTGGTCAACTAATTACTTAAGGATTTCGCTGTCGAAGGGACTGTCAAGATCTGTGTTCTTTTTCTACCGTCCGAAAGCAGCGCCGTGCGTAACGTTAGGACCACGAAGAGGCAGTGTTCTCAACAGCTCCGGAAGTGCAGTGATATCTCGAAGGCCGAAAAATTTAGAGAATCTCTTGTTCAATGCTGTAGATAAGGCTTGCTGTGGTTCGATTTGTTATAGTATTATTATATATTTATTTAAAGCATAATAAATAAGTAGATGTTTACTGTCTTCTTAACTAAACCGAAGTCTGTGATAAAGGAGACAGGCTCATTCGTTATATACAACTGTGAACAGTGGCGTAACTAAAATAATTGGTCCCCAATTCAGAATGGGAAAAAGGCCCCCTATAATAATAAATACCGCGCTGTTAACTGTACCTAGTAAATAGTACCTAATATTAAAATTGTTTTTTGTCTCTTATAATATTTACTCGCTACTAAAAAAAGCCTCGTTTCGATTTTTACTTTGCGCATTACCGTATTACTCTATACATCGATATTTTGACACTGCACACCCAAAGGTTTTACACGCAAGAATTTTTTTTTTGATTACTATCGAACTCGGTTATATCGAGCACGGTTATAGTAAAATCCGGTCATAATGAGGAAATACTTATTATTATTTTGATTCAGGCCTGTTTTCATACAACTCTTCACTGTTATAGTGAGCTCGCTTCATTAATATAACGTACAAATATATTGTTAACAAGTGAATAAAATACAGTACACGGTCTAAAAACCCTAATAAATCGTAAATAAATCATAAAATCGACAGCAACGTCTACTGACGAGATTCCTTATTATTTACGATTCATTTCAGGTTTGTGAATTCTTATAAAAAATAATGGGTGTTTATTTTGTATGCGTAATAAGTAGTAGTAATTTTTAAACATTAAAACAGGGCAGTATTTTGAATTTTGTTAACGTGATTAAATTGATATTATGATTAAAATTAATTGTTAATGTGATTAAAATATTTTTGATTTTTCATATGTATTTAACTTGATTTTAATTTTATTGGATATTAAATATTCTTAGCAATATCGAATATATAACGAGCAACGGTTATGATGAGCAAATTTAGCTGGTATATATATTTCCATATCTTGCTGTGATAAATTAAAAAAATTATTAGTTGATACATAATATACCTGGGAAAATTATCGATACCCAACATTATGTCGGGTGCGGACCTTTCGGGCCCCAATGCATCGCATTGGCTGCATTGGCATAGTTATGCCGCCGATTGCGGAATCAATTGGACTTTGAGTCATCATACACAACTAAAATTAAAAAAACAATATATTTTTTTAGAAATTGTAGGAATTTCCTTAATATAAAACTTCTTAAAATGGCGTACTACGCTATCTATCAATCATAGAGCATGGTATAATTGCTTGGGGTGGAGCGACTATGCCTGCAATTAATACAATAATAGCAACAAATTATATTAAAAGTTGTCCTTAAAACCCCAATCACAACGAGCACTGACGAAATTTTTAATAAATTCGATGTCTTTGATATAAGACAAATATACGCTAATACTACTCTTAAATGCATATATAAATACAGACACATTTTAAAACAACTCAAAACATAATTTCCACACGGACAAATACAAATAACCTACAAACCCCAAGAGCACATACAACATATGGCCAAAGGAACCACAAATATTTTGGACCTAAACTATCTAATATAATGCTGAAAGATTTCAACCAATTGAATTGTCCCAAGAGCACGAAACTATATATTAAAACTTGGATTCGTAATATGGGTAGAGCCAGTATTGGTGCACACACCCATATCTATATTAATTATTGCTACAAAGTGATTTAAAATTAAGTTATAAGTCCACTTTGAAATTGTTCTTCATATACACCTATTATATAGTAATAAATGTAATTCTATCTACTGTTTGTAATTCTAATTAATTGTACAATTGCTTGTAAACTATGCCTTTCTCTAGTGAGACGGGCACAGTCCAAACATATTTTTACAATTTATTATATAGTTACAAATAAATAAATAATAAAATAATTTTAATTTCCAATAGTGATTTTTAAAATCCTCTCTCTAGACCGATGTCTCGATGTACCTTGATCAACATGGGACATTCCGCCAAACTGACAGTTGATGACTTCTGAAATCAAGTTCCGTAGGCGCACCAAGAACATTCGTTTTTTAACATGGCCGGTAACACTTTCTCGCGCAATCCGAGGCGGTCCGTCCATACGGCTGCACGCTTCGCATCTACAATCGGTGTCCATTACGGATTGATAAACAGAAGATAGATAAATTTCAATAATAAAATATTGTATCTCTCGCCAAAAAAATATTTTTTATTACAAATTATAAAAACTTTTTAAGTGAATAGTGAATTAAATATTTTTTAATAAAATTTTAGTATAAGTGAAGTTGCGTGTTTTGATATATATGACAACTGCCGACAATGAAGTGTATGAAGATTTCTGTGTTTAGAAAGATAATATTTCAAATATCTGTAGTGTTTCTGGTGGTACATTTTAGAGGTAATTAATTTTTTTAATATACTTTTACGAATGATATTGAAACCAAATACTAAAAAAAATTTTGTTTTGTATGTAAATGAAACGGAAAGGCTGAGAAAGGAAATTGCTGGGAATGAAGTGAACGGCGATTTAAATGGAATTATATCTAACGGCAACTTGCCAACCGAGGCAAGACTAGCGGTGCGCAAAGGAGTCCTGGTACCGACACTTATAATGTGGAAATAAGGCCTGGAGCTGGCAGAAGAGGAACGAAAGTTGACTGAATGCAGTGGAAATCAGATCACTTAGGTGTATATGTGTCAGATCTATTTATGCCAGAGTGAATAATGAAGAAATAAGGAAAGAATGTAAAGTATAGTGAGTAAAATTAAGAAAGGATCACTTAGATTTATTCATATCGTGTAGATGAATGAGGAGAGAATGGTAAGAAAGATATATGATGCAAGTGTTGATGGCACTAGAAGTAGAGGACGTCCGCGGAAGACTTGTCACGACCAAGTAAACCATATACTGGAGAATGGTCCTGTTAGAAGCCTTAATAATCGCCGAGTTTGTATGAGAAGATGCATGTAAGAGGAGGAAGCGATAATTGTGTATCTGGACAGAAGAGGGCGGCGCTCTAACCTCTCTGCCTACCCCCGCAGTGAAATGGCGTGATGGTAAGTTAGTTAGTTTGTGTTTAAATATTAGCATAACATAAATAAATGATCATATCGCACACTCTAAATTCCAAAATAAACCGAATAAAATCAGTCAGTATGGAAATGAAGCCTGGAATTGGCAAAAAACGAACGAAAGAAAACTAGAAATGCGATCCCTTAGACGCGTGTGTACGATAGAGTAAGAAGTGAACCGACGTAGAACTACTAGAATATAGTCGATAGAATAAAGAAAAGATCGCTGAGATGGTTTGGTTATGTGGAACATATGAGCGAAGATAAGATAAGATAATCTAAGTACCTACTGGAGAACGGCCCTGTTTGAACCGAAAACTGTGCAAGAGAAGATGTATGACGAGGCAAGAGTGATGTGCCAAGACAAGAGAGTGTGAGAGTGTGAAAAGATTTTTATCCTCTCTGCCGATGTGATAGTAAATTAGTTAATTAAATCAGCTATTATATTCTGTTTATAAATTTTAAACAAATGGAAACATTTATGAAGGAATTCAACCGCTGTTTATACTTTACTGTTGAAACTTATCTATTTAATCTGTATCCATTGAAATACTAAAAACGCGCTGCTAGATAATAATCAAAGAAAATTTGTACTTTTAACTTTTAGTTTCTTCCTCTTCTTCTTCTTTTAAATAGGCAATCTACACTTCAAGAGTGATTTGTGCCATTAATAAAGTTATAAATTTATTTTATAGAAAAAAGTACAATAATATGAATAGGAAATATAACATATCACAAGTCAATACCATTGTCGTTCAAAAAATTTGCTATTATATAGTTTAAATGTAGCGAGTTAAGGGAAAGAAGATGACACAAGTTAACCGGGAGTTGAAAATTATCATTGACGAGATTACTGTTAAAAAAAACTGTGATGCGCAATGGACAGACAAGAAAGATATGGTCAAGGGTTTCCTCCTCGGCACCACACTCACACATTGGGGAATCTATTAAGTTCAATCTGAATAAATATGAGGCTACCTGGTCAATGCCCAATTCTTATTCTATCTTTAGTTTAATAACTGAAAATAATTATAATTTTCGAATGAAAATAACAAAATAATACTGCTACTTTTAAAATGAGCAATATTAACTTTGTGGTTAAAATTCATATTTTTATTTATTATCTTTGTTTTATTAACCACTTAATTGAGTTTAAATACATCTACCGGTTTCGAAAAATACCATTTTCTTCTTCAGGATGTCATAACTAACTAAAACATATATTATTGTTTCTTTACCAGAATCTATTTTTAAAAAATCTATTTAAAAAAAAAATCAAAATAAACTAATCAAAATATTATAAACAACCAACTAAATTTAACTACGAGTCTCATTCTAAAAATTTTTCCCAAAAATTATTCAAGTAAATTTGTATTAGTATCAATTTGAGTTAGGTACTAAATTTATTTTTTTAAATAATTGTTTTTTTTTTTAAATAGATTTTTTTTAAATAGATTCTGGTAAAGAAACAATAATATTTGTTTTAGTTAGTTATGACATCCTGAAGAAGAAAATGGTATTTTTCGAAACCGGTAGATGTATTTAAACTCAATTAAGTGGTTAATAAAACAAAGATAATAAATAAAAATAATACTACGTTTTTACTATGGTTTCCATAAACAAATACCATTATGATGATGTCAATAAATACTTAAATCTTTCTCTAGACGGAAGAAACAACCTCTAAATATGGAAGTATATTATATAAGTTATAAGGCGAATTGTCATTGATACCATATGTTTTAAGAAAACAATGATTTGGTCTTTGAAGGCATATATGATGACTATAAAAACACACCTCTGAAACATTTTTCCCAAATTATTTATAACGATATTCTCATTTTATATATTACTAAATATCTCCCGAATTGATCAAACAATCTCAGCCAGCTGATAACCGTATCAGCGAATTCATTCTCGTGGTTGGCACCTGCACTTGTGCAACTTGGTTCAAGACTCTCGTTCAAGGAAAACTGTAATACATACTTGTCAATAGGTCCTGTATCTATAAAATACACAATTTAATCACAGACTTCCCATTTACAACTCTTTCGATAAACGCAACTACCAATGTTAGGTATATACAAATTTATTAAGGTGAACACATTCTTATTATGAAGTTGTAATTATTCAGAACATAGGTCTGTGATGTTTTAAATACTAATTTAATGTATTAATTATAAATATATACATATAAAATCAATTTTGTTGATGGATTTCAAAAATAATGGAACGATAGATGTATTAATTTTAAAAAGTGCAACATATAGGTTCGAAAATTTGTCATGAAAAATACTGGCGTTATAACACAATTGGTAGTGTACTTCCACGGATTGGAAATAGAGATCCAGGTTCGAATTCCGGTAGCGCAAAAACAATATTTTACGACAAAATTGATTTTATATGTATATATTTATAATTAATACATTAAATTGGTATATAAAAATTTCTATATTTTCATTCTTTGTAGGTATTTAGATAATTCTTACCTATTCTCTCAAATCGTCAGTGTGTGGAGACTATACAAATAATGAAGTAAAATATTTTTTTTTAAATACAAATGAAATGTATTTATTAGAAAAATATACACAAAAAATCAATTTTATCGAATAATATTGTTGTTGCTACTGAGATTCGAATGTGGTTATCTTTCTATCCGGTGAAAATGCATTAACCGATTATACTACACCATCACAGTGCATTGACGACAAATTTTCGATCTTATATCGTACACTTTTTAAATTGGTACATCTATCGTTCCATTATTTGAAAGCCATTTACATTTTTACGAAATCTCAAATACCTTTGAGTAATCCGATAGGAGACGCCAGAATTAATAATTATTTTTTATACAACATATATATATTATTAAATAAAGAAGATGGCATTCAAATAATGGAACGATAGATATAAGTTCAAAAGTTTGTCGTCAATGCACTGTGTTGGTGTAGCATAATCGATTAATGCATTTTCCCCGGATAGCAACAACAATATTTTTCGATAAAATTGATTTTATATGTATTTTATTACTGAACTTTGTTGACATTTTTACGTCTGAATTTTTCAAAACAATTTATGCTTAATTACGTTGTTATTTAATATATAAAAGACAAAAAATTTAAGTAATCTTAACCTAGAGATATTTAAAACGCGTTATTTTGTGCCACGATTGCGTCTCACAGACCTGCCCGTTTAAACAAGAACTCAACAGCCACAATGACACCACTGAAGCAGCCGGCATCAGAAAGCCACAGACATAGATGGGGAACCGTAATATTATTATGGATTCTTATTTGTACATTTCATTTGTATTTAAAAAAATAGCAGTCCTTAATAAAATAAATTTGAATAAAATATGTTTTATGCTTATTATGCTTAATAATCGAATAATGTTTCCTCGGTATGTGCCTACCTTGCCGTACTATAATTGCAAACTGATCAAAATCGATAAGTTAATAAGTATCAAATCTACGTCTCAAGGATATATTTCTAAGATTTTAGATCAAATCCGACAAGAATTCATAAATTGCACTACTCGGATAATTATTCAAAACCTGTCTTATAATAATAATAATAATAATAATACGACCTACATATCGTCACGCCACATCCCGCAAGAAAAGCGATGAGGAAAAAGCGACTTAAATTGTGTCGACAATTATTATTAGTTCCAAAGTAGTTTACACATATTTCTTGTGCATCGCTGGTTCTGTCGCAAAATTGCTTGTCAAAAGAATCTTGGTAGATCACAGATAATATATTCCTCGAGAGAAAATTAAAAAAACGTTGATTGAACTCTTTATAAAATATTTAACATAACATACTCGTATTTGTTTAAGAGTATAATCTTAGGTTATGCTGTTACCGACTATGCTAACTAGATATACAACAGGTAAGATTAGATTTAAAAAAAAAAATCTAATTTTGAGAATAATTCTATAAATTTATATCTGAATATAATTGTAATACTTAAAAAAGCTTATAAAAGCGCAAGTTCTTTTATTGCTCCGTACCGTACTCTGCTTTCGATTTCACTTAAAATATTATCGACGATTTCTCCTTCGGACAACGGATTTAAAACGTTTCATTAATAGTGCTCATAAACATATGTTTAAATAACTAGCTTTACAAATTACAGAAATAAATTTATTTCAACCTTCCAATTGACATTGATAATAATCGATCTTAAAAATATCCCAAAAAATGCAAACTCGCCCGCTTGACAGATAATAATTTGTATCTTACAAACATCATTCAAAATACGGAATGACATTGAAATGAATCATGAAAATAGATTGTTTAGTCTGCTTACAAATCAAATATGCAGAAGGTGTCATTGCACACAGTTTTTAGTAAGGATTGATCTCATTCAGAATTTCAACATAATTCATAATAATATTACGGTTCCCCAACTACGTCTGTGGCTTTCTGATGCCGGCTTCAGTGGTGTCATTGTGGCTGTTGAGTTCTTGTTTAAACGGGCAGGTCTGTGAGACGCAATCGTGGCACAAAATAACGTGTTTTAAATATCTCTAGGTTAAGATTACTTAAATGTTTTATCTTTTAAATATTCAATAACTACGTAATTAAGCATAAATTGTTTTGAAAAATTCAGACGTAAAAATGTCAACAAAGTTCTGTAATAAAATATTTAGTTCAGTTTGATTGTCATGCGGATCGAACAAACAAACTGCTTCACAGCATTCCCATGACGTTGTACACAAATGATTTGCAATTTTATAGGGTATTTTCTTAAGATAAGGATTATTTAATTTATTTTTATTTCACAGAATCATTAATAATGCACAGCTTTTTTGCTTGTATGCAGTGCACGCTCCTGCTATTTAATTATCAAATTTACAAGATGCCTGCGCTAAATTTTTTATTTATCTTTTTTAATCATTTTTATCGTGGATTTTTCGAGTAGCTGAATTAAGAGTTTTGTTATTAAGTTTAGACAAAAATAGCTAATATATATAATATGGAAAAGATTTTACTTCAAGATCTCCAAAAACTTCACTAAGCTTTTCTATGTATCTATCTATTTCAATATCTTCCCGGTACTCGCTAATATGCCCATGTTATTCTCCGTGAAAAGATACCCCTACTAAATCCTTTCAGATCGCTAAACATTTCGTGCATATTTTTATATTCAAATTTTTAATAATATTTATGTATAAACAGATATACGGATATTCAGTAATCGTTCTAAAATATATATATGATGATTCAACCGATCTCAGTATCCGAATTTTAGTCTTTTTAATCTTGTTCCTTTGCCATTACATTTCTTCTATCATTCACTTTTCATCTATCTATGTTATTTTCAGGAATACCAACATTTTAAAGGTTTATAAAATGCGAAAATGCACGTGTATATGTTTATCAGATCGGTAATCCATAGAATTCTATTCATGAATGATTATCCATATTATTTTAAGGCGAAAATTATGTTATTTCTACAAATATATATGACATATTATCATGTCGATGTTTTCCTACAGCGATATTAAAGCAGAGCCACTGTTGTGTGCCGGCGCGGGTTAACGTGAATATTAGCTAAGCAACAAACCGCGTTTATTATACATTGAACACTCGATGAAGCAAAGTTTATCGAGTTTTCAATGTATTATGTTATATAGAAATGTTAGATTACTTCTACAGCAAATGACGAGTTATGTAATTACGATTATTCTAGTGCGATTGCTTAATTATTACCTACTAATATATTTTTGTGTAGCCGCCTAATTTCAAAACCCCCAAAAACGAATTTCGGATAATTTGAGTTAAATATGCAGTTTTGTAGATTTTTTATTACACATTATTTCTCGTAAAAGCCACTTAAATACATGTTGCAAATAATAAATAAATATTGCATGTATAAAATCAGGGTTAGTTCCAAAATACCTCAAAGCAGACTAAGTTGCTATTCCTTTTAAAATGAAATTAACCAATCACAACGCTTGTTGATGATCACATGATGTGAAATCCAGTATGGCTGTCAGAACGATATTTAAAAAAAAAATTACATTACATTGTCTTTTTAAAAAATATTGATGTAAAAACAAGTATTTAGTACATTTGCTTTCAAAATGTACGTTTTCATCCATAACTCAAAAACACATTCGTTTTAGGGGGTTTTGGAATAAGACGCTACATGTATAATTTTCAAATTTTAATTAATAATATTTTTAGTTAAATCAGTAGCAGCTTACTATTAAATAAAAGTGCGATTAATCCTTATCCAATTATCCACCACTCTCGTATCCGATTGATAGTAGCGAGATGAATTGTGTATATGTACTTACGATAGACTACTCGTACTTACGGTAGACACTTAATTTATTGTAAAACACAGTTTATAAATATAGAAAAGTTTGACTCTACAATAAAGTTACTACGCACGAATATGCAAGCTGTTCTTGTAACTGTTAATTGGAAGTCGGCAGGGAGAAGAGTGACCTTCGAGAGACGAGTCTTCCAGATATTTTGATTGCTACATAGCGTCGGTACTGAGTGTATTTACGGCTTCTAGGAGTTTTGTTTCACGCACCGGTATTGCAGGGTGCATTCAATATCGCCGAGCGTTGATAACAAGAGTGGAGACGATACATTTCCACAATTTTGATAATCTCGTTATTTGCTACGTTATTTGTTTTACGTATCTTTAATTCAATAATAACGCATCTATTGTTTCTAGTATAAGGTAACCATTTTTTTTAAATGCGATGTTTTCGGATTAAAAATTCAGTGATGCTTGGATTTCTAGTCCATTTTTATAACCTGAGTATTTTAATGTAAGTGATAATGTTTTTTATGATAAAGTTGCAATTCTTAAGAACATGATAATTATTTTGTTTGGTTTGCTTATCAAGGAATGAGATGTTCTTAAGAATTTTAACTTAATTATATATTTTAACGTTTCACAGAGCAGTGGTAAACTCGCTTACCCATTATGTCTACCTATCCTAAACTTATAGAAAACGAACCCTTCGTTAGCCATTATGTAATTTTCATATCTACGGCATAAGCCAATTAAACGTGTGATAGTGTGATTTTAAAATCATGACCAATTATTATGGTATCCAATTCACTACCAAAAGTAATATTACCTTTTTAATATATATCCTCATTGATACATCCAAGTAAGTACTACAATTTTAATAAATGGCAAATTTATTGAATGACGTTGGACATATATATCAAAGGTTTGTTAAATGTTTCGAAATACTGCATATAAAGGTGATATTTACCGATTGTTTAAGCAACATACCAGACATACAGAATGAATATTATGTTCCAGACCGATTTAATGTTCCAGCCATTTTAGTTTAGAAAATATTTGTCAGTTCGCATTTAATAATCGTAAAGAGTAGTTGATTACAATTTATTATAGCGTATCTAACGTCTCAACAACGTGCTGAAGTTAATAAAATATTTTATCTAAATAATAATAGTAATACTGTAACCATTGATGGTGAATGCTATCGTGTTGGATAACTTCTTGATGGCCGAATTGGATTAATTGAGCCTGCAACATATGCGGTTTCAACAGAACAGTGCTACCCCACACAGCCCGAGCTACGCTTGAAATTTTTCCCGGTCGCATGATGTCAAAAAGTGGTGATATCGATTGGCCTCCTCGATGACCTGATCACCTCCCGACTATTTTCTGTGGGAGTAAAGATGTACGCCAATAAGTAAGACGATATTTGAAATGACATTGCTGAAATAACACGCGAAGTGTGAATGTTATGAAAAATATAGTTAAAAAAGCACGTCAGATGCTGTTATTTGACCAACATCATATTCCATGCATAATTGTAATAAACCGTGTAATTGATAAATAAAAACCAGATTAAAAAAATGTGTTTCATTTCCTAGTTATTCAAAAACGACATCGGCTTGGAACATAATATTCACCTTGCATAACGAGTATGTACCTATATTACACAAGGCGATCAACACAAGAATATTAGTATATTTAGTGATTACCATAAGAGTAGCTGATTCAAAACTGGTTAAAACTAATTAATCGGTAGCTCTATTACTTCAATCAAAATATAATCTACAGACAAGTATAACGCTTTAAATATTTTGTAGCTGAGATTCCGTGCTCCATGTGAAAATACCTTGATAAATAGTGACCACACTTCAGGCAAGTTGTCTTGATACGTTTTTTCAGAAAGTGTATGCATGCTAATTCCAGGTATAAAATGTGTAATTATTATTTAACCATTAAGGCGATTATTCATACCGGAAAGCGTACAATGCGACCCCATTCAAAGCTTTCGGGATGCAATATAAAAAGTCCTCAAGTTAGTCAAGTCACTCGCTTTCCATTTCTTGTGATGAAATATTTTCCTTCTCTCCGCATTCCTCGCATAACGACCCACTGCATCGCACGGCTAGTAATCTTCGCAGGCTCAATACGCGCAGATAGACTCGTCAGGTCTCAGAATTCAAACCGGTAAACATTTAACAGGCGGCATTTCGTTTTCTCGTGCTTCTGTGCTTTCCATACTATAAAGATAGAGGTGTCCAGCGGAAAAAATTCCAGATTAAATTGTAATTGCTCGTAAACCATCAGGGTGAGGTAAGTGGGAGGGGTATTGTTCGACGCGCGTGATTTGCGGATTTGTCAGTCGCAATAAGTCACTAGTCAGAAGCGCACCGCGCGTTCGCGGTTGAGCAATATTTAAAGTGCGGTTCATGCGCGTCGCGCTTTTTGTATTCACTTTAATATTCGACGAGTAAGTGATGGGCCGAGCATGCAACTTATCTGGTGTTGGGTTCAAAAGTTCAAACAAGAAGGGACAATGGTTAACCAAACTTCTCCCGGACCATCAACGTCAGCAGCGACGCCAGAACACGTGGTTCAAGTTCGACGTGAAATTATGCGCAATCCGCATAAATTGATAAGGAAGATTGCAGCCTGTACTGGAATAAAAAAATCAACAGTGCACCTTATTTTGAAAAAGAAACTACAGTTTCACCCATTCATTCAGTGTATTGCCGAATGATCGATGAGTTTTTGGTACCGTAACTGCAGCTGTTTCCCGGGTTCAATAACGGAACACAATTTCATCAAGACGAGGCCACTCCACACACAGCTAGAGTTTCAATGGAGAAGTTGAGGAGAATTTTTCCCAATAAATTAAACAGCAAGTACGGAGACAAACCCTGGCCACCTCGGTCACCGGACTTTACAAGCAACTTCTTAAGCTTACAAGTTGCTGCCATTGAACCAACGTTTTGCTCTCACGTGTTCGCAAATTTAAGAGTCCGATTGCAAGAGTGTCATGAGAGAAATGAACAGCATTTAGATAATATTGTTTATAAAACCTACAATCTGCATCATTGAACTCCATTTTGTTTAAATAAAATATGAGAATAACATTGTAGTTTTTAAAAAATTTAATATTAAACTTGAAAATATTCCGCTGGACACCTTTATTAATCTATAGATATTTGTTGTTCTATTGATATTCATTCACTACACTGTTTTTCGTAAGTGCTACTATCCTCATTTATCGTTACCACACCAAGATTTCATTTATGTACAATTCTATCATGTTTTAATAGTTTTCTGAGAGTTTCGTTAATAAAAACTAATAACATTTTTTAAATATCTAAGAATTACAGAGGCTTATTATGAATGTCAACAAATCTAAATTGATGTTATTCGAGGAGAAGAAAAGCAAGACACCGTGCTAAATACTTGTAGGTAATGAATGTTTGAAACAAGTAGATGAATTTGTGTACTTGAGAAGTGTATGCACGTATCATAATTGCCGGAAAAATCAAACTGATTCTTGGTGCGAGCCCACTGAAGCGAGTCAGTCAACTGTACGGGTAAATTACTGCTACACACGAAAGTATTCACGCGGTGGTATTACAACTTAGGGTAGTCATATCGTTCAATTGATTTAGGAAAAATCATAATATTTTTAAATACAAATTCAATGTATTAATTAGAAAGATATACATATAACGTCCATTTTATCGAAAAATATTGTTGTTCTTACCGGGATTCCAACCTGGATCTCTTCCAATCCGGGGGACATGCACTAACCGATTATGCTACAGCACACAGTACATTGACGACACATTTTCAAACCTATATGTTACACTTTTCAAATTGATGCATCTAAAATTGGATTGGAAGAGATCCAGGTTCGAATCCCGGTAGAGTAACTACAATATTTTTCGATAAATATGTATATCTTTCTAATTAATATATTTAATTCATATCTAAGACGTATTTATTATTACATTAGGTCGTATTTTAAAAAAAAAATCGCGGAGCTATTTGATTGCGTAAGTGATACGTGGGTGACACCAAAATAAAAATATTGAAATAAGGAATTTGCGTTAATTTGTGGTATGTGAGAATTCTCATATTTATTTTATTCCCTTTAGTTCTACGCTCTTTTGTGTTAGAACTCTTATTCTTTACCCCGCCGCTGTATTCAATTACATTATTTAATTATAATAGCTTTGTCTTGCTTTGTTGCTCGTGTATTTTTTTCAGTTATAATGTGTTCTCTAGTATATTATTATTTACATCGATTACATACTCGCTGCAAGCGGTTAAATTCAATGAGTTAACAACCTTTGCATAAGCGGCTCGTTAAATAATGATACGACTAGGTATAATTCACAATTTTTATTTTGTTGTAGCCTATTTTCATTCATGCAATGGTTCGTCATTTAATGAATATGGATACGGGTTCACCGTGAAGGTACCACGGTATTGCATAAGATAGCTAATAACATAATTGCAACGTTTGTCAAGAGTTAATGATATTTAGGTTGTCTTACACGTGAAATTCGTTTGTTATTATTATGCCGACTTATGTGCTATTTAAAATGAGAAATAAAATGTTTTCCTTGTATGATTTGTTTTCGACATAGCAAAATTTTAGTAAATAGTAAAATTGTATACACCAGCGGCGTGCGCTAAGCATGGACTTAGGTTATGCTGCTAATATCGATGGTGTATCATTAGAAGTTGTGTACATCATTCACTCTATCAGAGCCATTTTTTTGTGTAAGTATATATGTGTGAGTGTGTCTTATTATAATTATTCAGGGGAAGTTTTTCGAGTTATTAACTAAAGGAGCTAAAATATTTTATAATATAAAATAAAACCACGTTTAAAGTGTATTGAAATACGTATAATCAAGTCCGCTTCAAAGACACACTTGTCGCGTTTGCAACACGTCTGTTAAAGCGAAGACGTGTATTCAGACCACCGCGCAGTGTGAGACTTGCGTTTAGTTCGTATACGCCTGGGATAGATTTTGCGAAAAAACACATGCGTAGCTTTATTTGTCAATTTTAAATACTTTCGCTAGTTATACGATTTTACTAACACGTTAACATGAGAACTGAATTATTTTCGCGTAGATTTACATACTCAATATATAATAAATATGAATTAAATATATTAATTAGAAAGATATACATATAAAACCGATTTTATTGAAAAATATTATTGTTGCGCCACCGGGATTCGAACCTGGATGTCTTTCTTAACTGGGGAAGAATATTTAAGAATATAATATATAAGAATATAGAATATTTTATATGTATATCTTTCTAATTAATATATTTACAATAAGAATGTGTTCTCCTAACAATATATAGTATATCAAATAAATATTTACATTATTTAAATAAATATTTTGCACAGCTTTTGTGATTGCATAGAGTGCACGCCCCTGCACGCACCAAATACTTTAATGGAAGATATCATTTTTCTTAATTAGGTTATTTTCAAATACGCTCAATTAACCGGTACATTAGGCATAATATAAATAAAATTTACTTCTATTTTTTTATAACTAATAGAAGTCAACACAAAAAATATCATAATGAACGTTAAATTACAAGTTGTGTCTGTATGAAGATTGATGCGAATTTAAACGACAAATAATATATGGAATTACTCATTAATCTTTGCATTGAACATTTTTAGTTGAAAAACTCGAATATATGTAATATATTATTAACAATTCAGACGTTAATGCCGATTACTTATCTGTAAAAATTTTGCACCTCAACTGATATTACAGATTTTCAAAATGTTTTAAAAAGTGGTACGTAAATAATTTAGTTTTACTTATTTCACAGATGAAGTTATATAATTATTAAGCATGCAATTTTACTTACTTGAAAACACACTTTAGAATTCTACATCTTCATTTTTTAAGACTTCTCAAACTCTTACACCGACATAATTTAACACCAAATAACTGACGAAAGAAATATCATTCATTAAAAAAAAAAAAAAATGTACTTATTTTACAAAACACCACACCTAGTAATGGTATAAAATAAATCAAAGTCTTGACCAATAAAATATTAAAGAATATAAATATTTATAGAAAATCACATTCAGATTCGCAACTTTTATTTTAAAAATACAAATGCTGGGTGTGTGCGAACAATATTTTTCAAAAATTTAATTTAGAAATTAGTAAAAATACACGTTTTATTATTATTTACTTGGTTTTAATTTGAGAAAATGAGATAAATTTGACTTGTGATTAACGTAATACGGTATTTGCGCTAATTAAATCGTTATTTAAACCATTATTTTGACTGTTATTGTGACTGTGATTGTGTTCGATTGTAACGATGATTGATAACTGATTAACGTAATTCTTCGAGCAATAATTGATTCACGGTACAATCGTTATTTAAACCATTATTTTGACTGTTATTGTGACTGTGATTGTGTTCGATTGTAACGATGATTGATAACTGATTAACGTAATTCTTCGAGCAATAATTGATTCACGGTACAATCGTTATTTAAACCATTATTTTGACTGTTATTGTGACTGTGATTGTGTTCGATTGTAACGATGATTGATAACTGATTAACGCAATTCTTCGACCAATGATTGATACACTAGAAAGTAAGCCTCCGACAGTTAAATCGTAGTTGCCAATCATCGTTAAATCTCAGTTACCAACCATCGACACAATCACAATCACGTAACGGTTTACCATCACTGATTTGTGGTACCATTACATTTTTAATTTTTCAAATGGTTAGGTCACAAAATAAGGTGAAGTCGGGTAGTGACTCCATACTGAAGTTACCGATAGATAGAAAGATGATAAATATGAACGTAAGCCTAAGATTTCTCTCGGAGATTCGACTCGATTTATTAATTGTCACTCCATATGTTTTTACGATGGATTAGAATGACGTATTCAGTACACATTTACCTTTAGAGACTCTCAGAGATCAAAGTCTCATTGAGAAATCATCGTGAATGTTTCTCATTAAAAATTTAGCGAGGTTTTTTTAGATTATTCGAAAAAAACTACTACCAGTTAGTAATGAGCTAAACCGATATTGTTACCGAGATTGTATGATTGAAATTCAATTGTAATGAAGATTGGTAATTGAGATTTAATTTTTGAAGTTTTAGTTTCTAACGTACCAGTGATGGTTTTCCAAATTTCGAATAATTAGTGAACAATAATCGTTAATATCGGACACAAAACTTGCTGCAATACATGTGGTGGTGCCATCTCTTACACAGCCCGAACTACGCTTAAAATTTTGAGAGAAATTTTTCCCAGCCGCATAATACCAAATATATAGTGATATCGACTGGCTTCCTCGATCACCTGATTTAACAGCTCCCGACTATTTTCTGCGAGGGTACTTGAAAAAATAGGTCTACGCCAATAAGCTAACAACAATTCCGATTCTACAAAACAATACTTGAAATGAAATTGCTGAAATAACACACGAAGTGTGCGAGAATGTTATGAAAAATATGGTTAAAAGAGCACGCATTTGTGCCGCTGCCAGAGGCGGTCACTTTGCCAACATCATATTCCACACATAATTGTAATAAACAAAATAATCGTTAAATAAAAACCAAACTAAAAAATAATTTTTCATTTTTTACTTATTTAAAAATAATATCGGCCTGGAACATAATATTCACCTTCTATGTACAATGACAAATATCATGTTACCGCAATTATCTAGCCTAGTCACAATACACGTAAATAAATAACAATATTAAGTAATATTTAAAAAAAATTAATGCCATGGACCTTTATTTTCGTATAAGTTGTAAGTGGTTCAAACACTATTAAACCTGCAAAGATCACAATTGACGAATCGTTCAAATTACATAATACCAATCGATATATAATATCGCAAGCGATTGACGGTATCTGAGAGTAGGCATGAATTACATTTCACGTATCGTGCAATTGTACGTACCTTGTACTGGATGTACTAAATGCTTAGAAAAGAGCACCGAATAACTATAATACAATATGTTCTTTAATACCGGGTGGGTCATAAGTTTTTCCACTTTTTTAATCGCTTCTGCGCGGGAACCGCGTGAAGGAGGGGCACGCGGGCGACAGCGCGCGGGAGTTTGGCCCTTGTCAATTTAACAACGCGCGTTCTGCGTATAACAGTTTTATAAAAACAACTATTAGCCTCATCTTGAAAGAGTATATTTCGAGTAGAATTAATCGAATTTCTAAATGAAAAAAATATAATACCACCTTAATTCTATTATACATACTTGTTAACTCTCATTCGCGGTTATAAATATCATATTAATTCAAAATAACCTGTCGAATAATTTGTTGACTTTTATTAAACGATAATTAAAAATAGATAAATAAAATAACTTTTGTAACGCGAGGTAAGCATAATACGTATTATAAGCGAGCAGTATTTGGAGTATGAAAGTTAATAAATTATTGCCAAGTTGACATAACAAACTATTACGCATTTTGTACGACTTTCGATAAAAGATGAGAAAGTAATGTGTATAATATGACTCCGTGGGCGGCGAAAGTAACCCATAATAAAGACCAGAGAATGACTGACTGTGAGTCTATTTTGGTGCATAATTAAATTAATGGTTCTTTACGAAACTTACCAAACGCACTAACGCGTCTAGATAGTGTCGATTGTAAAATGACGCAACGGCCGGTTGTAACATCGACACAATATATACCTACATTATGTCGTACATTATATACATGTATTATTATAAAAATAGGAAATACAGAATCGTAAAGATAATATGAATTAACGTTATATTCTATGAAAAAGTTATTGTACAACGTTTATATGTTTTCAAACAATTATGATGATTCTACTCGTTTAATTTGTTTCGCGTTTCGCCTTGTAAGGGCATTATCAATTTAACAATTTGACTCGACAACTTGTATTTATATCTGGAGGACAGCTATATAATTTTATTTGCATGATGTGAAAAGGGACAACATTATTCGTTGAAATTCTGAGCCCTTACAAGGCGAAACGAGTAGAATCAATAAAACAAGTATTTTATTTTTACATACCTATGTGATTCTACAAACTTACCATGGAAATAGTACAAATTTTATTTGATGCTGCACTTTCTTCTTCTGTTCAGTTTCATCCTGGTGATTGAACAACAAAGAGCCTTTTTATTTAGGAGAACACATTCTTATTGTGAAGTTGTAATTATTCAGAACATAGGTCTATTTATATAATTATTTAATATATTTAATTCATATTTAAAATATCACAGACCTATGTTCTGAATAATTACAACTTCACAATAAAAATGTGTTCTCCTAAATAATAAAGTTGTATCAATGTGTCCAAAATTTAATAAAAATGAATTGATTATTCTGGCATCTGCTATCAGTTTACTCAAAGGTATTTGAGATTCTGTAAAAATAAGGTAGATGGCTCTGTCAAATGATGGAACGATTAAATGTATTAATATCAAAAAAAGGTAACATATAGGATCAAAAATTGTCGCTAAAAATAATGTCGCTGTAGCTTAGTTGGATAAAGCACCTTCCTCGGTTAGGAAAGAGATCCAGGTTCGAATCCCGGTGGTGCAACAACAATTTTTTTCGATAAAATTGATTTTATATGTATATCTTTATAATTAATATATTTAATTCATATTTAAAAGAGCCTTTGAATTTTTTTTAAATTACAGTGGGTAGAGTACATCTATCATTTGACTCATGAATTTTGTACAGGCAATGACGCAACTGTAACAGCCAACATTATTTGTGACGTGTACAGTAGTGACGCAAAAAAAGTTCGGTAACCCAATGGTGGTTCCGATCTAGTTACCAACAATAATAGAACCACAAACCGGTCGATATTTGAAGGTTGATGAAGATATCATACGTTGATGGTCAAGAGTTGGTTGGTATACCATCGCATTAAAGATGGAAGTGGACCGTGGTGAGGCATCTCCCTCACTCATCAACTTTCGGCGACCGACATAGTGATTAGGGTAAGATGTGCTAATGGTGACCCAGCGCAAACTGAAGGAACTAAAAATTGATATAATAATCACCCACCATATTCTCATGACCTTGCGCCCTTCGACTATTGTATAATTAGGTCATTACAATTTTTTTATAATAATTCAATACTATAACAAAAAAGTGTATAAAAGTTCCCATTGATTAATATTTTGCTAATTGGTGCATTTTGCCGATGTATAGACTAACGGAATGGTGAGAGATTTATCATATCCTATATTATATTAATATTAGGAGAACACATTCTTATTGTGAAGTTGTAATTATTCAGAACATAGGTCTGTGATATGTTAAATATGAATTAAATATATTAATTAGAAAGATATACGTATAAAATCAATTTTATCGAATAATATTGTTGTTGCGCCACCGGGATTCATAATTCTGGCGTCTGCTATCAGTTTACTCAAAGGTATTTGAGATTCTGTAAAAATAAGATAGATGGCTCTTTCAAATAATGAAACGATTAAATGTATTAATATCAAAAAGGTAACATATGGGTTCGAAAATTGTAACTAAAAATATTGTCGCTGTAGCATAGTTGGATAATGCACCTTCCCCGGTATGGAAAGAGATCCAGGTTCGAATCCCGGTGGCCCAACAACAATATTTTTCGATAAATTGATTTTATATGTATATCTTTCTAATTAATATATTTAATTCATATTTTTATATTAATATACCTACATAATATTTAATTCAATTTTTTTTGAAAAATAAATTTCTATCAATATACGTAAAAATTAACCAATTATATAAGGATTTTCATGATGGCGGCGGCAACATGTATTTTATTATTAGAAAATGTTCGTACATTTTATCCATACCAAGTGCAGGGACAAACAAGATGAAAAGAAACGACAAAATTACTTAGATAATTACATTTTATGTTAATATTTTTGTAATCATGAGTTAATAATTTCCAGAGTCCAGATTTAAGATCCTTCCTAATATCTATCCACCCAATTCTCCTAATCCCAGGTGTCATAACTTCGTCTAGGTGACCAATTAACTTATTAACTCAATAATTAAACTAACGCCGTTTCTCCGCGAAAGTAGGGAGAGAGGATAGAGTGCCACACTCTTCTGACTTGGCACACAATTCTCGCCTTGTCCACATTCATACACCTCCTTGTACAAGTCCGACGATTATTAAGATTTCTAACAGGACCATCTTCCAGTATCTGGTTTATCTGATTGTGCCAAATCTTCCGCGGACGTCCTCTACTTCTGGTGTCACCGACACTTGCGTCATACTCGTATATCTTTCTTACCAATCTCTCCGTAATTAAATACAGTCCCAAAAACTAAATTGATCCATTTGATCACCGTCACCCACTTTGCAACGAATGGCAAAATAATTACAAATAAAAATTCATCAAATAGTAATCCGAAAAATACTGCACAACAAAATAATCGAACTTAATTATTACGTGTAATGTAGATCTAGATAGTAGGTACAACTTAAAAATGAACTAGGAATAAATTGAGACTACTCGAAGTCAACTTCATAACCGGTTTCAGAACAGCTGATTCGAAACAGCATATCTGCCGACATATTATATTCTGATAATGTACCTAAATAATAAAATAACAATGTAATGTAATTAAACCTACCTATTTACATATTAAATAATTTATATAAATAAATACATATTATTTATTTAATACACTTTATATAGTAATTTTTAAAATGGTTAGGCTTAATTAAATTCACTGAAATTTCGTATTTGTTCAAATCATTAAAATTTCGTTCGCTATTCATTAAAAAAACCTACTTAATGTTTGACAGTTTCGAAATTATATGACCTTAGAGTTGAATAAAATACCCAGTGTTTACTTATAGGATCTAGTAAATTTTTCATTCAGGTATATAATAATTTTCTACTCTCAGAACCACTATTTGATTAATTATGTATTTTAAATATGAATTAAATATATTAATTAGAAAAATATACATAAAAAATCAATTTTATCGAAAAATATTGTTGTTGCGCCACCGGGATTCGAACCTGAATCTCTTTCCTAACCGGGGAAGGTGCATTATCCAACTATGCCACAGCGACAATTTTCGAACCTATATGTTACCTTTTTGATATTAATACGTTTAATCGTTCCATTATTTGAAAGAGACATCTACCTTATTTTTACGGAATCTCAAATACTAAATTAAATTTTGGACACATTGATACAACTTTATTATTAGGAGAACACATTATTATTGTGAAGTTGTAATTATTCAGAATTATTCAATTATTTTATTATTATTTATTTATTTGAAAATATCACAGACCTATGTTCTGAATAATTACAACTTCACAATAAGAATGTGTTTTCCTATTAATTTTATAGATATAATAACATAGGACATATTTATTTAACAACGCATATGTCTTGCAATCACCCAGTAAATCATATTCCAAAACACATCAAGGTCACAAACAAGTCCTACTTTTGACTACATTGAATACATTCATATTTTTGGTTGTTTTATATTGTTATAGATGTAACTTGTCAAGAAGACGATCAGCCCAAAAGGGCAGAAAATGTCAGGGATTTGTTCAACACAACGTCTTGTCTAGACCCACCCTACAGATGTCCACACCCAAGGATACAATTTTTTATGTACACCAGGTAAAATATTTCAGTCATCATTCTATACCTTTAAGCACCGGAGCAACTCTTCCTCGTGGTTTCTCAGCCGTTCAACAACTCTATTTTTGAAAAGCGTAGGTGACAGAATTTCCTCTTTGTGTTGGAGTCTAATATGTTATAAGGTTTGGGTACTAGGTATAGGAAATGTCTCTGTCCAAATATTGTATATGTTGTTCTCAGCGGCGTGCAGTCAGTACATTGAAATAAGCTATACTTGACTAGAATTTCTGCAAAATAAATCTAAATAAAATGTGCATCTCGTAATATTCCTATTGCAATTAATTTCATATTATTTATATTTTAATATATGGTAGCATTGTGGCAGATAAATATTTAATTTCACTTTATTTCTTAAAATATATAATTAAGGACAGCTTATTTTAATATACTGACTGCACGCGCCTGGTTGTTCTAGTCTTGTAATGGCGTATAAGCATACGATGTAATGAGTTATCATTGTGATAAAAAATAATTTCTGATCTAGATTAAAGTTGATGAATTTTAGACAGATCAAGTATTTGAAGAGTTGCTACGCAGAGTTTAAAAATGTTTTCCTGTATCGATCGTGTATTATCGATTTTTGTGCTTATCGATAAGAGGGTTTAGATTATTTTTCGCGGCACTCCCCAACCCTATGATTCCATAGCTTAGTATTGATTGACACAGGACATAGTAAACCATTTTCAGCGTCTCCTTATTCAGAATGTTGTGTATGTTTTTGAATATGAAAAATAGCTTTCTGACACGAGAGGCTAGATCTTTTATGTGTGTATCCCATCTTAAGCTATGATCAATCCAAATACTTAAATATTTGATCTTATCAGTGCACTTGAATTCTTCACACATACCTTGGTTGGTCCTGTTACATGTATGGATGCCCATTTTTTGGAAATACACCGGTTGTCCCGCTTTTTTTATGGAGAACATTAGATATTAACTCTTTTTTTTGTGTTTAATGTTAATAAGTTAAAGTCGAGCAAATTTATAACCATTTTCATTCCCTGGTTAGCTTTTTCATGCAGCCCTTCCCATGATTTGTCTCTGAATAGAAGAACTGTGTTGTTGTTGTTTACCATTGGTGTTAGCTTTAAAGGCCTAAGGGACGGAAAATCCAAAAAACAAAACTTCCAAGTCCTCCAAGTTAGACGGTTCAGTGTATGTCTAACAACCCTTCCCTTGAAAAAAATGAGCATGTTAAAAATACAACACACCTTGAAAATTTTCAAAATAATATAATAGTCATAAGTTGCCAATTCGTACACATTAGTAAAACTTATAAATAACTAAATAAATTCTGCGCAGATATTTAATAGGTAACTTAAAATGGATCTGGCATCAGTTAAAAAAATGAAATGATTTTTAATATACTTCATATACTTATATTGTTTTACAATTCTCAACAATAATTTGGAAAAACATCATCAAATTTCAAACAGTTTTTAAACCATTAATTGTATACATATATTTAATAAACCATTTGTTATATTATGCATAAGTATTATAGGTTACATATGTACTTTTTAAATTTTATAATATATAGAGCATTCAATGACACAACAAATAACAAAGTCTTGTGAAAATAGTGTTAACTTTTATTGGGTGGGTAAATATTTAGATCTGTAAACAAGCTGGCTCCACCAAAGCTATATAATTGTACGTATAATATTAAGCATTGTATTTTATATGCTAGTAACTATATATTTTTATTTAATTTTTTTGATGTAATATTGTTTTAATTACTCACGATGATATAAATCAGCATTAATTTTGTTAAACTCAACTTATCGATATTTGTTTGGGACATGTATTTATTGTCATAAATATATTAATTACTTTGAACAAAATAAAGCTTTATTCTCCCCTCCCTCCCGACCACACGCTAACCAGTCAATAAGCGGCCCTGCATTGGTACAGTTCAGTGAAGGTTGTTATCAATTTTGAACACGTCAGAGTCTGTATTGGTGTTTTGAACCTTTAACGACATATTGTGTGTTATTATAATCCTACACAGTTCACTTTTGGAGGTGTCAACAGAATCGGGTCTGTGGTGAGTGCCTTTTCCTTCCTGTCCTTGGTTTGTTCCAGTATCTATGCTTGTATCTAACAATATCTATGTGCCACATATTTCAGTTGTTGCAATAATTATTGAATAAATATATTTAATGAATTGTTTAATTATAGCCTAATTATTAAAATATATTATAAAATTTATTTTTGTTTTTTATTAGTGTAGTAGGCAATGTTAACATTAATGTATGTCTTTACGAGAAACATATTATTGAAATAATTTATAAATACTCTTATTTTACAGGAAAACCCAAGAACTCGGGCAGCTTATTGATGTCACAAATCCTAATTCACTATTCAGATCAAACTTTAACCCTAATCACCCCGTTAAAATAGTTATTCATGGATTTGGTGGAGGACGGAACCTTTCTCCGAGCACAGACATGCGAAAGGCTTACTTTACAAGAGGAAACTATAACATATTTATAGTTGACTTTGGATCTTTAGTTAAGGAACCTTGTCTGAGTCAGGTGACCTATCAAACTTAACTTAAAACTACAAGTATAAACTCTTATGCCCCGTGTCCACGAATGAGATTTTTAAGAGATTTTCGACTAGATACAATCTCTGAAACACTGATTTTGCTCCCATGAGATTCTTTGGAGATAACTCTCGACTTTCTTAGACCCCATGTACACACCATGTCTCAGAGATTGTGTCTCGCACCTTACTTTACGAACATCAAATGTCATTATTGTTGATCAGTTGTGTGATCTTCTCAGCAGTAGTTAAAACTGAATAAATGCTTTAGTTCCTTTTGTTAATGTTTAATGACTTATGCTAACTTATTAGAATAAATAATTGTACAGATGTATCATAAAAGACATTTGTATACACGTGTCAGATCGACCGTTGTGTACACTGGTTTAAGTTTTTGTCTCTTTCAACCAATCTCAAGCTGATCTCTGAATTCATCTCCAGATCAACATTTTAATGTGTACATGGTGTTGGTCTAAAGTGAATCTCTGAGATTATGTCTCCTTCCGTGGATGTGGGTGTTTGTGTTTTTCTGCATAGAACCTAATATATTCTGACCCTGAATCTTGAGGTATAAGAATAATCCTTGTGTACCTTGTGAAAATATTTATACAAATTTATCACTTGTGTAAAATTAGGTGCTGTCTAGCTGTCCTGATTTAAAATTAATGATCAGTTTGTATGATTTATTATAAATACTACATGTTCAAATTAAAAACAATTGTACAGAAGACTATTGGTTCGAGTACATGTTGTCATAATTTAGTATACAGAGCACCTGAGCTCTAATTGTGGGAATTTTTTTAAGTAAAAGATGAATGCTTTGAGTTTTTTCAATTAAATTGCACATATATATTGTGCAATTTCATTACAAAACATAACTACATACCTCAAATTACCAATTGATTACTTTTACACATATTCAAATATAATCCATGTCAAATAAAAATCTACACGTGTAATTAGTTTAAAGAGTTAAAACTTATTGTTCTAGAAAATAGTACATATCATATGTGTTCACTGTAAAAGTTATTGATTGGTTAATCAAATGAGAGATTTGCCATGTAATTACAAGGCGCGTTTTTTAAGTACCAGATTTTTTTTTTAAAGAAACTCGACATCATCTTTACAACACTTTACTTTCTTCGAACGCGATACACCTTAAACTACTTCTCAACATAGTCGCCACCATTATTAAGGAACTTGTCATATTGGCGCATCAATTTTCGTATACCTTCATCTTAGAACGACGCCGCCTGGGATGATACCATGTCTGTACTCTGTCTTTGAGTGTTCGTCATCAAAACGCTTACCACCAAGGACACTTGCCTGAAGATGGAAATCACTCGGCACCAAATCAAGACAAAACAGGACACACTTGGCGATAAATATCAACTGGATTCATATTTCGTGCATTCAAAAAACGAATCACAGACCGTATCTCACAGATCTTTTGAGTCTTGAACATTTCAACCACTCACTACAAGATGGCCACACTATTTAAATGTCTCTAACGTTGCATGCGGTGAGTCAACAGATGAAGTAAACCAGTGCACATGAGCAACATAGCAACAGCAGCACTATACCGGGAATATCCGGCAATGGTACTTACTTAAAAAATGTGCTTCGTATAATATGATGTATATGGCTTTTCAAAGAAGCACAAAAAATATTTGTAGATTTATAATAAATGTAATATATTTTGAGCACTAATATATAAGTTATAAACTGTAAATGTTCCATTTTCCAGCATTTTTCAGTAAAATAGTAAACTTGTAACATTTACTGGATGAATGATAAATAAAATAAAATAAATTTACTTGCACTAGATAGCGTGGTCCCCCCGTTTTTGTAGTCAGTGTATTGCCCAGTTGGTGGAATATCTCCAGTATCATCCCCGAGGAGTTCAACCAGATAAGCTACATCTGATTGGATACAGTGTTGGTGCTCATATTGCTGGACTTGTTTCCAACCATCTTCAACGAGGAAAACTTGGAAGGATCACTGGTCAGTATTGTTTTACATTATGTACCAACCGCAACTTTATCTTAACTAAGATTAAATAATAATTGTTTTCTCTCCCAAGCAAATGTATTGATATATCTACTTTATCTACTT
The DNA here is from genome assembly GCA_031772225.1 of Eubasilissa splendida. NCBI lineage: Eukaryota > Metazoa > Arthropoda > Insecta > Trichoptera > Phryganeidae > Eubasilissa > Eubasilissa splendida. The sequence continues at coordinate 29,239,294 of CM062849.1, read as the reverse complement.
ACTTACTTACTTACTATCACACCGTTTCTCTTCGAGGGTAGGCAGAGAGGTTAGAGCGCCACACTCTTCTGTCCTGACACAATTCTCGCCTCGTCCAAATTTTTACCTGATCTTGTCAAGTTTTCTGCAGACTCCTTCTACTTCTGGTGCCACTTAAACAATCCTTTTTTAATCTTATTCACTATGCTATTTATTATGTGTCAGTACCAGAACTACATTGTGTACCACCAGTCTTGCCTCGGTTGACATGTCCCCATTAGATATTATACAATTTGTTCTCTGCAGTCACCCTCCTTTCGATATCTTTTTCAGCATTTCCGTTTCTCTCAAACATACTTCCCAAATACACAAACTCGTCTATTTGTTTTTTATCTACTTGAATATTTAAAATCATTGTCTATTTACAGACTGAGTTACATATAGTATAGTATACAGACAAAATTAATGTTCGATTGATTAACCACATCATAAAACTGCATGTTAAAAATGTTTATTTTATAATACAAATATGAAAAATACAAAACATGAATCATATCTATTAGCCCACTATCAGAAAAACAATACTTCATTTTGCAGATGATATTGTGACTTTTTAACATGATCCAGACAACCTTCAAAACAGAATGCAGAATTCGATGGCAGAGCAGGATTGAAAATAAACATCACAAAAATCTAATTAATGATGATCTGCTTTGTTGACTCAACAGTCGTACTTGTTAAAAGAACCCAACATGAACAAGTCGATAATTATGTGTACCTCGAACAGAGGTCAGCAGACCGCGGCTCGCGAGCTGCATGTGGCTCTTTCCATAGGCATTTGCGACTCTTCAAATCCTGCTCATATTTTCATCTACTATCATTTTTGATACATGGAATAGTTTGCCTGCAACATATGACACAATAAAACAAATAGTATTTGTCACTCTCTGTGTCTTTGGCTCTACCCATTTATGCGAATTAACACTATTCTCCATGAATTAAATACAAAATAACCGATGATAATTTACAAGCATACCTAAAATTGAAAACAAGTACATAGTTACTCGCCAGACATAGCAAAGCTTTCGAAAGCGATGCAATGTCTCCATTTTGTATTAGTGTTTAATAATTTAGGTTTTCTGGTTTTATAAGTAGTACATTGGGCTACTGAAGCTTATAACTCCCATATATATTATATTCTTCTAAGGAGTATTATGAATCTGAATTTTAAATATTAATCTTGATTTTATCTCATTTTTTCATCATTAAAATGTATATAGCTACAGTGAAAATGTATGTTGCGACTCCATGAAATTTTTGAGTATCTGTTTACTTAATATTTGGCTCTTCTCACTGGAAAGTCTGCTGACCTAAAACAATAATTTTCTATAACAGGAGGCATTTCTGAAGAAAATGTTCGCAGATCAATTTCAGCAAGCTGGGTTGGAGTGAATTTGGGCATTTGAATATGATTTTAAAAAGTGATCTTCCATTGTATCTGAAACAAAAAAGTGTTCAATCAATGCATACTTCCAGGGTCCATATGGCTGTGAAACTTATAAAATTTCCATTAACTGAGTATTGTAAAGAGGCCTGGAAAGATGTATTCTGGGCTTTACACGAAAGATAGAAATGTGTGGATAAAAGAACAGACAAACGTAGTAGATGCAATTGTATATATGTACCAAGAAAATGAAATGACAATGAGGAGTATGCATCATTCAGAGGGCGAGCAATCATCAAGTGTATGCACTCATCCAGTGGCACCTCAGAAAAATCAAAAGGCCGACAGGTTGCCCTTAAAATGATGATAATAACTGGAGGATGAATTTTCTTTATCAATTAATCTTACAAACCATCTGATAGAGTTGAAGATGTTGTATAATATATTTATTTTCAGGGCTTGATCCAACAATAGTATTTTATATGGGAAATAACAGATCCCGGGATTTGGATCCAACGGATGCACATTTCGTTGATGTTTTACACACGGGGGCTGGTATATTGGGCCAGTGGGGACCTAATGGTCATGCTGACTTTTACTTAAACGGAGGAACAAGTCAACCTGGCTGCGCTCATGATACAATATTCAGTAAGTCATGATAAATAATTACTACTAGAATACTCATTAACATCAGTGCTTTGGGGCTCACGTTAGATAGGGACCCAAAACATTCCATCTGGCATTGATATCTTTGCGAGTATCGATATCTTTCCCAGCGTTTATAGTAATCCACATCAAAAAATAATTTAAATAATCGTTTCTCACACGTATTACAAAAACGTGTGAAAACATTATCAATGTATACAGTAGCAATACCTGCTCAGTGGTGTAACTATGCCAATTCAGTGCATTGGAACCAAAGATAAATGGGTCTAAAGAGTTTACGCCCTACAAACCACTAGAAATCAATATTTTGCAAGTATCGATAAGCGTTAATAATAGAGATGGTAAAATCGTTATTTAAACCGTTATTGTGACTCTAATTGTGTTCTATTATAAAGATAATTGATAACTGATTAATGTAATTCTTCGAGCAATGACTGGTACACTAGAAAGAGAGCCTCCGACAGTTACATCTTAGTTACCAATCATCGATACAATCACAGTCACGTAACAGTTTACCATCACTAGTTAATAGTACACAACAAGGAAGGGAATAATAAATTTGAAAAAATCATTTGTCACGTCATGTCAAAACATTAACGATGTTTACAGCAGCAGCATTATTCCAACTAAACTATCTTTAACTAAAATAAAATTATTATATATTTACGTTGATTATTATATTTATGAACCCAAATATGTATTTCAGACTGATAAAAAAAAAACATGGCAGATTTTGAGTCATTTCGCGTTATGTTGGGTTTTGTTCTCCCTAACATTACACTTAATATTACTAGCTAACAAAGTGTATTTTATAAATGAAACATAAAATCCAAATCCATAACTCGAATTTTTAAAAAAAGTATTATAGCGGATTTAGATATTCAGTGACACATATTATGCAAGTGCCTTCCAATGTGTAAATAATATATAGGACACGAGACTTATTATGTTTTTATTATTTAATGGATAAATCACGCAACATATACTAATATTCATATATCTTATATACAATTCTTATTTAGGGAGCAATTTTTTCCATTTTTTGCAGTTACACCACTGACATGTTTGGTTAGGGAACAGACTTGCTTTAAAGTGAAAATCACCTTAAAGTGAAGCGAGTATTCTTTAAATTGCAAGTGCATATAAATGCTTAAGTACGCTTATGTTTTTTCATGAAAGTATCAATATTATGAGAGACTAATTTTGTTCTTGCTGTTTAATAAATAAACTAACCAGAACTAATATTTATATACAATACTTATTTCGGGATCCATTTTTCTTTTCTTCGTTGGGACTTAATTTTTGTAGTTACGCCATTGACCTAGGGTGCATGTACATAAATAAATCATTGCTCTTAAAATGTGCATAATGTAAATAATACAGTCATTCATATTATGGTCATCAATGAGTCTGCACTGTCTTATGCATGTTTCAAGAGCAAAGACCCATTTGTATACATACACCCTAGGTCAATATCATGACTACAAAAATAGGGTCCCATTGACAGACCGACCAATTGACGTATGCTGACCTTTACTGTCAAATCCTCAAAACTCAATTGAAACATTTTAACTATATACACCGCAGACCACCAAATATATAGACATGAACTAATGCAAATTTCTTGTCCCAATATTTTCATTTTGGTATCACCCACATGATCATTTTGGTACAACTTACACAATCAAATAGCTTTGAGAATATTTTTAAAAATATGTCTTGATTTGAACAAAAATTTAATCGCTGACAATATAATATGCATTAATATAAAAAATATGTTTCGTTTACCCAGAGATTTAATTTTCGAAGAGTAAATACTTTTGCTGTTGCATAAATGTGTCATAAACTATCGGATTTATGTTTCCACCAAGAATGTATGTAGAATACCCCTCGTCCCACTACTAATGTTTCAAACCCCTCTTCAATGTGTACACTTTATTTCATGTCTATTCATTAACTGATCTGTGATATACACCCTTTAAGCTGAGATAAAATAAATAATCTTTTAAATTTCCTTGTTTCATCATCCATATCGGTCCCTCATGACTGAGGATCGCGATCTCTAAAATGGTTCAAATGGTATGGAGACATTACGCATTCATGTTTACCATGTTTAATATTGATTAAACTAAATGTAGGCTAGAATCTATGGTCAAAAACTAAAATCTTTTAACTACCTTACTGGATTTCCATTCAAAACATCTATGAATAAAACCTAAAAGCTTGTTACCGACTTATTATAACAAAGTACTGAACCATTAAACTTTTTCAATAATAGATGACTCTTTTTGAATAAAGTTTCAAAATTATTAATAAAAAATGTTAATACTAATTTATACCATATTATTATCATTGTACTAATAATAAATATAATTGTATCTATTTATTATCTATGATGCATTAGCTGCTGTATTGTATATGTGTTAGTTTGATACCTCCATTAATAGAGTGCCAAATAATATTGTATATATTTGTGGTACTCCAAAATCTTAGCCTATTCAGTGTAATAGCATCTAACTAGATTTAAACTAATTAGTTACACTGCGATTCATCTGTTAATTATTTAATTTGTTATATATATATATATAGACCTCGTGCCAATATTTATTTTATATTTAATTTGTTAATTTTTTAATTTAAGTACTTTTGATCTTCTCTATTCAATAAAAACACTTTTCATCCAATCCTAGAAACCTTGTCCTGCGATCATACAAAAGTAACGCCGTACTTCATCGAATCCATCAACAGTCCGGAGGGATTCTGGTCTGGACCATGCCCGAGTCTTGTTTCTTACTTGATCGGTTGGTGTGAACCCAAGGACACTGAATATGTTTTAATGGGCGAACATGTAAGCCATGAGTAAGTATTTCAAGAAGTTTAATTTCCTAAGAATATTGAGAAATGAATAAAAAAAGAATTTACTAGTGTTTTTGATTTACACATAAGTGTATATATGAATTTAAAAAAAAAAATTATTTATCTTACTGAGGTTCATAAATTGAAATAATTTATTTTCAATACATATTTACATAATTTATTACTATGAGCATTTAAAATCAGAATTTATTTTTCCCTTACTTGGATAATTAAATCTTAATTTAAATAATTATAATAGAATGTTACTACAATAATATAAACGTGAAATATACTTCACACTCCTGCTGTATTCTAGAATAAAGAATTGGTTTTACAATTTAAGAATTTAAATTTCAGTTACACTTGAATACTAATATTTTTTGTCATATTTGTTGATCTACGTTAACAGGATCGAAAATGTGATTTATATTTTTAGTTGTAAAATATTTTTTTAAATGTAGCCCATGTATGATGAAATGTGTTAAAGATAAAACAGATCAGATAATGATAATATGTAAGTTACAAGTACTTAACTATCATTGGTTAGTTAGTACTTCTGTTTGAATGAGCGCTCTTTAATTGATGGTCGGATGCAGTCTGCAAATTTATTTTAATGGACCACAACTATTTTGGCTTCTCTCCTCAAAATGCCGGTATTAAAACAACTTTTTGGATCTCACATTGTTGATTCATATATTATCTGTCTATTAATCACAAAATTCAATACAGTCTATACATAATGCAATCTAAAGCAATATTATGTATGAAAGAACAATTCTATGCATAAAGAGAAATTACTAAATGCTTTACATATTTAGATTTGTATGAAAAGTAATTTCAATACTCAATACGCAACAAAATATATATAAATAATGATTTAATCTGCGGGCACTTTATTTGGTTAAAAACACACATTGACATTGAGAAATTGGACAGTGCTAGGCTAAAGCCAACTTACAAAATGTTATTTTAATTTGAATATGTATACATAAGTATATGTATTATTTTTAATATATATTCAAGGATTCATGGTATCTTAACCTGGATTTGATTTGAAATAATGGTTAATAAAACAGACTACCAAATATATAGACTTGAACTAACGCAAATTCCTTGTTTCAATATTTGCATTTTGTTGTCACCCACGTGATCATTTTGGTACCACTTACGCAATCAAATAGCACCGAGACTTTTTTTAAATATATGACTCGATTGGAACGAAAATTTTAACAATGACAATATAATGTTGCTGACTCGAGAAAAGTCTTCGATAGTATTTCCCACAACAATCTAATATGACATTTTCAAAGTAAAATTGACTGGAAAAATTATATCATACGCCAACAACAATTGTTGATGGACAAGACTGGAATACTACAAACGAACATGTAAATAACGTCATGAACACACTCAAATCCAGGTTCGATAGTAATTTACTTTAATTATACTCCGAAAAAACTTATTACATTCCCTTTTCAATCAAAAGTCCTAAAACACTGCTCCATATAAAAATTACTATCCGTAGCGACAACTGTAACAATATTACCTGTAACGACTCATGTACAAACTTAAGCCCAAAAAAAGAAATAAAATAACTCGAGGTAATTATTGATCAATATTTAAAATGGCACAGTCACATTAGCGAACTAGTGAAAAGAATAATGAAATGTATTTATATATTCATAAGATTAAGAAACATTTTAAGTATAAATAATTTTATAAAGGTATATTTTGCTATTTTTCACTCACTACTCCGGTATGGAATAATTGGGTGGGGAGGAGCATACAATAATATAATGAACTCGGTAAAAATAATACAGAAAACAATCATCAAAGTAATATTAAAAAAAGATCAACTTTTTCAACACAAACACTTTTTGCAAAATTTCCAGTTCCCAAAATAGAAAACATTTACAAAAAAATTGAAACAAAAATTCAAAATTAAAATTTGAAACAAGCACATCATTAAGGTTTAAAAATAACTTTAAAATCCCTAAATGTAATACCAAACACTATCAGCAAAATTTTGTATACTTAACAATTAACACTTCAGAAACACATAATTAAAAAATAAACAATATTATAGAACTCTTCAGAAGTACACAAATAGACAATAAATAAAATATATAAAATATTATATAAAAATTATTATAGTGTAACTCCCTCTCCAAGCACAAGAGCTAGTCTCTTTTTTGGAGAGGTAATCGAAAAAAATAAATAAAATATGCATTAATGTAAAAATTACATTTTGTTTAAAAAAAGATTTAATTTTCGAAGAGTAATACTTTTACTGTTGCATAAATGTGTCATAAAATGGATTTATGTTTCCACAAAGAATGTTTGTAGAATACCTCTCATCCTGCAACTAATGTTCCAACCCCCTCTCCTATATGTACACTTTATTTCATGTCCATAAATTTACTGGTCTCTGGGTTTTGTATAAGATACAATTACATTTTCAGGTGTGTTTTTTTTCAATTAACTAATTAAAAAATGTTTATGTTTGTTTTTTAGCGCACGAGGAATTTATTATGTATCGACAAATGCTAAACCTCCATATGCCAAAGGTTTTCCTGGAAAAATAAGTGAGTCATCTGAAGAACGATGATAAATATATCCTCATTTAGGGAAAGTCATTAGATTATAAATAAGTTCGGTTGTGATTGCGTAGTATTACATTTATAAATTAAATGTTTTTTAACGTGTTACCTAATACAAAATATTTTTCTTCTTTTAAACTTGTATATAAATAATGTGTTATTATATGAATTATTTTGTACCTAAATTATTTTTAATTATATATACAAAAACTGCTTATTTCGAAAGAGGAATAAATCTACTAAATTTATACATTAATAATTACATAAATTAATTGCAAAATAATGTTTTTATTTATAGTGAGCAACTTACAATCATGTTACAGTATATGTGTATATTGTAATATTAGAATTTCAAAAAGAAATTGATCTAGGACATATTTTAAATTAAATATTAGATGTAATGTATTTTCTGATACACACATCTAGAGCGACAACTTACCCCATATAAGTTTACTGTTATTTTATTCTAATGAGAAGATGGCTTTGGAAGTGAAAGGAAAAACGATCTGGAATGTTAGGAGGAAAAATTGATTTGAAATAAAATGTTCAACAATTACCAAATATAAAGTGACTCATTATTTTACAAATTCAAACCTTTGATTTTTTTAAATAGAAAACTTTAATAATGCAAGGCAGATTTGAGTAAAAATACTAAAATTAATTTGAATATTTTCATCATAATTTACATTACACACTTTTCTAAATCAATATCCAAACATTGTCGTTCTGCTACGCCCTTGATCCTGATAAAGGTGCATTCTGTAACTTTTGTAACCAAAATTGAATATTTTCCTGTTAGAGATATAAACATAAACTTGATGATTGTTGTGTTCAATAATAATACATGTATATATTTTGTATACGTACATATACAGTAGATATTACGTTTGTGAGCGAAAACCATTGCTTTCATTTGGCCGTTGAAATTACTATTGTGTTAATAGCAGATTTTAGTAGCTGCAAATCCTTCGGGATATTAGCATGGTCATCACTTATGCTCCAATACTAAGTTGTCTGATGTCCACTACTTGAGAAGTCAAATTCCTTGGAGAATTTGAAATTGTGAATTCAATTATGTGACATACTCGTAAATGTCCGCAAAAGAAAGTGAGATGTTGGAGTTGAGCTGGAATTTATAAAAAAAGTAGCGGGAATCCATCCCACCACAGAATAAAAAATATTAATGAATTATTTAGTTGAGAATTCCACATTACTAAATTAAGAGTTTGTACTATCTACCTACTTTGCAAGTTGATAATGTTAAATTTAAGAAAAATTAAGGTGATATAATTGTATTTAATTATTTGATAAAATAATTTACCCATGTCAATCTGCCACACAGTTATAGATCATTATTGAAACGCATAAATGTACAATATTCGAAGTTTGTACAATACTGCCATCTTTGTTTTGTTTTTAAAACCACATCTGATTATTTTAAATTTAAGTACATTGGTCAGTCACCAGATTATCTATCCTAAAAGTTGTAGGAGGCATGAACGAACTGGCCTATTTATGATGTGTCTGTCAATATCATGAAGAGTAGTTTTTATAAAATTTAAAAAAAATAACAATTTTAACCTTGACAATGAGTTACTAGATTTAAATAATAATTTTTCATTTTATTTTAATTTATATTTTATTGTTGCAAATGAAAATTCAGTGATATATAAATATATGAGTCTTAAAATGAAATGGTATCAGTCTAGTTATGTCACATGTACATTTTATGAAGTTTATTGTATTAATTATTAGATATTATAAATGTGTGTACATAATAAATGAACAGGTGAAAAGAAAATAATGCTTTTGCTTTAGCTGCCCACTCCAATTATATAATATGTAGGTAATTAAGTAACTAGTTAACTTACCATCACACCCTTTTTCCATAGAATAAAGCGCCACATTCTTCTGTCCTGATTCAATTCCTACATCTCCTCATGCAATTCATACATCTTATCATACAAGCTCATCAATTATTAAAGCTTTGGACAGGACCGCAAGTACTTAATTAATGTTCAACTTGTGTATGGATAATTGTGTGAAAGAACTATGAAGAAACTGGGCGATTTGATTGTATGCTGCTTATTATATGCTGAATGGCGAATAATGAACAAGAATTAGAGTCTAGTGAGTAGAATGTACGATGTATGCAAGGAAAGCGACCTTATTATGAATGTCAACAAGTCGAAAGAGATGGTATTCAAGAAGGAAGAAAGTAAGACACCGTGCAAAATACTTGTAGGTAATAAATGTTTAAGACGAGTAGATGAATTTGTGTATTTGGGAAGTATATGTTTAATAGAAACGAAAAGGCTGAAAAACATATATCAAAAAGGCTGAGAAACATATATCGAAAAGAGGGTGACTGGAATAAAGTGAATGGCGCTTTGAATGGAATTATGTCTTACAGGAACTTGTCAACAAAGGCATGACTAGCGGTACACAATAGAGTCCTGGTACCGAAACTGATGCATGGAAGTGGGGCATAAAGTTATATGTGGGAGATCTATTTATGACAGTTAAAAATGAAGAAATAAGGAAAGAATGTAAAGCTGATCTTAGTATAGTGAGTAAGATTGAGAAAGGATCACTTAGGTGGTTTGGTCATATAGAACGGATGAATGAGAAGAGAATGGTAAGAAAGACATATGAGACAAGTGTTGATAGCACTAGAAATAGAAGACGTCTGTGGAAAACTTGGCAAGACCAGGTAAACCAGATGCTGGAAGATGGTCCTGTTAGAAGCCACAATAACCGACGAGGTTGTGTGAATGTTGATGAAGCGAGAATTGTCTGTCAGGACAGAAGAGTGTGGAGCTCTATCGCCGTGATGGTAAGAAAGTATGAATAATGGAACAATAAAATGTAGAAATTGAGAACTGGGAAAATATAGGAACAAACTTATTGCTCAATATAATCTATATAAAGTTTTAGTTTAACTAAAATAAAACAACTTTTTTATTGTAGCATTAAATGCACATATTTATTTAATTAATACTTAATACACATTTCAGAATTTAAAGATTTGTTAATAATTACAGCAATGGGAACAATTTATTAATGAAATATGATGATATACACATTTATAAAGACAATATTAATATTTTTGTAATTATTTAAACAGTATATGAAGCATTGTAATATTTTAAGGTTTAATAAATATTGTGTTCAGAAATGTTTCAATAAACAAAAATACACCACATTATTTAAGTATACATATTATAAATACCAATATTCAACTGCGAAAATATGAGCATTAAATCCCGGTACTAAACAAAAAGTGCATAGAAATAATTTACCATTTAAATTTGACAAATAGTGTCCATTTACAATGAATGTTTAAAACATATTTTCACAAAAAAAATTACACTTTGAGCATAATTAATGGTGAATACAAAATATTATTTTACGAATTTGATGATTTTCTAAAACAAATTTGCATTATTTTATATTGGTTATGGTTACATTATAGGTATTTAAACGTACTTGAATATTCATTGCAAGGAATCAAAAAATTGTGCTATGTACGTATTACGTAAAAAATAAATTACTCCTAACACACATAATATGTATATATCGTAAAATCTACAAAATATTTGTGCAAATTCTATAAAGTGCAATTAAAATTAAAGAGATCACAATCACTGTGTACGAAAAAAAAAATTTTTTTATTAGGCACATAAATACTTATCTCATTAAACCGACATGGATAACAAAATATTTTAATAAATAAAAATTGATAATTATTTTAATTTGTATTGCATGATTACGCTTACAAAATATAAGCGGTGATTCTAACGTAACAGATTAATTTTTAAAAACAAATACACGGTAGAATAAAAAAAATCTATTTTAATTTGATCTTTCCCAGAAATGTGTCGGCTCAATGAGATTTAACTGTATCTGTGTTTAAGATTAACAAATAAATCTAAATGTTTTCTTAAACAAGAAATCTTAACAATTTAAGTGCATGTAATGAACACAAAACATCAAAAACACAAACATGGATATTTAATTCCATTTTTAAACACGAGCTACTCAATCCATATTGAACGTATTGTAGGTTGTCTTAGTGCGGGTGGCCGCTTTAAAAACATTTAAATAATATGCATCACTTTATACATGAAGATAATCCTTCAAACAGTTATAAGGTGATATTAATTACAATAAATTAAGTATATTTCGTAAACACGATAGTTAAAAAATAGCTACCTACAGGTATATACTCGAAAGAATACCCTTAAACGTAGTTGAAACACTTAGAAATCCATAGCCTAAGAATGTAAAATAATTTTTTTATTACAAAAATAGGCAGAAACTGATAAAATCATTGTATAACAAAATCCTAATATGTTGGAACGTTTAATAAAGCACCAATAAATATATTGAAAACAAGTTAATCACAAATCTCACTTAATACTATGTTCGGTAAATCTTATATAATTAGATTTTACCACATTTAGCTTAAATAACAAACCCATGAGAAAAATTATCGTCTACTTCCAACACGATCAAACATTTCTTCACATTTTACATTATAATCTTTTTAATTTTATTTCATTGGCTTGTTTACCATAAACGATAATACATAATGTTGCATTGCTATTTTTCTTAAAACAATTAAGATATGTCAGTTTACAAATGTAAGGACATGCCTGTGACTTTACAAACAATGCTGGTTAAGATACAATCCATTCGAATTATACCCAGCAGAAATGTTGACATCGCAGCCTTTAGTTTGAAACCAACTATACTAAAAAAAGTTATTGATGACGTTGAGTATCAAATTTTGAATGATTTATTTCAAAATATTAACAATTTGGGGAGATTTATTTTTGTATTTACATAATGCATAACACAAACAACAAATGTTACTATTTTCTTATAATACAATTTGCACATTGATTCAAAACCTTTAACATAAAAAGCATGAAATGCATTTCTTAAATTTCTAGATTATTTATAATTAGCATTGCATTTTTCTACGCATCCATTTATTGTCGACACAGCCTTATGGAGTGAGATCACCCCATACGATTATATTACAAAATGTATTAAAATACTTTTATCTACAATACCCTATTTACTACGTATGGTTTATCTGAAAATGATTATTGCAAAATGTTTTCAATGTTATAATTGGTGGTTACTGGTAAAGGTTTCAAAATTAAATCAGGCTAATCTTCTTTTATCTTACAAAAAAAAAATAGGGACAATATTCATGATTCATACACAATCGTAGCTTTCACGTCGGATGCCAGATGATCAACAGAGCTACACCAAAGAGATTCTATCGTCAATTTAATAATTTAAAAAAATATTAGTACAGCAGAACCTCAATTATCCAAGCCAAATGTATATTTTTTAAATTGCGGAGTATCGCGGTATCGTTCAAATTGTGGAGACGATTGACAAATGTGAAACAAAAAATATAATACCGTAAGAAATAAAATATCATTGTTTTATTCTTAATGTGTAAATCGGTATACTATTTCAAATGAAGTTTTTATTATGATAATACGTCACTGATAATGACCGTATTTTTCGACTTTTTGATTATCCGAGGTGGATTCGATTCGCATTACTTCGGATAAATGGGGTTCTACAATAGTAGGTATCTACATAATGTCGTTATATCTTTAACAATATGTAATAAGCTACCTATTGTACGTTTGAACATGGATGTTTGAATGTTGTGACATATTTGTTATGTTCGCTCTTTGGCTGAAAGGTAGTACTCGCATTTACAAGTTTTGGATTCCAGGAATACTATTATCACATTTGCCAGTCACTCATCATTGAATTATTAGACAAATGCATATTTTAAAACATTCGCATAATAGCTAGGAGCAATCAATCACACCATTTACCAATGTTCTACAGATGTTTTCAACAAAACACATATAATTTTGAATATAGGTGTAACATAAAAATCTGGACAGATGTTATAACATAATTCCAAGAAAAAGGTATTTATACATAAATGAAATGCTCGAAATAACGTCCTGTTATATGATACGCGTTGTTTGCTGCGTTGAACAATTAAATTTTAGAGTCATTTTCTTCAAGTCTTGTTTCATATCAAGGATCACCATATCGAGGATATTTTTTTCGGTAATGGAACATTCTAGACCAAATTTTTATATTGTTTTTTATTCAGATTCTTATGTTTTACACCTACCTATATTTAAAGTTATACACGTTTAGTTTAGAACGCTTGTATAGTAACAGACACCTGTACAGTAAAAAAATGTTGAATTTCTGTATTACAATTATAAAAACATTTATGAATGAGTAATTATGTTTCGTATTAATAAATTGACATGTTTCCTTTAATATAATATTTTTGAGTATACTTATCCTAAGTTATTTAATTAAATAAATATATCTCAATAGTGCACTTTTAACAATTGCCGGGGGATCTTGTACCCTTTTTGCCATGTGTAAGCTTCTACATTTTCGCTAAAATCCTTTTTATGTAAATAAAATAAAGGCTTTGAATTCACAAAAGCGATAAGCTTAATATCTTCAAATACAACAGAACGTGTTCTTATTTTATAAATTTTAAAATGTATTTTTTTATAATATGTATTAAGAAAACGAGGGTGCCAGTGCTGTGCTCGGAAGAGTGCTTTTTAAAATCAGCAGAAAATAATATTTTGGGGAGAAATTGTGAAGTTTGGATATAAAAACCGTGTAGGTATTATTTTACGTCAACATATATGTGCAGAAATTGTGTGCGCAGTGCGTTGGTTGCATTTTAATAATGCAAAATAAATTAATGAAAAAACAGATAACATTTATGTTTTCTTTCTAGAAGGGAGATATGTAGGTGCTGATTATATTGAAAAAAGATTTGGTGCAAAATGTGATATATACGAAAATGCAGTGCCCATAAATCATTTCCACTGTTAGTGCTTTATTCTCTACAGTTAACATTGTTCATTAAACTATGAAAATTTATGTAAACATCACTTTCTAAATATGAAATATATTGTTGTCGCTGTGAGGAAAATGCGAATTTTGTCAAAGACTACAAAATAATTAAAAAGTATATAGTTAGAAAATGTAACAAATATAACGTAAAATTTAAAAAAAAAAATTCAAGGTTATTAAATAGGTTTTGTAATAATTTAATAATTCAAATTCCTAATATTTACTCCACAATATGACTAAGTAGGAAAATCTTTTCTTTACATGAAATAGGGTTAAATCTACGAGGTCCTCAAGTCTAGGGCTTGATATATACAGGTATGTGAATTTAGTACGATAGGTTTATTCACAGATAGAATTTTAAGATGAAATGTTTCAAAAATCATCATAATTCATTTGAACAATGTTTTCGTGCAATGTGAGTGGTGTCATAGCGTGCACATAAAGAGAAATTATGTTAATTTTTCAAAAACAATGTCATATTTTTAAACATGTAAGTATATCCTAGTGATTTAATACTTAAATATGTTCTGTAGTATCTACAGATAAAATAACAAAGTGAAAAGTCAGAGCTGGAAGAACGGCTAAAAATTTGTTCTTAAAAATAAAGAAATGTATTCTTGAACTATAAATATCAATAGGTTTTATTCTAAATAATGCGATAAAAGGAGCAGTTAAAACAATTAATAAAATTTAGTTAAACAATGTAAAGTAATGAATAAAGTTTTCCTAAATTGATGTATGTGCTATTTATCACATTAAAATAAACACACAATTAACTATTTAGTCTCGATTAAAAAAATAATATAAATTTCTGATAATAATATTCCAGCTCTGACAAAAATATTTTGTAATTCTCTTACATGAATAATGGAATATTTTAAGTGATAATAACAAGAGTATATTCAAATACAAGACAGCGATATTTTTATTTAGTATATCATCTAACACGTAGATAAACATAATTTTACTTCTAAATTCAACACCGAAAATTCATTGATTACTTATGTAATTATATTTTTCAAGAATTCAACAACAATATATTTTTATTTATGTACATTTCCCATAGCAGTAAATATGTATTTACACAATATCATTTTGAAAATCCTAAACAGATTTTAATCGTTGATATAATAATTAAAATAGTACACAAATTTCCTCTATTAACCTTTCATATATATGTTAATCAAGTATGACGATAATTTAATTATTTCAAAATCTAACAAAAAAGTTAACATTCGTAAGCTGCAGTGTGAAGGTGTTAAAGTAATTAGATTTAAAATATCGTTAATAATTAAAATATAAATAGACTAGAATCAAATCTAAGAATATTTTATTATTCAAAAGTATTTGATATTTGTAAAGGGTAAAAGTGCGAGGACATAATATTGGATGTCTGTATTATATTGTGAAAGTGCTCAGAATATTTAAAAAAAAATGTTTATTTCATTTTAAATGTGCAATACGTGATAAAGAAATGCATAGGAACTACAGCTTATGAATTGAACCATTACCGAAGAGTACATATATCATCTAATAAGTCCTGTCATCTACAGTTCCATGCATGTACGTGTCCTGCGCCGGTGGCTGGACCTGCTCCTGTTCCACGTAGCTGGTAGCGAACGGATTCCCCGGGACATGCTGGACGGCTCCGTAGCTCGGCGGAGCCTGCTGACTGACCATCTGCGAGCTTGGGCTGGTATCCTAAAAGTCAGATGTTTTCATTTTAAGAGAACATTTTTTTTTATGTCACGATGACATTTGGTGAGATGATATTATCAGGCGTATTACAGCTCGGTGACACGATATTATAAAACATTATTATTTCATATTCATAACTATTTGGAACCGACACTATGAATAACTTCAAATAATTCCAATAATAATTTTATAAAAAAATTAGGTGATATCTTTATAAGTAAATAATTTTAGATGACATAAATGTCATGTTTGGTATTGCTAATAAATATATTTTTACTGCGTGACGTAACGTCTCACTGGTTTTATCATTATTGAATATTTCCATTAAACATTACATATATTTTTTAATATTCTTCTACTATTATCAGTATTATACTAAAAGTACTTTAAACTGTACTTATGAGAAAAAAAGTGTATTTAATCCTTTTAAACAAAGAAAGCGACGTTTAATTGTTTATTTTAATTTTTTAAAAAAGAGTAATAATGCTGTAGAGGTGACAGCGGCTTCGGCTGGCACCAATCATTTGACCAACAGAAACCGTCTGGAAAGTAATATTGACGAAAAAAAGATAAGTATGGTGTAACGATATAAATACGTTAGCAGTGGTATTATTTAAATCATTTAAGTAATTCGGTCAGTATTAAATTTTTTAATAATGGCAACACTCCCGCGCGTGCGCAATTGTCCGCGGTCTGGGACCGGATCGCAAACGCATCACGCGGCGCCAACAGCGCTATCGGCAGCATTTACTTGTTAACGGACATAGCGGACGGCCACCGTTATTCGTGGCTGGCCGCAACATGACAGCGGCGCTGCCGGCCGTCGAACGATTTAATTTAAAGTCGTAAATTAATAAATCTTCAATGGAATACTGACTAAGAAAAATAGTCGATTACTAGTGCATCAACTTTCTACTAATCTTGTGATAAATCCTAATTTGCATTGTATTCATATCTTCTGCAGAAATATTTTATTTCCCTCTTGGGTGCGGAATGAAGAACTCCGGAACTAATGATGGACGATGTCGAAAACGGATTGTGGATGGGTGTCCGATTGCTGGCCACGCTTTACCGATAAGGGTAGCGGATGAGCCGGACGAAATCTGTACGCGGAGACAAGAAATTATAAGTAACGAGGTCAAAACGTGGAGGAAGCTCGTCCCAAACCCAAGATCATGTATTATTATTGTTCCATTTTTTCCGTCTGCGCTGGAGTGATGGCGGTTCCACATCTTCAACTTCGGACATTCTGCACAGACTATATTTGTTTAGGATTACTCTAGTTTTCATTTGTAATGATCGCTATGTTCCTTGTAATAAACCACAGTGATTAATAGTAACTTTTTTGAATAATATAAAGTAGATTCCTGCCCATCCGAATTACACAAGTGAAGAGAAAAGTCGTCGGCAAGGTGAGTTCCAAGACCCGTACCCACATTTCATGTTTTCTCCGCTGATCTGGCCGGTGGAGGATAGACCGCCAGATTACACCCCAACAATGGATTAACGATGTCATTAAATCAACAACCATTTTATTTATAACCAGTAAATTAATATTTATTCCGTAAACTCACTAAATTGGTTTCCTTCATCATTTCCTCCTTGGCCACTGGTTTTGGTCCATTCTCCCACGACATTTGCTGTTCCAGGGTAGGCTCTGCCCAGGGCTGGAGCTCGCCGGAAGCAAATATTGCGTAGAATGTAATCCCGATGAAGTGGACGATGGCTGCCATGATGAACACGGTCTTCCAGCTGTCTGCGGACTAAATTTAAACATCATTAAAATATGCTTTTATTACCACTCCCTATTTTATCTATTTTCGAACACAGATATAAGTGCACTGAAGATTTAAAAAATTGTAACAAATAACCTATATCCTAACATATTTCACTTGGATAAGAAAATGACACGAAAAAAGCACTGTACTTTGTAAAAAAGTTATAAACATAAAAACAAAAACACGAAAAAAGCATTTACATTTTGCACCGAAGAACATTGTTAATAAGTGTGACGTCTTTGAATCTGTATATATGTGTGTGAGTATGCCGGGGGCGGGATGTATATCTTGAGCGTGTGTGCGTGGATAAAAAGGACGACGCGCGCCAGGCGCGCTCTCTTTCTGCGTGCTCTTCTGTGTTACCGTTTGACTTGTTACTAGTGCTATATCTTGTATCTAATTGTTATAAATAGATAATTGTCACAAAGAGTTTCTTATGGACCTTCAACATCTACAGGATGTAAACTAAGACGTACTTATAACAACAAGGTTTTTTTAAGTATTGGTAATGAAACAGAAAATATATCAACGTCGGTAAACAAATCATTCTCACTATAGGAGAGCGTAAGTGTATCTTCTACATAACATTTTGAAATCGTGAAGATTCTTATTTATTACAGATTTATGTGTCAATGCGAGTCACCACACCCGAAGAGTTGACCTGTATCAAAACTGAAACGCGGTAGTCAGACACGTCATCTTATTTATCCAAAATTTGTTAATAGTGTGAGAATACGACATCGGCTAGTCGTCCAATCTTCTTGTCACACAAAATACTACGACAACGTTTAAATTAATGACTCAGCAATGAATGTATATAGATATTTCTCTCGTACCTACCATGTAAAATCTATAAAAATAATTTAATAAAAATGTTTTTTTTTATAACTAAGATTTCGAAAAATGTTGCTAGGTAGGTTTCAAATAAAATAAAATAAAATCAAAAAAAACTCGAGAAAAAAAAAATTCGCAATCTCCTTTTTCAATCATAAAGATTACAAAAAAAAATTCTCGTCGAATATTGTAGCAAAACTGATCATATCGAACAACGCTTAACCCGGGACGAAACCAGTTTCGCCAATTCAGCGAATTGCCTTTACTGGGTTTCGAAAATTGAGCATAAATTTATTCACGGTCCCGTGAAGAAGCTGTGTAGCGATACGATATGAATGGTGGTCCCATTTCCAGCCATCAATCTCCCGCCACCCTGCCAACCAGCGCCGGTCCACAGAGCGCCGAGTTTTCCAATGCTAAGAGCCAGTGATGCGTGGACCCCGTTGTACGTGATCATAATGCGGTATGAATGTAATATACCGAGGACGTACCGCAGTGATTCTAAACTATTTTCATTTCAAAAAATTATTTAAAAAAAATGTATTTTAATTTTTTCTTAAAATAAATACGGTTTTATTTTCACGAAGAAAACATGATTGTTGTGAACTTACAGTTTTTAGGAAAAGGTCCAGGTTCGAATCCTAATAGCGACTAAAAATTTTTTTCGGTATATAATTTTTTCTGTAGGTGTATCGTTCATGTTGATTAATTTAATTTGTATTAAAAATATTAATCTACACTATACACTAGGACGACACCATGCCCGTAGTTTTAATACAATAATTATTATGTAATATAATAATATAATAATATGAAAATGAGATAATTCAATTAGAAAGATGTACAACAAAAAAACATCTATGGAAACAATATTTGGTTACCACCCGGATACGAACCCGGAATTATTTCTTTGTCGGTGAAATGCGCTGCTACTACTACACTATGTTGACCGTTTAAATTTACGGGGAATTTGAGACATATATATTATAAGGTATTTTATAAATTACACAAGTTATTTCATGTTTACTTTACTTATATGAAGATATATTATTGATCCACATTTGATTGATTAAAAGTCATGTTCTAAAATTGCAGAAAGAATATTTTTTCATTTAAAAATATATATACGTTATATAGTTATTTAGCGATAACTTGCAATTGGCTATATTTTAATTGATTTTATGTAATATATAAAATGGCGTAAGAATTCCAAATAAAATAAAATTGAATAAGAAAATAAAATATTTTAAATTTATTACAACTAAACTAGTATCGCCTCCATTACCTTACTCATTTAAAAAAATGCTAACTTCAGTAAAAATAACATAAAATCCATGTATTGTAGGTTAACGTAGTCTTGCCTCCAGAGTAGTTCCACTTGCACACCATACGTGAAATTAGAATTTTTTAATCTCAAACAATGCTGTTCTTCGGAATATACATATATTTTTGAACGGTTAAAGTGGAATATAAATCTTTTACTTACTAATTTTTTTCTCCAAAAATAATTACTATGTTTAAATATTGTAAAAACATAAAAATATATACTTATACGTTCGCCCTCTTGTAATATTTATATTAAAAAAAACATACTTTAAAATATCGTTGAAATTTTTTAATTATCAACTATTAGCCCCATCTTGAAATAGCATGAAATATGCATAGAATACTTAAGTTATCAGAGTGGAAATGAGAAGGAAGTCTCTTAATAAACTTTAAAATTCGTTTATAACTTGTGTGAAATTACATACAATAGATTTGAAAGCTGGTTTGAGCGCCCGCGGCCGGGGAAGTATCCAAGAACGAGTCTGGGTGGCATTGTTCCGAGGCGCCAAGCGAGAGTTATTTGATAATCGGGAACAGCAGGCAGGGGTTGCTACCAGAGACAGCGAGGAATTTTTATATGGATTTTGATGCTCAGTGATAGTCAGACTTCATTGTTTCCTATAAACAATATGTATATATTTCCCGCTTCTATAAATAATTTCTGTAACCAACCAAATAAACTGTCATAAAATCATGATGCATTGAATTAAATTAAAAAACCAAGTCTGACATTAATGATTTTTTCGTCCTCACATCATGTAAAGAATAATTTTCTTCAAACCTTTTCACAATTCGACGAATAGCTCCGCTCGGATGAATGATTATGTCGACCATAAAATTTACGAAATGTACGTCGAGTTTACCGAATCGAAAACTGATTTTGATAATAAGTTTTAATAACTTGTAAACGTTGTTACAGTGTGAAACGTTCCACGATAAAATGACAGACTATACAAAATAAAAATGATAGCTATCCAAATATTAATAAACATTACTACTATTCTTATTTGAAATTCTGTCACATTTATTGGATAATCCAGTATATAAAATACAAACAACTAATTATTTCTCTTGTATTGAGTAAAAAGTATTATCTCTATCTTTTTCTCTCGACGTGCTCATGACTGAGCATCCTGGTCCTTTAGTCTACTTCTACAGATCGAACTGCTTGCCTCCACTCTTCGCGATCCTGAGACTTATCATGTCTTGGACTTAGTTTGTTCATCTTGTATATTCCTCTTGACACCAATTTGTCCAAGTAGTCCCTATCTCTTCTAGCAACATGCCCGAAGTGCGGAACAATTTTTACCTGCATGTTGTGTACAGACTTTTTTAGTGTGGAGTTTCTGAATAATAGAGATATTCATTCGCTTAGCAGTCCATGCTAGACGCATCATATGACGCCAATACCACATCACGAAGGCGTCGAGCATGTTTATTACTTTTTTTTCTCAGGGTCAATGTTTCGGCTTCATATAAACTTATGGAGAGCACCAGGATTTAACCAGTCGGACTTTTACGTTCGTTGAGATGGATCGATCGGTTCTTCCGAAATTTGATCAGCTCAGACATAGCAGACTTAACCATACCAATTCTCATTCGGACTTCAGCTTCTCATTCTCCATTTCTTGAGACGAGATATCCCAGGTAAATAAAAATTTCGTAGTAAAAAGTTGCACAACAAATTCAAATCCCAATCAAGCGAGTACCGAATATTAAGCGAAGTGTAAATCAAACAAACATGTCAAAATAATATAAAATTAAAAATTTCATAGAATTTAGATGATGATTATGTAACATTAAAATACTTATGCAATCAGAATTTTCCTAACATTCAACAATATTATTTTTTACATACCTTCATACATCTGATCGAATTTATTTCTGTGCATATTGCTTTAGATTGATACTCTTTTTCAAATACATAAATACGAAACAATTTAAATTTATACTAATTAAGAATCATGTGTGTAAGATTATGTTGTGTCTAATTTTGCATGTTTACCTAGAAAATTTTAGCCACAAAATGACTAATAAATGAATTTATGAATTTAATGAAATGATTTAATGGAAGTGTACCTACATTTCAATCCGTCATTTTAAAAATTACAATGTGGCTTATTGGTGTAGTGGTCAAGACGTTTTTCTAGTGATCTAGTGGTCGGGGGTTCGCGCCTCGTTCCAGGACAACCAGCAAGTTAGTTCTCTTTTCATAGCACAAGCGTTTAGCTTAGTTTGAAAATAGTAAGAATATTGATGTGACATGTATTCCGTGTACGCATCTCTATTTAAAAAAAAAAAAAAAAATGTGTTACTTAGACGATGTCATTTCTATTGATCAATTTTTAATTTATGGTATATAAAATTATTAAAAAAAAAAAATTGAAATATTGTAGCAAGAATGGAATATTTTGAAATATAATTGCGTTCATCATGTAAAAATAGTCACAAATAAACCTTCCAATAAATTCCAATTCTGATTAAAACTATGCAAATAAATTGCTTATATAGCCGACAGCCATATAGGTTGCAAATTTAAATCCTACTACATTCATTCTAGTTCAATTTCCGCAACAAAATGCATCGCTCAATTATAAAATACTTAGAAAGAATATTGATAAGACTTACTTTCATGATCACGGTATAATTTTTTAAATAAAAAATATACATCACTGTGTCTCGCCTACGAAAGAATTTTTCCGCTTCAATCAAGAAATATTTTTAAAGTAATTTTCTTTATAATAATATGATAAATTAATTGTATTTATCCTAATTAATATATTATGAAGAATACTGATCTTATTTACTTGAATTTTTTATAATATATTAATGCAATTGTATTATATGTTCTATCAAATTCATAATATTTTCATTTTTAGCAATAATAAAACATTGTAAAATAATTCCAACTGTTATAAATGCAAAACAAACATTATACGTAAGCCATTTTAAACGTATCATTTGCGTATATGTATTAACAAATAACAACGTATATAAGCAGGACAGCTGATTGTCAGGAATTTGTTATAATATATCTGTAACACTGCCTATGAGCTTTTCAATGGGTTGTTAGGTAACATCTTCTTTCTGCCTCGGCTTCATGTTCAGGAGGGAGGCATCTAGCCTAATGACTCTTACCTAAAGCGCTTACTTGATATTTTTAGAGACTATTTTGATTTTATTTTCGAATTGAAAATGAAATATCGCCTTAGACGGAGCCACTTCTCGGCGGAGAATATCAGAGGACTCAGGCGGAGCCACTTCTCATGGCGGAGAATATCAGGGGACTGCTTGCCTATGGCGATGCATACCTCAAGGTGCATTTTGCGGACGTGACTCTACTCATGTTTGCTGGATTACCGCCGCTGTATTCGCCGCTGCACCCAAGCTGTGTCGGTGGTCCACCTGCATCTAACAATACCGAGTTTTTATGACTGTCCGTCCCTTACTTTGGCTAAGTGCTTTTGTAGCCTTGAATAAAATATTGTTTTGGGTTATTTTGCATTTTAACAGGATCAGACGTATTTTCTAACAATGTAGTGGTATTTTACTAATCATATCATTCATTACTTCCACCAATCGCGAGATGCGTCATTGATATGATGTTTTTTAAACTAGTTACGATACGATAGAAAAAACTTCAGAAGTTTGGGTGGGGAACTACTGGATCTGACGCAATCAGACTCAAAATATTTTTTCTAAATTAAACAAATTTTTGTGTGAAAAACGAATGGAGACCGATGACGGCCCCCATAAAATCGTCAACAACTGATCGGCAGACTTCTTCAACAAGAGTTCATCTCTTGGTATCAGAAGTGAAATACATGAAAGAAAACTAAAATTATATTTAAAACTGAATAATTTAATACATACTTGTATCGTCATTAGATAGTTTTAATAAATTAAAAATTAGTCGGCAATAAAGACGACACAACTAAAAGTAAATTAATAGTCAATATTTTGGAAAGACACTTACCGGTATAACGGTCAGATTATCGATGACGATGGGGCAGATAAGTCCAGCGATCGTTCCTATACCGTTTGACATCCCCATGAGGATACTGGCGTAACGCGGCGCTATGTCCAAGTGGTTTACGTTATAACCAGATATGGCAAAACCACTAGCAGCAACACCCAAGGATAAGGCTGTAGTGGATCTCACCTAAAACAATGAAAATTCCAATTAATACAACACGCGTAAAGCAGTCATGAAAAATATTCAAAAAATATTAATCAAATTGCGTTATTGTAATTTCAATTACATTATAATATAAAAATTACTTCCATTCAAGAAAGGTAAGAAAGAATGGAATAAAATCAGAAAATTATAATAATATTAAATTATTAATATATATATATTAAACAAAAAAGTAACGTTTTTGGTAATAGCCACCCAAAAGAATCAGAATGGAAATTAAATTTTTTATTCATTAAGCAGATTAATTGATCGAATACTTACAGCCGTCTTGGAATAGGCAACGACAATGAAGAATAAAGCTTCCAACCCGAAGCCTCCACAATTAAAGACTTTCCTGACGTTGGTGGTGGACAGAATTCCAGTTTTCCTCACGTAATCAGCCAGGAGACCTCCGAGGGGTACGATGATCGTCATCAGCAAGTGGGGGATGGCTGCGATCATTCCGGTCTTGACAAAAAATTTTTTTTAGTAATTATTTCTTGAACTTTGGAGATATACTAAAATAAATAATTTGATATTTTTAAACAAACTTTGAAACTAGTTTGAAAGATCAAAAATTTATATATTATATGTACGTACAACTACAGGATTGTAGACTTAAATCTAAATTTAAAAAATGTTGCTTGATGGCATAGATTACACTGATGTTTATTTCTTTATAAATATTTATTAAAACCACTTTATTTTTTATTATTACTTATTTTTATTTATTATTATTAATTTTTTTTTACAAATAACACCATAAAATGTACTAATGAAAATGATATATTACGCATAAATGTAAGGATAATAATTTTGCTTTGTGAAAAGAATATATAAAGTCTTACCTCGCCAATCTTCAAGCCGAACGTACTCTGCATGTACTTGGCCTGGAACAGAACCAGAAAATAAAAGTTCCAAGAGCGACAGAAGTTTGCCACAATGATGGCGTAGACCGGAAGTGAAGTCATGAAGTCTCTCCAGGGAGTGGTGGCGATGGTAGGCATGGCCACATGGGTGGAGGTTCCGAGGGACTGTTCGATGTACATCAGCTCGCGAGCGGAGATGGCTGGGTGCTTGCAGGGCTTCTCAAAGGAGAGCCATAACCAGAAAAGGAACCTGGGTATAATAAATTAATATGAAAATATTGTTTTATATATTATTTTAAGATGTTCTTAGATGTAAGGGGAGGAAAATATATTTTACTGGATAGCGTGTATTACTTTGTTATATGTTCGAATATATTAACAGTTTATAATATTTATTTTGTTGAGTTTTATTGTTAAAGAAATTCAAATACATGGATAAAAAACTTAGGGAATTTATATCTGGAACCATATGAAAATAAAAAAATCTAAAATTTCTTTGCTTTAATAAATGAAAACTTGAGCACATAGTAATTATAAAATCATTAATTTATATCAAGGAAGAAGAGGTCACTAAAAATATCGTAGCCGTGCAAGCTTCGCAGAGGGACTCACTAAAATAACTGGCAAACCCGGATTTGTATAATATTTTATGTTAACAAAATTATGAAATGTGATCTGCAACTTACCAAACAAATCCAGCCACGCCGTAGAAGTAGAACGGCGCTTGCCAGCTGATCCAATCTATGAGAAATCCCGACAGGGGCATCCCCAACACTACTCCCGCGTAGGAGCCGCAAAAGGCGAGGGTGGCGAGCCGCGATCTCTCCAAAGGCGGTGCCCAGAACCGCCAGATGCCATGGCAGGCGGGATACGTCACACCCTGGGAATTATCAGAGGTGTGAATCACAAATAAACCTTGAAATACAAGACTGATAAAAACTACACAGATTAATTGCTCATATAACCGACAGCAATATAGTTTGCAGACTTAAATCTTACTTGTCCACTCATTATAGTTCTATTTCCACAACAAAAAGCATCGCAACGCAAAAATATGCATAATTTTTTCGATGCAATCAAGAAATATATTAAAAGTAATTTATTTATCATAATACGATACTTTTAAATACTAATTTAATGTATTAATTATAAATATATACATATAAAATCAATTTTGTCGAAAAATATTGTTTTTGCGCTACCGGGATTCGAACCTGGATCTCTATTTCCTATATATTTATAATTAATACATTAAATTAGTATTTAAAACATCACAGACCTATGTTTTGAATAATTGCAACTTCACAATAAGAATGTGTTCTCCTTAATAATATAAGTTGTATCAATGTGTCCAAAATTTAATAAAAATTAATTGATAATTCTGGCGTCTGCAGTCGGTTCACTCAAAGGTATTTGTGATTCCGTAAAAATAATGTAGATGGTTTTCAAAAATAATGGAACGATAGGTGTATTAATTTAAAAAAAGTGTCACATATAGGTTAGAAAATTTGTCATGAAAAATACTGGCGTTATAACATAATTGGTAGTGTACTTCGCTGGATTGGAATTAGATCTCTTTAGATCTCGGCCTCTTTAGATCTGTGTACTTTTCACTCTGCTACTCGTTAATTAATTATGATATTTTAGTTCGGGGAGGAGCAGCAAAAACAATATTAGAGTCGACTAAAAGAGCACAAAAGACAATTCTTAGGGTAATAAATTGTCGTCTCTTTAGATATCCATCAGATCTTTTATTTAAAGAGTATAATTCCCTATACATAAGACAAATCTATATAATGACACCCATCCAATATTTTCATGCTAACAACAACTCACCTCAAATAATAAATCATGGACACAACACAAGACAAACAAGGAACATCTACACGCCAGTTCCGAGAGCAACAACGACATTTTAACAAAGATTCTACATGTTCTTAGCTCCGAAACTGTACAACACACACAGCACTAACTGGAAATCGTTCACTTGCAATAAGATTATACAAATATGGACCCAATATATGATCCAATTGGGTAGAAATCAATCAGAAGCATCGCTATCCAATATTCTGACATAATCATTATACAGTGTCTACACTAATAATTTACTAGTTCTACAACACTCACTACATTTTTTTTCTCTCTATTTTTATTTTTATTTCTGTCGAATCTTTGTCTTGCTTGAATTAAATAACACCACAACAGCACGAAAAAACTGGCTACTTTAACACAAACAGCAGTCTAGCAAAGTAGCCAGGACAATGCTGTATATATTAAAGGTGAAGTTCACTCCGTCCTACACAATAAACTACGAGTATATACTTAATTGCAATAATTGTATCTTATATTTATCATGTTATATCATAATATATTCACCTCTGCTACAGCAAAAACATGTATGTTAATGAAGTCTAATAAATAAAAAAAATATTTTTTATGTCAAATGTTTCGGAATAAGATTTATTAAATCTATACGGCCGTATACAATTATAATTTAATCAAATGTATTAATTAGGTTGTTATATTAATCAAAATGGAAAACACATCTGTTCAATTTCCCTTTTCCAATCATCTGTTAATTATACACATTTGTTACATGAGAATGTAAGGACATGGATAGTTCTGCTTTGAGCGCCATCCTAACCTGTGGAACCTACAGTATAATATTACACACATAATAAGATAAATAATTAACAGATACGAAAAATATAAACGTATATTAACTCGTTTGCTAAGAGTATCAATAAAAATTAAATATAACATTTTGGTTATATTATAAAAGATATTAATTCTTAATATAAAACAATAAAAATATTTATTTATTCAATTAATTATTGTTATCTTTAATGTTTTTATGACGCAATAGTCAGATAGTTGTTAAGCAAAATTGTAACAAAACCATGAGATAAATAATCGTAGAAAGAAAAAACTATCTGAAAAGTATAAAAAAGAAGGGAGCCATATATTCGACGCAGATCGATAAAATGAGATTTTAATGTAAAAATGACTTTTGAATTTATTCTAAACTCACAATATTAAATGTTCTAAAGCCTAATTTTTAAATCAGGATTAACACAGCACGCCCGACATAGAAAGTCTATGGCTAGGGCTTAAATTTTAAATGATGAAATGATTATTATGAAGATAGGTGCACGAAAATTAATGTAATCAAAAAAATATGTTGTTACCCAGTATAAACGTTATATTTTTAAAATAATCATTCACAAATTTCAATTCACAGTACTCCCATAGAGATATAATAATATTTAGTAGTAAAATACAGAAACAATATCTATTTTTGAAATTTCTGATAGTGGAAATTAAATTATTCCTTTTTCTATTTAAAAAATCGTACCTTCAGAATAAACAGCTAGTAAGCTATGTAACTTTAGTTTGTAATATAATCAAGTAAATCATATATAAAATTGTAAAAAACTTCAAAGTAAAAAGAAATAAAAAACAAGTATCTTATATAGTAACATATAAATAATATCTTAATCGTTCAAATTAAATTGACACTTCATTCCAATGTAATATATAGTAGTTTTTTCTTTCAAATTTAACTATAGTGAATGATAACCCTCCGCTTACCCAGGACCATTCTACGAGCGAAGCTCTCAAATCGGTCCTACTCATTCACCGCTAGGTTGGCGTTTTATTAAATGCTACACGGTATGACCGCCAGCCAAAAATAATATTATTTTTACATTAATGAATAATATAAACTAATAATATTAAAAATATATAAAAGATACAAGCGTTAGACACGCAGCTGAATTTATATTTATATGCGATAAAGAGTATTAAATTATTAAATCTCTTCGCTAAAGCAGAGCAACATTTTGGGGAATAAGCTATTGAAGATGTCGAAAATCATGCACTGAATAAACCGTTATATAAGCCACGGTGTCAATAGCGACGTACAGACACCCAAATCCGTATTGATGTGTTGGTAAGTATAGAAAACGAGCTTTGTACAGCAGCCCATCCGAGCGGATATGAGCCCATAAGATGAGCCGAGATTTACTCCGCATTGTGTCGGAGGGAACACGCTCAGTTTCTTTGTGTCATCAAAGGAATAAACTTACAATAAAATCTGATATTAAGCATCTATACACAGCTGAGTGTTCCGCGCTGCTCTCGATGCACGGACGGCCGGCAATCGGATCCAGCCATAATCCGCAACATGACGGGTAGATTTGTAAATTAGATTATATTCAAAACATCTCTTTATTTCAGAATTTATCCGACGAAAGACAAAACTCGATAAATGGATAAGGAGACAATAAATTGTGTTATTTTTTTATTAAATTTAAGGAGACGCCTTTGCCTTGAATTACAGGAGTGTCGGATTGTAAATGTATTAGTTACAAGTTACAACGACAGCGTGACAGAAATGAATAATCGAATTTTAAATTGGTATCATCAGTGCAGGAGCACGTTTGTATTGGTCTATCGGGAGAGAGATACAGAATGAATACAAAAACTAAAAACAAATGTCTGTTTTAAATAATAAATAAATTACATTTAATAACTTTTAAATTGGGAAAATATTAAATGATTTTATGAGGATTGGATGTTGTGCTATTTCTTTATAAAAGCTTCTTTCAATTGAAATATTATTTATGTTATGAAAAGAAAACCAATAAAAATATAAATAAATAAAAAGTTCACACATATATATAAATATAAATACTACATTATTAATACTTCAATCACGGCCATTATTGTATCTATTGTAGCTATTCTGTAGTCTTTGCCATTCTCTGGTCAGAGAACCAACATTCCATGAGAGCGCCGCTTGCACCAGAAAGTTGGTGCTGAGCTCCAGCCGCAGCTTTACGCACGCAAATCGATGTCTCAGAAGCGGAACGAATCCATATATACGGCCTTCGACAAACATTGTAGATGTAGAATCCGGACAGTATTCTGTATAAGTTGTACTGAATTCGGAGACGGTTGTACATCACTTGCTTGTATTTCGACCAGAGCTCGCATATTGCAAACATAGAATATTCTTGTGCATTCTAGGAATGCATCCTCGCATCGAAGTTTTAACCAGGTCGGTCCATCGTGTTGGTTTTTACAAGATCTAGTTCCTTCTACTCTCTCTTGGATATCACATTTTTTTCTATTGTGTCCTCAATTCTGATAACGTAGCCAAAATATCTGATGATTTGGAGCCGTATAGTGGATAGACGCTGTTTGATGTTTAATTCCTTTATGATCGAGTCATTCATTCTGCTGGTTGTCCAAGATATGCGGAGCATGGATTTGGGTCAACTTCCTAACAGCCAATTGCTCGAATGCTAATTACTCGACAGCCAACTTTTTGTATCACCAGCATCATATTTCTCGAGCATGTATCCTATTGCGTTCCCACTGTCCCAGAATCAATGTTTTAGCACTATAGAGAAAGATCAGTAAGATGAGGGTTTTGACCAGTCTCATTTTCCTACTTTAAACGAAACAATAGTTATTGTTTCAATTCAAATAAAATGTATTAATTAAAAAGATATACAGAAAAATTCATTTTATTGAAAACACATTTTTGTTGGTCAGGATTCAAACCTGGATCCTTTCCTATCCGAGTAAATGCGTTAAGCGATTACATCACACCAACAGAGTAAGTTGACCACAAATTTTCGAACTTATGTGCTGCAGTTCTTTCAAATTGATACATACATTATTACAAATTTAAGCATATGAGTTAAAAAATTTGTCGTCAACTTACATTGTTGGTGTGCATTTCCGCCGATAGAAAAGACTCCAGGTTCGAATCCCGGTAGCAACAAAAATATTTTTTCGATAAATTTAATTTTCTTGTATATCTTTCTAATTGACAATAATGTGTTCTCCTAAATTATTGTTCTGTTTAAAGAGCTACCAAGCTATCAAGATTTTGTTATGAATTTTAATGGACAACAGCCATGTACATTAGTTTTTCTCGAAAATAAGGAAGAATATCAAACTGTATATGCGTATGAAATAAACAATTATTCACAAACCTCAACGAGCCCTTGCATGACCCTGATGATGATGAGCACGAAGGGGTGCAAGATCTTGGCTCCGGGCACCAGGAGGTTGAGGAATGCAGAGCAGGCGATGGCCGTCCCGAAGATCCTGTTGGCGGGATACAGGGAAGCTAGAAAGCCTCCAGGGATCTGAGTCACTAGGTAGCCCCAGAAGAACGACGAGTCCACAGCGCTTTCCACGCCTACGGTCCAATTGAATCTCATCGTCTGTGAACACACACCGATTATTGCTAACTACTACTCTGATTATGGAATTTACCATGTATCTATCTATACTGCGAGGAGTCAGCGATACATCATGGTACCAGTTCACCTAGTAGTTGGTTGTTTTATTTCACTACACTTTTCATTATGTTAAATGATACATAACGTTTTCGGGAACATATTCCCATTATCAATATTATAGATAAACTAAAATTAAAAGCACTTTTAGACAGTAATATATGGTGTGTTTGGAGTTAACGGAGGTGGGGTTGGGGGTGGAGTTAAAATGGATAAGAGAGGGGATTTAATGGGCGGTATTTGAATATTTATTGTTATTTTCATTATAACATATTTCTAAAATGTCTAATTTTCGTCATTTATCAGTCTGAAAGTGCTTTTAATTTTAGTTGATTATTGATAATGGGGATGAAATGG
The DNA here is from genome assembly GCA_031772225.1 of Eubasilissa splendida. Classification (NCBI taxonomy): domain Eukaryota; kingdom Metazoa; phylum Arthropoda; class Insecta; order Trichoptera; family Phryganeidae; genus Eubasilissa; species Eubasilissa splendida. The sequence continues at coordinate 29,207,454 of CM062849.1, read as the reverse complement.
GTGGTATTTGAATACTTAATGTGGTGTCTGAATGTTGAATGTGAATGGGAAGATGTTCCCGAAAACGTTATATATCATTTAACACAATGAAAAGTGTAGTTGAATAAAACAGAGTTTGACTCAATTTACAAAATAATCATGGAATTGCACAAAGTTTCATTATATATTCAATTATTCATATTTAAGTTAAATAGCAGCGTTCCACAAATTTATTTGTTGTGTTTATTTATTTAATAACAAATATTTAAAAATACAATTTGGATATTCCTTTGAATATTAATACAAAAATAGTAGTTTTTGCTTTAGTGGTTTTTCAGTCATTATAATAGTGTTGTTTTTGAAAATAGAAAATATTTACGTTCAATAGATTTTTTTTAAATAATATATAATAAAAGATTTTATGGTGAATTTTTCGTAAGTTTAATGAATCTTACATCAAGCACCCCATAATTAATTATTTTTTTCATCGCTGCTATTAATATTTTTATGGATGCTAAGATCGCTTTTATTAAGAGCTAACTACGGCGCCAGTAGATATCTCTCCCCTATTTTCAGGGATCTCCACCCTTTTTTATACATTCCCTTTTGACGGTGTCCCGGGAAGTGGAAGGGGAGAGGGGGTGGATAAAGGACTGTTTGCGGGCGTTTCGCTTAGTTGGGACATCAATGCAATCAGAATTACAAAACACTCGCTCTGGGGTGCTATTTATCATAATGTTTCTGGAACATAAGGTATGTATTACAAATACGCAACCGAATCAAGCAACACTGTAAATAACGTACGAGTCTCCTCTGAATTTTAATATGAAAAAAAATTCTAGTGTTCATATTGGTGTGAATTTTAAATTATATAAAAGTGAATCACAACTGCTTCGAATATTTTTAATTTATTTATTTATTTCTAACCTCATTTAATTCTTCTTTTACTTTAATTGAAGAATAAATTATTTCAAATTTATTAGAGTATGTTTAAAATGCTGTAATAGGGCGAATAATGTGACGTTATTAATTTTTGTAAGTTAATGCCCTTATTATTACTGTTCGGAATTTGATTAAAAAAAAAGTTATTAAACAGACTCAACAAAACACATTTATTCCGAATTAATATATAGCATGGATAAATAGGTGAACGTTACATTGTGTAAAGTGATCACTTAAGCCAGCCGATGACAGGTCGTAAGCCCTTTAATGCCCAAGACTTCCATACTTCCTATATAAAAAATAATAGCTTCGACTCTGTGAGACATCTATACCGAGAATTATTCCGATCAAAACTTTGTTTTTGTCTTCACAATTATCCAAAAAAAAAAATTGTTTAGATCAATAGTAGGTACATATGTACATTTGAACATTAATCATTCATTTGTTTTCCAGTTCTAAAATATATTTTTCTCGTTTTTAGAACGGAATTTTCATCCACAATAAAGTTAGGGTTTTTAGTTAATAACAAGCATTAAAAAATGTATTCATAAATTTAAAAAAGAGCAAAATTGTACAAATGATAAAAGTATGTTTAACGCACCTAGGAAAAAAAATTAACATCAGAAAGATTAATGATAACAAAGAAATAATAAATTCTATCAAATAACATAAATAAAGATAAACATGTACCCAGAAATTTATAATATTTTTATATCGTCGCTATTAATATATTGTATTTATTTTATTATAAGCTGGTTATTGTAATTAATAATTATTAATATGTAATCCTCTTCTCTGCACAAGTACATGCTTTTTGCAAGTTGTAGAACTAAAAAACCTTATTATTGTAATTTTAACAGATTAATAAAATTTAAATTTAAATAATAATAATAAATATTTCAATGTAATAACAAAAATGTAAATAAAAAATAGGAAGTTATCATAATTAAGATACATAGAATGCAGAAAATTATATCAAATTATAAAATATAGATTATGTTGATTTAAAAATCAAAGATTTAATTTTAGGTGCAAACTATTCAATTTTCTTTTTTTTTCTTTAGATAATATATGTATTTTATATAAAATACACGACACAAAAAGTTTTATAAAAGTGTGTTAAAAAACGATTAGTATTTAAATGGAGCCAAAATAAAGCTAATTTTGTGACCAAAAGTCTAGATTATACTTGAGCATCAAATAATGGACGGTAAATATTTATTGCATGGACACCGATCAAAACTCGTTAAAATATTTAGACGTTAAATATTTTAAAGTGGAAGAATAAATAATAGCACCACCTGATGAACGACTACCATTTATTTTTGCATAGAAAAAAAATCTATCTTGTTTACATGGTTCATCATGAAGATTGTTTAACTTATCTAACATTCACCTGTAACCGGCAACACAAGTGAAGATATCTTTTTAAGACCATTATAATTGTTTTATTTTTCTGCGTTTTGGTGGTCGATTATCTAGTTCGGTAATAATAAACAAACTATTATATCATATAGATATAATAGAGTTTAGGTCTACATTATGAATGTACTTTTGGTGACATTAAATGATTTATGCAATTTGCACAGTGGTTAATATTTTTAATTGTTATTTTTATTAGTTTCGGATTTGGTGCTGAAAAAATTACTTAATGCTAGTTTTTATTATAACTTTTAAAATATTGATCAATACGTAGCAAACGACTTTTTTCAAGCATGTTGTCAACCATCACTTTTTTTTGAAAGAAAGTTGATTTTTCCTAAAAATATATAATTTAATTGGAATTGTTACAATAATAATTATTATTTGTCTCAATAAGACGGTGGAATATATCCTACAAATTTACAGAGCTTCACAGTCAGTACCCACGTCACGGTTGTAGTTTTAATATTCGCACACCCCTATAAGTGACAAACCTTCGGGGGGCGTCGAGGGATACGGGGTGGGCACCACAACCCACCCTCAGCCTTCTGACCATCCCTAACAGTCGGCGGTAAAAACGACCAGCAGAAAAGCTGATTAAAAGAGGACATCGCAAATTTATGATGCGGACAATAATTGCTTATCCTTTCTGTATGACTGCTCGAAATATGGAAAATATGAGAGAAACTTTTGAGCCGAACCATGTTTTTATTTAACTCAGAATATTTCTAAAAATATAGAAGCCCTTCAATGGTTTGAGAAGTACTTCAGGATGAACTTTAATTTAATACTATTTTATTCAATGCTTTACATTGCAAACTGTATTGAGAAATTATACTGAAATACTAGCAATGACTTTCTCTTATACCTACTGATTTAAATAAATAAATTAAAATCCGTTAAATATTTTGAAATTAATAGATTTTATTGTTATTTTTAACGTGTTTAATTTATATCGTATTCCTTACAGCGGAAATGAAAAAGAATCTCATTTATGATATCAAAAAAATTTCATTTCATTGCATTCAGCATTCCAATAATTTGAATAGTCATAAAAAACTGTTTTTTATCACCCTGGTGAAGAAAAATTTATTTTTTGAAACCGATGATGAATATAATAAACTTACAAGGGTTAAAAACAAAGTCAACGCAGTATTTATTATTAAACTCGATTACCACAACATGTTTGCGTTTAATATTGAAGAATTATACATTTGGATTTTGGAGTTCCTTGAACGTATTTACCATATCTTGTAAATAAAGTGAATAATGATATCCACGACCATGGTCAGTGTTGCATTCTATATTCAAGCATATTAGTATAAACATCATTATGGACCGTGTTAATATGTTAGGATTTTGGTAGAATTCTAGCCTTGACAGCGTACTGGACGTATCATGTCATGTTACTGTACCAATTATGCAGGTCATTACTAGTTTTGCGTATATTTTAGTAGATGGATACAGACATTGTTAGAAGTTATGTGTTTAAAGCGTGCATGTGCATAGCATAGGCTTTGGCCCACACGCACGCTACTAGGCCGGCACACACCGCTTTGAAAACCACGATCTCGGTTACACCCCGTTAAAAGCGATGTTGCACACATTGTAGTAAGTGGAAAAGAATTTCTATACAGGAACTAACCTTAGAATAGTTCATGTTGAGCACCAAACTGGGTATAAATAGCTTTGAAGCCCATAAGCTCGAGTGTACCAAGAGTATAGCCCATGTTTTAATAAATACCAAAATATGGCACAAATCTCGTTGGAGTCAATGAACTTGGCCATATTACGATTAAAGTCTGTGTTGCGTATACTCTATCAGATATTAACCATATCAACACAACACAAGACAAAGTACACACCAGTTCCGAGAGCAATAACGACATTTTATCAACGATTCTACATGTTCTTAGCTCCGAAACCGTACATCACACTTAACACCAACTGGAAATCGTTCACTTTCAATAAAATTACACAAATATGGACCCAATATATAATCCAATTGGGTAAAAATCAATCAGAAGCATCGCTGTCTAACTTTCAAACATAATCATAATATTAGGAGAACACATTCTTATTATGAAGTTGTAATTATTCAGAACATAGGTCTGTGATAATTACAACATCACAATAGGAATGTGTTCTCCTAATAATAAAGTTATATCAATGTGTCCAAAATTTAATAAAAATGAATTGATAATTCTGGCGTCTGCTATCAGATTACTCAAAGGTATTTGAGATTCTGTAAAAATAAAGTAGATGGCTCTTTCAAATAATGGAACGATTAAATGTATTAATATCAAAAAGGTAACATATAGGTTCGAAAATTTTCCGCTAAAAATATTGTCGCTGTAGCATAGTTGGATAATGCACCTTCCCCGGTTAAGAAAGAGATCCAGTTTCGAATCCCGGTGGCGCAACAACAATATTTTTCGATAAAATTGATTTTATATGTATATCTTTCTAATTAATATATTTAATTCATATTTCAAATAATCATAATACAATACCTTCACTAATAATTCACTAGGTTTACAACACTCTCACTATATATATATTTATTTTTTATTTGTTATTCCTGTTGAATCTTTATCTTTTTTGAATTAAATAACAGCACAACAGCACAAAAAAACTGGCTACCTTAACACAGGCGGCAGCCTAGCAATTTAGCCCGGACAATGCTGTATATATCAGAGGTGGAGTCTAATCCAACCCACACAATAAGCTACGAGTATTATATTTAATTGCAATAATTGTTATGTTTATCATATTATATTATAATATATTCACCCCTGTTACAACAAAAAGAAGTATGTCAATAAGGTCTAATAAATAAATAAATAAATTGTTAAAGAAAATGAGTTCAGTAAAATCACGAGCCTAACCCTTGGTGTATTTTGTAAAAGGTAAATACAAACCTCGTTGGAGGCCATGAGCTTGGCCATGCCCATGTTGCAGCGCATGCCGAAGGAGATCATAAAGCCCACGCATGTCAGCACGGCGATGGTGAACCGCTTCGACAGGCAGGGGCACTCGGCCTTGATGTAGCGGTCTATGTGGCGCAGCGGCGGTCGCTCCGGGGACGGAAGCGACTCCGGGGAGCCGGCGCTCCCCCCAAACGTCTTCTCATAGCCTGGCTTCTGGTCGAACTCAAACTCTTCATATTGGGGGTTTCTGGGGACAAATAATAATAATAATAATGTGTTTATTCCAGCGTGATCAGGTTTTTTTTAACCCGATTCGCCATAGAGATAATACATATTATGTTATACATTAAGCTTATGAAATAAATATATTGCTATGTAAAAGAAAACCAAGGAAAATATTAATAAATAAAAAAATAATAATAAAAAGTAAAAAGTTCACACATATATACACACACAAAATATAAATATTACATATATAACTACTTCAGTCACGGCTATTATTGTATATGTAGCTATTCTGTAGGCGTTGCCATTCTCTGGTCAGGGAACCAGCTTTCCATGAGAGCGCCGCTTGCACCAGAGAGTTGGTGCTGAGCTCCAGCCGCAGCTTTACGCCCGCAACTCGACGTCTCAGAAGCGGAACGAATCCATCATTACATATATGTAACAGTAACAGTATTCTGTATGAGTTGTTGTACTGAATTCGGAGACGGGTATACGTTACTTGCTTGTATTTCGACCAGAGCTCGCAGGTATACGTGCTGGTGAAGAACGATTTAAACAAGATCCTCTTCACCTCCTTGCTACATCGGTAGAAACGCCGTGACAGCATATTTGCACGAACGCTCAACTGTCTCCTCTGCCGTTCTATATCATCATCGTCTTGTCCATCTTCATTGAATATATGTCCAAGGTATTTGACTTTATTTTGAACGCTCAATTTCGTCCCGTCCATATTTGAACGCCACTAAGACCGATTTGCTAGCATTGTATAAAAAAACAACAAATATGTATATTTTTTAAATGAACAAGCTTTATTAACGAAGAACTAGTGCCGCTGTGCTGCAGTAATAATGTAACGACTAATAAATAAATAAAAATTACAAAACACATTTTTGTTGTTAAGTTGCAATTGCGAAACATTATTTTTAATACAAATTAAATGTATCAACTAGAACGATTTACAGAAAAAATCTATTTATAGAAAAAAAAAAAATTTCTGTATGTATTTCTAGAAGATTTATTTAATTAGTATTCATTTGTTTTTGTTAATTTGGATGCGATTGGTACCAAGTTGTAAAATTATACACGCGTCGATATGCATCGTTGTGACATTTTAAATAGATATAGATATTGCTTCCATGAGAATCTTTGATTTTCATAGTCTCACAACATATTAGAGATGTGTAGACATAACATTTTGCATCTCGCTTCACGTTCGTTGTACGTCAAACATCAAATGTCATTGTTGTTTATTAAAAGAGGGGTTTAAAATCTTCCCAGCAGCAGTTTTTTTGTAATTTAACGACATACATTGATTATTAAGAAGAACACATTCTTATTGTGAAGTTGTAATTATTTAGAACATAGGTCTGTGATGTTTTAAATACTAATTTAATGTATTATTTATAAATATATATTCGAACCTGGTTCGAATCCCGGTAGCGAAAAAACAATATTTTTCGACAAAATTGATTTTATATGTATATATTTATAATTAATACATTAAATTAGTATTTAAGACATACATTGATGTTAATGTTTAATGAATTATGGTCTAACTTTCAAAATAGATAGTTGTACATATCCATGGTGATTTAAGGTAGCATTGGTATGCATAAGTCGAATCTCACTGTCAAATTGGACGTTGTGTACAAATGGTTTAAGTTTTTGCCTTTTCCTACCAATGTCAAGATAATCTCTGAGATTGTCTTATCGTGTCTCCTTTCATGCTGTCCTTATTAAATATTTCGTTATTTTAGTGATGAGAGTTCATCCTATGATGATCTCGTTCTTTAATATACATTATTACACATAATACGAAAAAAATTCACCAACAAAGTGACATATCGAACGCCATGGCGAAAAATCCACAGATAATGCATAAAATAAAGCATATTTCGTGATTATTTGTCTCTCCTATAGACATCTCCATCTACGCTTTGACAATAGTAATTTTGATGGTCGAATAACCCGCAAATGATTTTAGCCAATAAGCTCTGCACACATTATGGTTAAAACTATTGATGCAATATGTATCCTTTTTTTTATCTTAAAAACTCACATATTTGGATGAAGTTCATGTCATTTTAGGAAGATGTTTGAGGGAGGAGAAAGTGATATGATGAAAGGGAACTTATCCAATTATTAAAATACATGAAGTGTCAGGAGAAAAAAGTTAAATTGTCGGCTTATTTTTCCATACCTAAGCGGTCTGTTTATTAATATGTTTAGTATATTTTTATATACTGTTCGATAATCTATGTCATTTTAATGATATTTCTAGTTTAAAGATCCGGAGATAAAATATTTATGCAATCTTTAGAGACGGATATTAAAAGTTAAATCAACTTTAGACCTGTGAAAAAATTACCCTCTATTTTAATAAACACGAACTGATGAAAATCGAAAAAGCAATCACGTGTACATTTCCTCTGCTATCTCTTCAATAATTATACGATTTAAAGTAACATCAACGGGGAAATGTCACGAAATGCATTAGTCAAAGTTACGTATGATATTTATTGTTCGCATGTCACCTCCCTCAGTCACTGTTCTGTTCTGATGCAAGGAGTGTTTCTCGACCATAATTGTTTATTATTAAAAAACATGTATGTAATTATTTATTAGAAGAACATATTTTTATTGTGAAGTAGTAATTTTTCAGAACATATAGGTCTGTGATATTCTAAATATGAATTAAATATATTAATTAGAAATATATACATATAAAATCAATTTTATCGAAAAATATTGTAGTTGCGCCACTAGGATGCACCTTTCCCGGTATGGAAAGAGATCCAGGTTCGAATCCCGGGGGTGCAACAACAATATTTTTCGATAAAATTGATTTTATATGTATATCTTTCTAATTAATATATTTAATTCATATTTAGAATATTACAGACCTATGTTCTGAAAAATTACTACTTCACAATAATAATGTGTTCTAATAATAAAGTTGTATCAATGTGTCCAAAATTTAATAAAAATTAATTGATAATTCTGGCGTCTGCTATCAAATTACTCAAAGGTATTTGAGATTATGTAAAAGTAAGGTAGATGGCTCTTTCAAATAATGGAACGATTAAATGTATTAATATCATAAAAGGTAACATAAAGGTTCGAAAATTTGTCGCTAAAAATATCGTCGCTGTAGCATAGTTAGATAATGCACCTTCCCCGGTATGAAAGAGATCCAGTTTCGAATCCCGGTGGCGCAACAACAATATTTTTCGATAAAATTGATTTTATATGTATATCTTTCTAATTAATATATTTAATTCATATTTATTTGTAATAATTTATGTCAATTATTGAATCTCAATACTTCTACTTTTTAATACAGACTAAAATCTCAGATTTAATTAAAATTGTATGTAAACAAATTGTTTAAGTTTATCATATGGCGGAAAATAATATATTGATTGAGTGGGTAAAGTGAACAATTTATTAGTAATTTTTTTGATTATTTTTTTTAAATTTTGTAATTAATTTGATTTTTAAAAAATCAGCATAAGAGATACTACTATTAGACAAAACAGGAATTATTAATCTACTAATCAATATAAATTAGTAAGTTTTTTAATAAATATCTAACCACTTGAGTTTCAGAACTAAAATTGTACCGTCATTAGGGCAGTAAAAAAAGCAAAATCTAGGCATCATATTATTATCTTAAGTTTAAATTTAATTAGGTTTTATATAATCTTACCACAAAGTTATTACTTCTAATAATAAAATCTATTAATCTATAAAATTATGAGTAAGAGAAAATGTTTTATAATATATAAAAAATATTTTATTAATATTTATCCAAATAAAATTTGGAACTCCCTTTACGTGAATAGATTTATACTCGATACAGAATACAGTGTAGAAATAATATAGTAAAAAAACACCCCTGGGTGTGTATTGTACCGTGGGGCGACCACCCCATTCTAAATGCGAATAATGGTCGCCTTTTGTTGCGCTAATGCCTCCACGGTCCTGCGACTGTAATTTTAGAAATTTGACATCGTTTCAGGGAATCACGCCGTCACGCCGTATCGGGGGAGGCTCCTACCCTGCCTCCCGTGTCCCATGTTGATGGTCGCTATAATGTAATCAATGTTGAAACTAATGTATCTCGGTGGTTATAAATATATTAGTTTATAAATGGGGAAACCTTTTAGTCGAACATAACAAAGTGCAATGAAATCAAACTGATTGCTGTTTTAAAGAATGTTTGACTTTAATGAAACATAACCATAATGAATACATAACCTAAATAACGGAAATAGTTTTATAAGTCATTGTAATAGAAAATTATTCCCCTATTCAATCGAGTAAACACATTTTTAAAAATAAATTCTGGTATAAAAAGAATTGAATTTTTACATATTTTTTAAAAATCGGATTTATCTTGACGGATAACAGCGCATTTTATTATTAAAAAGAAATTCTATACGCAATTAACTTCCGCGCGTCCATTTCAAATATACGCACAGATAGTATTATTTAATAATATACAAGATACTGTCAACTTAATATTAAAATATGAAAACGAACTTAAGAAGACATTAAAAACATTTTGCTTCTGAATACTCCTGCTCCGAAAATTCTACCGAGGTGGAACATTTTTAAGTTTAATTCGCTTACAAATAATAAACCTAGCCACAGTTATATTATCTAAAAGATAATAAAATAACCTCATTTAACTGTTAATATCAGTACATATATATATAATATTATAAGAGAGATGAGGATGTGTAGGAGAGAATCCTATATGACTTTCGTCATATAGTTATTAAACTAAGACTAAATTCGTCATATTTAATAATAATCTCGTTATATAAATCACATAAGTTAACGTCAGTAAAACGGGACGAATATATAAACACTTTCGCGCCGAATAAGGATTTATCCCGGAATGAGAATGAGCCTGCTGAAGAAGATATTGGGAGGGGACAATATGCACTCCAGAGGCGGCACGCGCCCTGCGTATGAATAACTCCCCAGTTAAAACGGTCCAGACCCGAATTGTACTCTTCTCATTTCATACTTGCCAAAGTATACAACTTAATACTGTGCTACTGAACAAAAATTTGACATGCTTCAGGATAATTCAGTAGCATCGCTCACTTACGTATTATGTTTCAACTGCGACATTATACGTACATGAAACGGTAATATACATAATCACATTAAAAATGAATATACCTTGACAGCGATTTCAAGCGGTAAAGCCATGTAGCATGTTTTCTACTTAATTTACGTACATACGTCTTTGTGCTAGTGGCAAAGGAAGGATAAAAAAAGAACGTAGAACTCCCTTAAAGGTATTCGACAGAAAATTGAATATGAATTTATAGATCTTACAACATAATAAGTAAAAAAAAATCATTACCATTTTTTATATTTTCCTCATTTTTCGCTAAATATAATCACCATATTACAACTTAAGAGTAAAAAATGACCATACAACAAGTTTGAATAATTCACAAATCACTCTTGAAGGGTGGATTGCCTATTTAAAAGAAGAAAAAAGGTTTGAGTAAAAAATCATTTTACAACAGATTTGAGTAGAAAATCAATTATTATTTTTTATATTTAACATAAGCACAAATCAAATGTTTAGTTTTAGATTACATTAAATTGTATGTATTAAAAATTTGCATGGAATAGTTTTGTAGAATATATTTTTTTTAATACTAAGTTGTCGCACTAAATAAAATGTACAATAATGTAATAAATGTAAAATAAATGTTAATTTGAAGAAAAAAAAAAGAAGACAACTACGAAAATCAATTTGCTTTTAAGACTATATAATTGAAAACATAATATAGCATTATACTTGAAAAAAAAACATGAAAAAATCTACAATATTATGCTTGTTTTTTTCATTTTCAAATCATCCAAGTCCACCCCTGAGAGGAAAACAGGCGGAAGTGACATCGAGAGGCTACCGCGATATTGCTTTCAGTTTCCTCCCTTCCCCTGCCGTCCCTCCCTTCCCAAGGCCCATGTTCCCGACAGAGCGGTTGCAGCGCCACTTCAGAAGTGGTGGCGGTATTCCCAACTAGATTGGTAGTGCGAGCTCCTTTGTCATATTCCTTCTGAATAATTGGCGTTTACAGAAAACACTTGTTGGATGAGCTCGTAGATATATCTTGACGGCAGGGGGTTCAAGTAGTTCGGTAATTAATATGACTATTCCAATGTGATTTATATCTACTCACACAGACAACCAAATATATAGACATGAACTGACGGAAATTCCTTGTTTCAATATTTTAATTTTGGTACCACTTACGCAATCAAATAATTCCGCGACTTTTTTTAAATATATGATTCGATTGGAACAAAAATTTTAACGCTGACAATATAATATGCACTATTGTAAAAAAAATACATTCTACACAAAGATATAATTTTCGAAAAGTTAAAAAAAAAAACAAACAAACGCGTGTATTTACTATTCGATAAAAACAATTCGTTTCTTCTACATATTGTTTATTTTATTAAGCGACATATCTTGTAAAAGTACCGTATAATGTTTCTATGTGGTTACCATAATACACCACTAAGCGGGATGAAAAAAGAAGCAGTTATAAACGTTAACAAAATTGTGTCTGAATGCGAGCAGATGAAATCAAGAATTCCTGATTTCATCGCTCTCTTGACCAATAAGTACCGTCACATATGTCTACTGCGGTTTTTTTCTCGTACCAGCCATCACCCCAGCTCTACTAAAAATAGTACTCCTTGTAAAAGGTGACTAAACATTATTACCCTCGCGCACATTGAGAATGCTCATTCAGAATAGCTTGCAATGCGTTGCATTTATTTTTAATTATAGGAGATTACAATATGCTTCGGTGTTCTTCAAAAACTGACTATGCCTTTCAGTACTGATCCTTTATTTTTATTTTAATATTAAAAAATATAATACATTTTAGAATTATCAGTAGGTTATATACATATTTCATTTAACATTTATTTCTTCTCTATGAGAGTAAGATTCATGTATAGAGAAGGAGTATGTACGAGATCATTTATATTTCAGTTAGTCTGTGTATATTTTTTTTTACTTCAGATACAAATTGATAGTAGTATGTAATTGTTCTAATTGTGATAGAAAGGTTGTTAAAAAATTTGATGTCTTGATAAATATAGTGATCTTGGGTTGCGGTATATTTTAGTTTTGGAATATCAATTTGGTCTCTAAATCTTGTAGACCGGAATTCACTTCTAAAGTTTAATTAATTTTTCATTTTGAAAATCTGGATTATTGTTTTTTTTTGTATATGTCTATTAATTTTGCTACTTTGAAATCTGTGAAAAATGTAAACATGGATAGTCTTTTTTTTTAGAATAATTTTTATTATCATTTTTGAGTGATTTTTAATTCTGACATTGAAGTTTTATATGCTACTCCCCATCCAATAATACCGTATTGCAAATGTGACTGTACAAACGCGTAATATATTATTTTCAGATTTGTAAGTGATAAGATTGATAAGTGATTCTGAGTCTTAAAAATATGTAAGCATTTTTCCTTATTTTATTTGTAAGATTAGTAATATGTTCTTTCCATTTTAGTTTGTTATCTATTATGATTCCTGGATGCTTGATACAGTATTTTTCTTGAATTTAACTTAACCTTTTTTTCTTTTGCCAATATCATCCAGTATAATACAATTACTAATTATCGTGCCCACATACTTGGTTTAGTACTATGTAACCTGCAAATTTGCAAATGAAATTTCACTGGTATATGAGGATTCTCATCATAAACCTATAATTATCATGTACATTCCACGTTAAAAAAGTTTTAATAAACTACCATATATTCTCTGTGATTCCGTTAATAAAAATAACTAATGAAAACTTTCGAATTTTAGAAAATGTTAACTTTATAAAAACTCACTTATCTATTAGACTTTCTCATTACTTTATAAATGCCACTAGTGGGTAATGGTGGTGGAAGACTAAAAATTATATTATAAAGCGGGATCCGTACAAATAGAATATATGGTCTCACAGAAAGACTTACGAACAATAAGTTATTGTGATAGCTGTGCAGCTACCGTGGTCACTATCTTGGTTGATTATGAATAGTTATTACGTATGATAATATGAAATAATGATTAACTGATCAAAGTTTTTTGGAGAAACTTTTTGGAATTCTATTTTATTTTGTTAATTGAGTTAACTGGTTTATTCCAACGTTTTCGGGAACTTCTTCTCAATATCAATAATATCTATTATATAATTCAACTAAAGTTAAAAACATTTTCAGACGGTAATTAAGGATGTTTCTGGAGTTAAGCGAGGTTTGGGTAGGGGTGGAGTTAAAATGGGTAAGAGAGAGAGGATGTAATGGACGGTATTTGGATGTTTATTATTTTCTTGTTGTTATTCTTATTATTAAAAATCTATCTTATCCAATTTAAATTATAACTCTGACATGGTTTAGATTAAGCACATATCCCTTGAACATTTTCGACTCGTAATTTAGTCAGGTATCCACCCATGAAATATTTTGTACTAGATTTGAATATGTATTTATTTATATGTTTTATTTATTGTATGAATTAATTTTACACGACTGCTTATATAGTTATATTATATTATATACTTACATAGGAGAATTGCCTACAATGCTTCATAAATATTAAACAAAAATATAGAGGTATAAGCCAGCAATAAAATGTGTATTTTTGACATGTACAATAAAAAATATATTCCATGTTCCGCAAAAGTATCACAATTCATAATAATGACTCCGCGTTACGGCCATCGCTTCGTCATAAGCCACGACGTCATTAAAGTGTCCCCCGATACACGGCGCATTGAAAGTACCGCCCGCCTGATTTACCGCCGCCTCGCCCCGTCTTATTCTTTCCGCGCTACTCTGGCCGCGAGCCTCGCGGCCGCGCAACCTGAGAATCGCCTTGTTAGATTCTTATTTATGACCAGATTTATTTTATGTCCACGGGGGATTTACCAAGTGAATTGAGAAGCTCAACCCCGCGGGAAGTGGCTACCTTTCACATTTCATATGACTTATATGGAATATTTGGTATGGATGATTTATTAAATGCGTGCTGACAAAAGTTAACACTTGTACTACCTGATTTTTTTTCACAATATAGCATTCGATATAAATAAATATTAGGTTGATGCATATGTATCCGCCGTTTTTCTCGCGACGTTTTAATTTTTGAATTTGACGTTTAATTATTATAATTCTTTAATATGGTTAGGAAATACACACATATGCAACATTATACTGTACTAAGTGTGGAAAGCTGCGGAGTCATTTCGCGATCTTCGGCGAAGGAACGATTAGCGAAAGGCCATGCCGAGAGTGGTTTGTTCGCTTCAAAACTGGTGATATCAGCTTAGACGACAAATTAGGAAAGGACGGATCTTCGGAGAACGAAAGTTGCACTACTAGGACACTGGCTATGAACTTCAACATCGATCAATTCACAATTACGGTGACTGCGCTCCCAAATTATAATTGTACATAATATGTTTTGTGTTTATTTTCGTTTTTGGTTATGTTACAATATTTTTTACAATATGATAATTTAATACATTTTATGATACAATATAATTTTTAAAAACGGCGGAAATTTATGCATCAACTTAATATATCACGTGTTTAAAATACTATTATTAGTTAATCGCATTTTTATGGCGACAAAATCATCTAAAATTTTTAATACATAGATCACAAAAAACAAATAAAAGTCTACTATTTACGATATTACAAAGAAAAGTAAGCTTCCGAGAAATTCATGAATACTTCAGAGTTCGTGTCTGAGTGGATACAAGTCTAGCAACAAAAAAATGTTTTTATGTTGTCACGGCCGTTCAGAATCATCTGTGTACAGTTTTCTGGGCTAATCTGCCGTGTATGCTTAACGTTTCTGGCCGACGTTTTGGATCGCATTGCAGGGTTAGCCCAGAAAATTATACACAGAACAATCTAACAAAGTATATTTTGAAATTTTTGTAATTTCGATATAAAACTAGAGTTGTAATCCTCCTCCCCAGTCGGTTCACTAGGATAGCCAATAGCATATTTTATCTGGTAATTCCATCGAGTTGGAAATCACCCTCTTCGTCTCTGCCTTTTCATCTTCCTAATCAATACGACCTTCTCTAGGTCATCATCTTTCTGCTGGTAATGTGTCAGAAAATTGGAGGATATCGCAGGCAGATCGTAGACAATCTATATTGCATCCTCAATCGTTCCAAAATTAAGATATTGCCGTCCAAGAGATTCTAATGATTCGCCTAAAGCATCGAGTTATAACACGTTCAATTAAAGTATTATATCCAAGTTATTAAACATAGTAATCACATGTGAACTGATGCCCCCAAGTTACTTGGGAAGCAGTTAGACTCGCGCATGGTACAGCGATTCGTATTACCTAAAGATTCTTTCTATCTTTAAAACACTGACGGAAAGAATATATATTTAGTACGAATATTTTTTTAAAAGCGTCCATTGCCATCTATGAGACTCATCATATGCATTTAGAAATTTACAACATTAATATTATTAAAATGCAATACATAATAATTTTTAAGGATAATATTACGTTTACTAAATGAATTTAATTAAAATTATTATTAAGTAGTATATTTTTTCAAATTCAGCATTTTTTCTTTACAGAGATTATTTTCGATGACACCCTAAAAATTCTTTAATACAGAAATGTGTTATGGTGTTTTTTTTTTGAGAATATCATCTGACATTTATAAAATCTAAGCTAATATATTTTAAATATGTATTACCTTATTTCACCTAAAACATTTAAAAATACATTTTTTCAGATACAATACATTTATTATGATAAATAAATAAATAATCAACCATAGTGTAGAAAAAATATTAGCATTCTTTTACCACTTTCAAACTGATTTAAAGTGCTTATGCTATGAATAAAACACTAATTTGAATGGTCGCTAATGGGATTGAAATGGTTGACTTTTATTTTTAAAAACGGACGTCCTAACATGTATAGAGAAGCTGGAGATGTCGATAATCAAAAGTTGTGTCAGAATAAAAACGCGCGTTTCCTATCCCCTCTACCTACTCTTACTGAAATAAAGTGATATAATGGTATGGCCACTTTTTACAATGTTTAATTTTATTATTCTTTGAACGATTTTATAGATCTTAGATTTTTTTAAATAAGACATGAAAATTTGGTATTGGATTGTAATATATATAATATCTGATATACTTACCTTGTATTCATATTTGGTAAGAAATTAATTTTATAAATTAATATTTTTATAATAATCAGAAGGATATATATATATATAATTTTTATTTCTTTTATTTCTTCTCTATGAGAGTAAGATTCATGTATAGAGAAGGAGTATGTACGAGATCATTTATATTTCAGTTAGTCTGTGTATATATTTTTTTTACTTCAGATACAAATTGATAGTAGTATGTAATTGTTCTAATTGTGATAGGAAGGTTGTTAAAAAATTTGACGTCTTGATAAATATAGTGATCTTGGATTGCGGTATATTTTAGTTTTGGAATATTAATTTGGTCTCTAAGTCTTATAGATCGGAATTCACTTCTAAAGTTTAATTAATTTTTCATTTTGAAAATTTGGATTATTGAATTTTTTTGTATATGTCTATTATTTTTGCTACTTTGAAATCTGTGAAGAGTTGTATACTTGGATAGTCTTTTTTTTAAACTTATTTTTATTATCACTTTTTGAGTGATTTCTAATTGTGACATTGAAGTTTTATATGCTCTTCCCTATCCAATAATACTGTATTGCAAATGTGACTGTACAAACGCGTAATATATTATATTCAGATTTGTAAGTGATAAGATGTTTCCGAGTCTTAAAAATATATAGGCAGTTTCTTCATCACTCGTCACTGCTGTATCTTGAGAACAGTTGACCGAGTGCGGGTTGTTAGACAAGAAGGCAATTATTATTGAAACTAATCAAAACAGTTACCCAATTACGTTATGCGCAATAAGTTAGATAAGTTTATCCGGCAAATTAGTGCCAATTATTAAAAGATGATTTATATGATTTCTAAAAATCATAATTCTCCGTAGATCAAATTATAGTATTTGCAACATATGTAGTTATTTACCTATATAGAATCGTAAAATATAGATCTGGATCCTTATCAAAACGTAAAATACTGTTTCTTTTATGCTTAAGTGTTGAATGTACAATGACAAACAAAATATAACCTAAATATGAATTAAATATATTAATTATAAAGATATACATATAAAATCAATTTTATCGAAAAATATTATTATTGCGCCACCGGGATTCGAACCTGGATCTTTTTCCTAACCGGGGAAGATGCTTTATCCAACTATGCTACAGCGACATTATTTTTAGCGACAATTTTCGACCCTATATGTTACCTTTTTGATATTAATACATTTAATTGTTCCATAATTTGACAGAGCCATCTACCTTATTTTTACAGAATCTCAAATACCTTTGAGTAAACTGACAGCAGACGCCAGAATTATCAATTCATTTTTATTAAATTTTGGCAACAACAATATTTTTCGATAAAATTGATTTTATATGTATATCTTTATAATTAATATATTTAATTCATATTTAGATTATTACTTTGAATAGATTTTAAATATCACAGACCTATGTTCAGAATAATTACAACTTCACAATAAGAATGTGTTCTCCTAAAAAATATAACCCTTAAATTTTCTGAAATGGAAATATTCAACATATAAATAACGAAATCTACGCGGCACAAATGCCTCAACAACTTTAGTATATCTTCTCATGCACGTTTAAGAGGGTCGCTGTCTTCCAATATCTAGTTTACCAAATCTAGCCAAGACTTTCGCGGACACGTTTTCTATTCCTGCTGCTTCTAACATTTATATCAAATATCTCACTATTTATATACAAGCTCATTACAAAAAACAAGTATTACGTACAAATTTTCGATAAATGATGTTATTTTTGAATATTTGTATTAATATGTTTTATAGTCATGTATGAAAGAGATAATTTATTTAAATATACAGCTAAAAATGTAGAAAACTAGTGAAAAAAATTATCAAATAGTCAATAAGCCCTCAAATCGTAGAAAAAAACATTATTTTACATAATGATTCCGATTATTGTAAATAAAATATTAAGGAGAACACATTTTTACTGTTAAGTTGCATTTTCAGAGCATAATTCTGTGGTATTATATTAAAAATTACATTAATTAACCAGAAAGATATACAGAAAAAAATTACCTATCGAAAACTTATTTTTAAATCCTAATTTAAGAAATTTAGAGTATTAAATTTAATTTTGCCGTCTCTTATCTGGTTTTTCTCAAAGGTTCTCCGTAATATTAAGTGGATTTTAAAAAAAAATGTAATACTACATGTACCTATTAGAAATATTACAGAATATGAGTTCAAAATTTGTCGAAAACGTATTCGATGGCTACAGCAAAATCAGAGAACACGCTTCCTCGTATAGGAAGAGGTCCAGGTTTGAATCCCAGTAGCAACTAAATACTTTTTCTGTACCTTTGTAGATGAGTCATTTAATTTGTAATAGAAAAATATTTTTTAATCGTGATTTCACCCATATACATGATTTTTTCATAATAATGACCATATATGGCATTTACTTTATTTGTTTGCAAAAGGAACTTTACAGATCATACCTGTACAAGATTAGCAGGACTAAAAATATACAAACATTACGTAATTAGTAAGAGACACAAATTAAAATAACACTGTATTTTAGAATATTATCTTAAACATATTATTTATAATTTGAATGCATTAAATACAATAAAACTGATAATGCTTAAATCTTGTAAATATGTAAGCATTCTCAGTATTTAAATAAGTGAATGGCGAGTTGAAATTCTCTTTGAACTCTAACGTAGAAAAGTAATACCATGATTGGAAATGATTCCCTATTGGGACCGAGATCGATCCACGTTCAGTTGTGGAGCATTAGGTTAGGCAATAAAACGCCGTATTGAATATCCCGCGGGCGTGCGGGGCGCGCTCTCCCTGAGATTAGGGTACGTCAATACCGAGAAACATCCCCCAGTTCACGAGGAATGAAAAAAAAACCAATTGAGATGCACACTGGCTCAGTGGTAATTAAATTTCTTTCTTAAGAGTAAATATAATAGTATACGTGCCATTGAAAGTATGTACGTGACGTTAAAAAGCATTAGCAAAAATATATTTAGCGATATTTTTATAGATAGCAGAAAAATTACAATATTTACAGTAAATGTTATATTACAATTTTTTTTTACTCTAGATAAAATAACCTTGATTGATTAATTAATCACGGTTTTAATTAAATAAATTAAATACATCTAAGTCATAAATATTTGTTATAGTTTTATTTATACATATAAATATATAAGTGTTGTTACATAAAATACAAACCGATTTAATACATAAATTAAAAGAAATAGTTATCATTTAAATTAATTAAACTGAATTAAATACTTAATTAAATCAAATAACACTACGCTTTGAAGTGGACAGTCAGTCCTTTTTACAATACTTTTTAATTAAACTCTTCCCACCTTGTTTTATTTCAAGAGCTTTTTCTTTGTCATTCTACGAAACCCTCCATTTGCAATTGAAATAGAGAACTTGTTCTTTATTTAATTTCCTTCAGCAGTAAATATCAATTAGGATACTGAAAGAATAGATTTACATAAAACCTGAAACTAGAACACAAAGTTGATTTTTTTATCTAGCCCCCTAGAAAAGAGTTTATTTTTGTATTAAGAAAGTTGTTTTTGTAAGTAAATAATCACAAATTACAAGTAAATAATCATATATTAAAAAATGTTAGAATATTATAGCAAAAATATTGAAGTATTTATTTTTTTGAATTATGGATACAGATGGCACTCTCCCCCCCACAGGATTATAATTAAGAACAAGCTTTGATGATTCATTTTATCTTTATAATTATTAAACTCGGTTAACAATAAATTGAATATAAATAATGGCAGATAATAAAAAAATAAAACATATATTTTTAATTTTTTTAAGATTAAATCAGCAATATGCAAAAAATATTTAAAGCAAACGCATTGTGGGTCATTTTGAATGATGAATAGTTTATTAACTTTGTTTTATAAACCACTGTGAGTTACTCTTTTCTTGATCAGGATGAAAAAACTAAGTAAAATAATGTACAAAATTTTCTTATGTTTTCAAAGTCAATTATTCAAAAAAAATTTTTTTTTAAATTATCAATTTAAGTTAGGTAATGTATTAGAACTAAGATTGTTTTCGACGGATAGATTTTTTCTGTATATCTTTTCAGTTGATTAATTTAATTTGTATGATATATTATTCATTTTAAGTGAGGTAAAATATATAATAATAAAATAAAGTATATAAAGAAAAAATTAGAGTAAATATCACTAACAGTTCTCTCTTAACACAATAAGCTCACTAAGTAACATCAAATAAATATTCAATATTTTTATTTATCTAAAATTTAATCAAAAAGTCATATTTCTGATTAATTGTACTAATTTTTTTAGATTATATAATCTAATTTTACATAAGTAGCTGCGTGTTATGTAAAAAAAACTTTTAATTATATAAGGTGAAAAATTTATGAAATAATTCCTAAGTACTTGGTACTTATATAACAAGTTACCACCCCTATGGGTTAGTAAAAAGGTGGTGGGTTGAGAAGTGCCAACTCCAACAGGTTGTTAGACCCGCGTGATAGCTCCCAGGGGGTCGGGGTGGAATATTTGTGTAACATTCATAGGTAATGAATACTGAGGGCGAATCTGACATATTGTTCAATATACGTGTTATTTACAGCGTAGCTACAATAATTAAACAAGCAATTAGATTGATTTTTAAAATGTTAAAAAACACTTAAATGCCGTTATGAAACCAAAACTTTTTTCACATAATGCCAAGTGTCTTTCAAATTAATTATTATATTGTTTTTATCTGAAATAAATGTACTCGATTATAACAAAAATTTAATAAGAATTTCGCAATTTTCATGATCAACAGGTTATTTCATTAAAGAATTTTAAATCGTTAATATACTTACACAATCCATTTCCACATTTTCTTCTCAAGGCACTTTTTCGTTTCTATATAAAAAACTAATTTAACTACAAACTTGTACGAGTAATTTAGATTTATATTCACTGTTTCAGTCTTTATTAGCGTGAAAACGAATGACAGGGACCATTTCACTCAATAAAACTCAATTTGGTCGCACCGGCGTAGAGCCTCCTGGCGGATCGTAGAGGCGGACGGGCGGCGTAGCGGAGACGGCCCCGAACACTGCTCGGAGCGCATTCACAAAGCCGAATACAGCCTCACACGTAAAACAGAGATGCTCCATGTAAAAATTCAATTTTTATCAACAGAAAAATTTTTCGTCCACCGAACTTTTGAATTATTATAACTGAGTATTATAAAAATATCTACTATTTTTTTAATAAACTTTTTTAGGATGAATATTATTTACGATTGAAATTTCAAGAAACATTTATTTGTTCAATAATTATTAAACTATGTCTTTAAGAAGAGAGTTTTAAGAGAATTTTATCATATTTAGGATTAATTGAATTAGTTAGGTTTTTCCCTCTAGAGAAATATTTCACAAACATTTATATATACTGACAAATACATTAAATATACGTTGATGAAAAGTACACATCTCATGAATCAATATAATTTTCAAAAAATAACCGCAAACGCGTTTTGAACGTGTGTAAGTAGATAAATAAATATTTGTATAAATACTCACAAATTAAATATTAGCGTCCTTATAAACCGCATTCCCGGTCAAAATTAATGTTCCGTGGAGGCCTTCAGGCGCCTCTTTCATGATCGACATCCCCGCTAGTTGCTA
The DNA here is from genome assembly GCA_031772225.1 of Eubasilissa splendida. NCBI lineage: Eukaryota > Metazoa > Arthropoda > Insecta > Trichoptera > Phryganeidae > Eubasilissa > Eubasilissa splendida. The sequence continues at coordinate 29,185,043 of CM062849.1, read as the reverse complement.
AGCGCCGATCAATGGAAATTCTCCTGTGAATGAGCTTGCAATGATCGACCATTAGGGGACCCATGGCAAGTTAGTTTTGTAAGGAATTCACTACCTAGCAACCTTTAGGGTAAAATATGCTGGTTACATTTCTAAAGATTGATCAATCGTCACACAATAAAATGTGCGCATTTAAGGTTTCACTAGAAATGTTACATTGGTATTTAATAATGCTTAATAATTTAAGAATAACCACATTCAATAATTACGCTAACCGTCATGGCCACTCCTTTACAAGTCTACGCCGAAAATTACTTATAAAGTCGAATATACCAAAAATAAGAAAAAAAACAACTGTTTTAAATTCTTACTCAGTTTAGTTAGATATATTTCATAAATGATAGATCTAAAATAATTAATACATGCATTTTTGGCGAAATTCAAGGATAACGCCGATTATATGAGAAATATATTTATTTGGTTTGAACAATATTGAGAGAATAGTTTGAGATTATTTCTTTTTTTCTATCTGAGACGCGTGTGGTACTCAGCATTGCTAGAAATGTGAGAGAAGGAGTCGTTCTAGGAAAGTAGGGTATAAAAGGTTATCCTTTTCTAGCGCGGGTTCACTTAGTAGTGTCAGATAATAAATGTTCGTGAGCAGACACGTGATGCCCCCCCTTCTAACCTGTTGCTATCCATACAAATGTGTTTGTAAAACTATTGAACTAACACGGATAAACCACGTCGTGTTAGATTTCATTCTTTAAAAGTATACATTTTTTCATTTATTTCAGTTCATTTTTTAATGTAATTATTCCTTGACACAAGATTTCAAGTATTTCGCTATGAAGATGGACTGAACCAATTAGACCAGATAGAATGGATGCTCAGCATAGGTTTCTTCCTAACATAAATTTACTTTATGTAATAGTATGTCTTCATTACGCAGTTCATTTATTACTTTTCATTTAATATTTCATACCTAATAAGAGTAATATGAGTTACTCTTGTATAATTATTTCATAAATATAATCATACTGTACTATTGTTTGTATCGTAATTTTTAATAGAAAACATACGAGAATTTTCTAACTATTAACAGGTTTTACTTAGTGGATGTATAAAATAAACACATTTAGGGGAAATAAAGTGAGGTGATGTTTAAGGTGTGTATTATAAAAATGTTAATGGATCAGAAGGATGCGCTTTAGCATGAGTAGATGAATGCCCCATTATATTTCACCCATCCACTCACATGTTCTTTTGAATTAAAACGCCGAGTGTGCATGTGCTTGTGCGAGTGAGTGGCCAGAGAAGGATAAACAATAAAAGACTACTTGAGTAGCTTGTTGGTCTAATGATTAGGACGCTGGCCTAATGATCTAGTGGTCGAGGGTTCGCGCCTCGTTCCAGGAGACCAACAAGTTAGTCATATTTTCATAGTACAAGCGTTTAGCTTAGTTTTAAAATAGTAAGAATATTGATGTGACATGTATTCCGTGCACGTATCTGTATTTAAAAAAAAAGTATATACATAGATGTTTGTTAATGTTTGAAACATAGTTACGGATACAAGTAGAAGCAGTAAAAGTTCTACAATATCAAGCGTTGGTTAATGAACTTGGCTAGAAGACTATCGCGTGAGAATTGATGTGCAAGGAACGGATCCCTGGGTGGCTACAATGCGTTGTATTGTTGTCTGTTGGGAGTCGGTACCAAACGTGTTTTTCACCCAGGTACATGCAGAATGCGTGCAGATTGTAGAAACGATAGACCTCCACAACATGTTATACTTATTCGTTTATGTACTTATGTATACGGATAATCATAGTCAATATAATTACTATAAATAATTAGACAAAATACTTTGTTTAAACCACTATTTATTGTTAATTCTACATGTTTCGATACCTATGGTATCTTCTTCAAGAAATAATATATACAGAAATTAAAAATACAAGCATAGATAAAAACAAAACTATCAAGTGGTGAATAAGTAAGAACTAATATGAAAATTAATAAGATTTGGTTATTTATAATATTTAGCTTGCAATTAACACTTTTTGTTATTTCTAAAATTTCAAATTTATCTAACTATAAACCCCTAGTATTGGTATGTATAATTTCTAAACCCTTCTTAATATCAAAATAATGGTTTGTTTCCAAAAGGTGATTGGAAAATTCTATATAGTTGTTACTACTTAGACATATCAAGTGCTCCATAATTATAATTTTGTCTAATTATTTATATAAAATGAGGTCACAAACTAATTTTGCTAATATTGAAGAAAATATAATTACTGTTTATTCTATAAAATATTTAAATGCGCACTAACTGAAACCTGACATCGATGTGACAGAAACTCTATGTATTCTAATAATAAACCCAATCGAACTTCACAGTTAAATTATGTAATCACTAGAAATATATTCAAAAATAGGATTATTGTAAGCAGTAAGTAAGGCCAAGACTCCTGAACGACGAGATTGCTTGATAATAGTGTTATAATAAATTGGCAGTATAATAGTATTCACGATGTACAATAATTCCTTGTTTTCCAACGGCTACTTGATGTTTATTAGTTTAATTTCCTCTCTTGTCCAGTATTTTACCGCAATTCACAATATATATATATATTGTTATTTTTATTTGAGTTATGACATCCTGAAGAAGAAAATTGTATTTTTCGAAACCGTTAGATGTATTTAAACTCAATTAAGTGGTTAATAAAACAAATATAATAAATAAAAATATGAATTTTAACCACAAAATTAATATTTCTAATTTTAAAAGTATATATGTACATTGTTAGTCATTTTACTATTTGATGACGATCGATTATTTCCATTAGCAGTATTATTACCATTTCCATGTCCACTCAGCTCTACTTCACAACGTGTATGTCTCACCGTGAAACTTGGGCAACAGCATTAAAATTTGATTTAAATTGTTCGAAACAAGCGGTTTCCAGTTGGTCTTACCAGAAGGTCCCTTATATTAACGGGAAGTATAAAGTACAAGACGGAAATCGGATATGATGGAAACCTATGCATAACGAAATCTTGCAGGCGGTAATGTTCGATATTCGACGTATTACCTACCTGAAGTTTAGTTTGGTAAATATCATATTGTATAATAGTGAGTGTGGTATAGGAGAACACAAACAATTCCTCCTAGAAATAATCCACCTCTAACGCGATTATTAAATATATCACTAATTTTCATTAGCGGTTATTTTGATTAATATAAAAAATATAAGTAAACAATAAACATAAAATTGATACTTATATTAAATTTAAGAATTAGTCCTGAATAGCTTCCCGTCTAAACATTATGAATAACTTGTTAGATAATTTCATTAGTATGGAGTTCAAAGCTTTTGTCATTTTTTATATTACCCAAAGGTATCGACTAATAAAAATTGATCAGGTTACTTCAGTTAAACTTTTTTATTTTTGTTATTAAAACTAGACCCATAAAACATATTGCTAGACGTTTGTCTGCACGTACATTTACATCAATTTTATTATATTTAATATAATCAAAACATAACAATTAATTAGTGTCACAGTTTAAACAATTAATTTCATGCTTACAAGTAAGATTAATTATTTTCCATAAGCCACTTTTTTATCATAACTTTCAAATTGGAAGAAAGCGTAGTATTTTGTAAAGACCTAGGTAGTTTATTTTTTAGTGTAGGAACAACAAATTCTAATGTCCTAGATCCATACTTATTGATGATATTTGGAATTGTTAAATTCAAATTAGCTACACCTCTTACATTTTTTCTGTGTGATGTCACCAATAGGTTGACTGTGTGAAGTCACCATATTTAGAGCATTGTTGTTATAATTTTATTTTATTAAAAGGAACAGTTACAGCCCGTGTACAGGAAAGACATGTATGAAAGAATATAATAATTTTAGATTATGCCTCAATTTAAATGCTTCCAGACTTACAACAAATATATATAGGCTTACTCTTTTACCAAATTATTAAGTAAATTAGATGAATTTAGTTAATCATAAATTAAAATTTTACTTTCATTAATAGGTACATTAGTAAACAAATTAACAATATCAAAAGAAACAAGTTTAACATTTTTGGGAAGATTTATGTTCTTTAACATATCCACTAATTGCAACTAATTTTTTATAGTGTATTTTGGTTTAAAAATATTAAGTCTATTTATAGTTTTTGTAAGAAAAAAACATAATTTAAAAGTTGGAGCACTACAGTATGAAACCACCGGTCTTATTGGAATATCAATCTTATGAAGTTTTAATACGGAATACAGTTTTGGAGGTTTAGTATTCATTAAAATTAGATCTGATAATACTGTATTATCAGTAAATATATCACTAATGGAATCTTTTAAAGTACTTTTAATATTCATGTGTATAGGATTTAAATAAAGTAGTCATTAAAATCACATCTCCATTATGATAATTTTCTACAAACATGTACAAAAAAATTATTTATAATTATGTCATGTACCAGTCAATATCAAAAAAACTATGTAGGTATAAATGAAAAAATCAAAATTGAACAGAAAACATACAATTATGTAAAGTATATTCACGAATAATGGTCGTAATATGTAATAATTCAATTAAGTATTGAAACCATAAACCATGTCTCTTAAACATTATTATTATTAATAAATCGATGAAGGTCAACACCATTTAGTTATGAGGCTAACATAGTATAATTGGTTTATCCCACTTCTCCGGATATTAAGAGATCCTGATTCAAATCCCGGTGGAAGCTAAAAATATTTCTTTTATAAATTAAGTTCATCTTTATGTATATCTTTTTAATGAATGTATTAAATATCGCAGAATTATGTTCTGAAAAAATTACAACTTCACAATTAATTTTATATTTGAATTTGTTACATAACAGTGAAATGGTAGGCACGGTAGCCTACATAGATGTGAAGTAGATAAAATTATATGAGTGCTGCCATAAATCTATGGCTGTGATACTTGCGCGGTATTCAGCACGACCCGAGTACGTGAGAATGTCCTGCTGATGGAGATAGTGCAGGACAATGTCCGCTCATGTATAGGTACAGTCTTCTGAAGTGTTTCAATAGGTTAACTCAAAATATATATTTGTATTATCTATATTGTAATGAGAAGCTAGACCGAATATATTTATCCGACCAAATCCTAAAAAAAATGTATTTAAACACAGACTACCAAATATATAGACATGAACTAACGGAAATTCCTTGTTTCAATATTTTTATGTTGGTGTCATTCAGGTGATCATTTTGGTACCACTTACGCAATCAAAAATTGGAACGAAAATTTAAACGCTGACAATATAATACGAAACGTCGGCCAGAAAGGTCAGATATACACGGCAGATTAGCCCAGAAAACTATGCAAAGAATATTCTAAATGGCTATGAAAACCTAAAAACATTTTTAGTAAATACTTTTACTGTTGCATAAATATGTCGTAAACTATCGGATTTATGTTTCCACAAAAAACGTGTATAGAATACCCTTCGTTCCGCAACTAATATTCCGAACCCCTCTCCTATATGTACACTTTATTAAATATATATTCACTTACTGGTCTGTGTATTAAAATTTTTACTGATTCAGTAAATGTTTCGTTTCAACAGAATCCTAATGTAAAATATAAGCACACGATTTATTATAATTATTCTTTCAGCGATTCTTTTAATATAATTTATTCCTGTAAAAGGAGACAAATTTATTTAATAATCAAAACATTATGTGTAAAAGAATGTAAGTAAACTTACTAATTAAATAGTTAAACAAATGTTTCAATTAAAAAACAAAACTCATAACAGCCATGTTTGCTCCTATAATCAAACTAAAATACATAATACGTAATTCGAGAGTAAATATATTTTTTTAATGCATTCTTTGTGTCGTATCAAGTTTGAAATTTTATACTTAAGATATATTTGCAAATGGAGATTTTAATAAGAACAAATATTATTACGATTTTTAGTTACTTTGTAATATGATATTAACGAGTATTATTTGTTTCAAAATATATTTATATTAATATCGATTTTTTATTAGGAATCTCGGAATTTTCTCTTACCAAATATATCTGAATCTCTTACAAGTTATAAGAATTAAAAAATATTTTAATAATATAAAAGTACCTACACATATATTCGTAACTTCTGTTTTTTCCAATAATTTAAATACGTTAACTTTTTATATAATATATATAACTATTCATAACCTTATTAGCAAATAAATCTTGAACAAAAAATTATTATTTTTAATATCAATGATTAACTTTCACTACTTGATTACTGGTAGGAGATACTAAGATCTATGGCTTCGCAATAAAGACCTTTCATTGGAAAATTCGACCGTTGAACCTATTTGGGAAATGAAGTTTACTTATCAAGGAAATGGAGCTTCACTATCGTTTTTGTATACAATGGATTTCTTTGTGGCCTGAAAGACTGGCCGCAATACAATTGCAAGAAAAGCCTATGTTATTCAAAGGAAAAATCAAGGGTAAAGTTTATTTATTTATTTTTCTTCTCTTATCGTTTTTCTCTTACAAAAATAATATATTATCATTAATTATTTTCGTTTTCATACTCTTATTATTTCTATACAATGTTATTTTGATTAGTATGTAAAGTAAATTTTATATTCACGAATTTTTCCGCTGTAAAAGAATATCTTTACAAACCTTGAATAATCAGAATGCACATATATAAGTTTACACCGCTTGAAATACTCACTACATCTTTTCACTAAACATCTCAATAAAAGTTTAACATCTCAATAAAAGTTTTTGATTTAAAACAAAAAGATGAAAAATCTCCTACACGATTCAATATAACATAAATCTATATTTATATAAGCAATTCTTTGAGTTATTGTCAAAAAATATTTTTGCAATATCAGTGTTTTTAATGCTTCAATAATCCGTCAAATAGTGACCTTACAACAGCCAATTCTCAAACAAGTTTTCTATTTTTTTCTGCTTTCTCTTTCAGATTGGTAAGAATCTGTCGAAAAAATATATGCTAACCTAAAAGTCTGAAAATATAAAGACTTTAGCCATGAAAATGAACCAACAGGTAAAATAATGAAAATCGCTATAGAGAACAACAACAGGCTATGTTTCCCTGAAAGATTTGAATTAAAATTGTGCCGGTTGATGAACAAGACGACATATAACATGGCGCCTCTATATCTTCAAGACCTGTACATCCCAGGCAACTTGGATAGCAGACGTCAAACTCTCAGATCAGTCTCTACTTCAGTCGCGGAACGGATTGTAGGACTGACCACCTGTTGCCAGAAGTCTAAGTTTAGTGAACGGGCATTTGCGGTGACAGGCTCAAAAGCGTGGAACAAGAAACAGTGCATCAGAATTTATGCAAAATAGACTTAAAACACACCTTTTCAAAAAGTCAATTCGATAAGTTCCAATAACAATAGGACTAAATATTTTATGTGTAAAGCGCTCTTCAGGTGATTTTTTTACTAAATTGCGCAATACAAAAATATCCAATATTATTATTATTATTATATATAAGAAATCTATAACTATGAAGAATGACGATGCATCTGGTATAAGTAGTTTTCATATTAGTTATATAATCAAAATTAGATACTCAATTAAAAATTATGATCTTTTCTCGAATAATTTTTTAAGCCTTACAAAGATAAACAATATATTAAAAGTCCTATGCATACGTATACATTTTCCGACCTTTTACGGAATAAAAACATGTTTTTTTACTTTTAATGTCGTTCTGACAAACCCTTTCTGGTGCCATACATCTGAATGAAAAGCGGTGAATATATCTAGAATGACAGAATGCTTTTTTAAGCGAGTTTTTCGGTTGGAACGTTGAAACCTTAGTTGAAACCCCATTTTATTGGATGTCTTCTGTATTCCAGCGGCACGTTTGTGCGGGAAGCCGTGGCAAGAGTGAGCGCTTTCCATTCTCTGTCTTGGGGTGGAAGTAATATTTGCATCACAACGAACTCTGCCTTTTTCTTATATGGCTCATTAACAACGGCTTATTGGCATCTTACATTAGGCTCCCTTAATAATTTGAATCTTGTTTTGTTAAAAAAAATAACTGATCTAATTCAGAAAAACATATATTTTTAATTATTATGATTCATGAAATGAGATTCCACAAGACAAAATACTCGATTTGATACTAAATAATGAAAAAATATATAAACATTTTTAAGGTGTCTAAGACAGTCGTGAATATATATTTTTAGGTACCCAATGATTATTATTATTCCACTCTCTTTTTCTTTTCTTATGACAAAGGAAAATGATGTTTATCTTACGTATACATTAATGTATGCCTGGAGAAAAGGAGTAATACACTGATTTCTATATTTAAGATGTCTTAGATTACTCCTTTTTCTTTCATGGCACTCTACATCAAAGGGTGGGATTTGTTCTCTTGCATAAGTGCTCTGCACCGACTCTTATCCTTGGCCATTCTTTTTCAGTTTCCAGACCCTTCTATCCTAGTCCAGTCCTCTTCCACAGCTCTCCACCTCTTCCTTGGTCTGTCTTTAGGTCACTTTGACTTCCGCATCGCATCCACTTGGTCATGATCTTTGGTATCCTGGCATTCTTTCAACATGACCAGCGCATGCTTACAACCTACATTACATTACTTATATTTCTCTCTAAAGCTTTGTATATAATTGAATATACTTTTGTGATTTCAACAAATATTCCCTCGTTTGCTCCCCACAATATAAATGCGTGTTATATTGAATGGTAATCATTTTAAATATCACTCTAGGACCCTAAATAAAATATAAACATATCATTCCACCCCCAAATATCTCATCATTCCCTTACACGGACCAAATTTTGTATACATCGCTACTTTTAAGGAGCGCAAAACAATGGCAACCACTCCCTTGGTCCCTACCCTGCCCGGGCAACGCCGGATACAGCTGATAGCGTCTTATAAAATTTTAGTTATTGTGTAAATTCAGGGCTATAATTAAAGCGAATACTGATATTATGAATTTACTTATATGAATGATTACAAAATGTATTTATTTCAGTAAAATATTTTCATTTTCGCCGACACCATTGTTTCGGCCCTAGTCCCCCACGAAACTCCGCACAGCCCTCTCGCAGCGTTACGCATTTTGGTTTTTCACCCCATCTTTTTTACGGTAAGGGCTTTGATTTCTCGTAAAAATGCATTCGGGATATTATATCGCTGTTGTGGAGTTATCGTGTGTTTTCTTGTAGATGATAACGTGCACTCTGTGTGTCTGAAAGTTTGCGTATTTCATTTTTTATGTAAATATTATGTTTTATTTTATTTTCAAATATTAATAATAATGAAAATTTTAAATGAATTGTATTAAAATAGTATTATATTTTAAAAAACAAGTTTTCTTATATGTTATTATATTTATTTTATTCAATTAAATAAAGATATATTTTTTTTTATTAACTATTATGTATTTTGGATGTAGGTATATATATATATTGAAAAACACAATTTTTAGATATAAAAAAAATTAATCGACAATATTTGGTAGTTACACAATTTTTAGATCGAAAAAAATTAATCGATAATATTTTAGATCCATTTTTTGAAATAATGATTTATTTCGTGTAATGAAAACAAAATTATGAATACTTATTTTAATTGCATAAATAAATAAATAAATAATGTTGTAACATATGTTAGAGTAATTATTTAGCTGTAGTTGATTGGTCGATAAATAAAATGTAATAAATGCATTTTTCTAATCGCCGACCACGAGGAGATCGTCTTCCATTTAGTGTATGACAAATTTGCTAACTTTTAGCGGCAGCACTCAGTGTCCCCTCCTGATATTTCCGCCCCTGATCACTTCACACCCCCTACCCCCACCACGCGCGCTAACAGACATGGCGGCTCTAAAAGCCACGCTATTTTCATGTTCCGAAGTCTACAAATGGGAAACCCATTTAAATACTCAACTCAATTTCAATTCTCCTCAATGCGAAGCTTTGTAAAATGTTTCCATGCAAATTGTGACAACATTACCCCGGACTATTTGCCTGCAGGGGTTAGCTCCATAGAAGGTGACCGAATTAAAGGGAGTAATTAATACGTTTTAATGAGGTTTGCGAATTAAAGGGTTAAGCTTTATTTGTCTACTAAAATTTAACAAATGGATAAATTAAATCAACCAACGAAATACTAAGGGAACAGTATTTAAGAGCATATAAGTATTATTTATTTTTAATTCTCGACCCGGGTAAACACCAAGCTAGTCCTACAATATTTTCATTACACATTTTCATAAAAGTTTAACATTCCGAAAACTTTTAATAACGGTTAATTCTAAATTTAAAAACAGTCACTATAATAAATATTTTTTACTCAATATTATAGTGATGAGTTTTGAAAGTATCCTAAGGTCCTGTCTTTATTAATAAACATACACGAGCCATATAACTAACTGCAAGCCTACAAAGCCACTAAAAACGGTTTGAATTAGTGAAATTATTTGAAAATGATTAGTGACTAAGATTTAACCGTTGAAGGTTATTTTATAGTGTATCAGTCATTGCTCAAATAATAAATAAAATTCAATTGCCAATCTTCGTTATAATCAAACAAAATCACAGTCATAATAATTATTAAACTACACTTTTTGAATACACTATTTCGAATACTATACTTTTTAATGAATATAAAATATGTGACAAATTTTATTAAATTGTGTACATTATTTTAAATGCACGCTCCCTTATTACTAATCCTGAATTCTGAAATCCGTCGAAATCCTCGATGATCGTAGGCAGCGGGAAATATCCGTAGTCCAAAGCCCCACAGACAATGTTGGCACTTGGCGATGAAACAGAAAAGCTTTACTATTGCATTATCCAGATTAGATTCCCTCTTTAGCCTAACCCCTGTTTGTTTCGCGTTACATTGTTTTTATGTTCTATTTTTCGAAAGTTCAGATTCACCCACCGGTACTGATGTATTACAGGAGACCACATCGCTTTAGGGAAAAAGATTTGTAGAAAGAGAATCTTGATAATGTTTACACAATTGATGTAAGGATGTTGTTAATGTGTCGTGTAGAAAATTGAAGAGAGAGAAGAAATACAGGTGTAAAATAATCGTAACGTTAAACATACAATAATATATTAGCATTTATGAGGCAATATTTTAATACTAATATGTAAATAATTTAGTGAATGAGATTAAGAATTAAAAATATCTTCCACTTCTAAGGAGTAGATATTACATTAAGTGATTAGAAAAAAGATATCTTAAGATTCTGGTAAACCAACTAATTATTTTCTGGGTTCTGAAAAATTAATATTTTGCCTTAGTTGAAGACAGAACACATAATATAATACTTGCACAAAATAGATAAATTATGAATTAAATTTTAAATGAAAAAATATTTTTACTGCACTCATTGTATTCCTTAAATAAATAAAATAGGGTGTTAACTTTACAGCCCTAATTAACAAAATAATTTATTTCAAGAAGAAAAATAATAGCGCATTACACCGGACAATACAGCGACGATTTTTTTAGCGACAAATTTTCGAACCTGTATGTTACCTTTTTGATATTAAAATTTAATCGTTCCATTATTTGAAAGACCTTATTTTTACGGAATCTCAAATACTTTTGAGTAATCTGATAGTAGACGCCAGAATTATCAATTCACTATTATTAAATTTTGGACACATTGATACAACTTTATTATTAGGAGAACACATTCTTATTGTGAAGTTGAAATTATTAATATTTAAAATATCACAGACCTACGTTCTGAATAATTACAACTTCACAATAGGAATGTGTTCTCCTAACAATGATTTTTGTTTAAACTCTTTATAATTTTTATAATGAATTTTCATCTTATTAGGATATTTTCATTAGGAATTTCCGAATAATCCCGCCCGCGCAACCGATAATGGGTTTGTTGAAAACAAAATGAAGGCAACGAACCCAAGTGCTGGTAGCTGGGTGGGAATTTATTCGGTTATGTGAAGGGGGCATTAATCAAATAACTAATTGAATCATATCACAAAACGACGAGCGATGGGAGCGCATATCCTGTTTCAGCGATTCTGGAATCGATATTTCAAAGGGATTAAGCATTTTTAACTATTTTAAATATATTTAATTTTTATTTGAAATTTATTACTTATTGTAATCACTTTTCTTTAGGTAACTTTACAAATACCTACAACAAACCTTCTGTGTAATCTTTCTCCCTGATGATGGACCCTACAGTGGTATCCGAAACATCGAACAGAAAGGTTATATATACACGCAGATTAGCCCAGAAAACTGTACACGGAAGATTCTGAACGGCCGTGAAAATCTAAGAATTTTTTTATCTACAGTAAAGTTACATGACAAATTAAATTAATCGCGGTTTTCGTGCATTAGCAACTGCAAATGACGATAAAAAAAATCAATATTTAGTGTTATTAAATATCATTTTAAATTGTGTATCATTCTTATTCTTTTTCACTCAGAAATTTCCAATTATTTATCAATTAATAAATAATACAACAAAATGAGTCCTATCACTGATAATTTAAATTATAATTGTACCAATATTGATGTACAGAAAAGGGAGAGATGAATGAAAACGGACTTAATGTCTATAAGTAGCTTAAGCTTAATGAAGAATGAACAGATTGCAATTGGATTTAATGCAAACCTGATTATGTTATCACAAACAGGATCAATGTAAAACGAATGATTAAAGAGAGGATAGTATAAATATATCATCATAATCATTGCCTTTACAACCCAGTCTAGTCAAGAATAGTATAATATATAGTTATTTATTTATATTGTCTTGCAACCATATATATTTTGTATCTACCTATTCTTAATCTTACTTCAAGTCTTTTTATAAAGTAGCCATTTCATGGTTGCTCTATATGGCCTAGAAATCGAAACCTTCCTTACTTTATGAATTTTATAACTTTTGGCCAAACATGTAGGTCGTACCATTGCCACATTCCATTTTCATTGATAGCCCCGAAAATTTTCTATAGGATCTTTCTTTCAAATTTATCTTTCTTTGACATGACAGGCGCACGGGTCTGTGTGTCAGGCGAGAATGCATAAGTATGGCTGACAGTGAGTGGATGAGCCCTTCGCTCCGCGCCTCTCAACGCAGATAGATATAATATCAATTGTAATCTGTACTTGTGTTATGGGAATAAATACTAAATTGTTACATTCGTGTCACAACGTAACCTATTTCTTCAAGGAAGAGATGTAACAAACGGCGCAGTCGAATTATAGCTGGCGCCGCTGGATATAATACTTTGTTAAGAGTCCAGGTTTCTATCGCATAAGTAAGCACTGGTCTTACTTGAATCTTTTATAGACTTTATATGTTTAGACATCATGTCTGCTATTCGTTAACTGTTTTTGTAGCACTCACTATACGATTTTTATATTTTCATTAGTTTTATTCGTGTATAAATAAGGATCCTAGATATGTAATGTAATTAATTAACTGTTTTAAAGGAGTAGTTTTCAGCAGTAAGTGTGGGCATTTGGCTAATGTACAGGTTACAATCCACTACCATATACTTGGTCTTCTCTTGATTCACAACGAGATTCATATCTTTTGCTGTTGTTTCCAGTGCTGAGAATGCATCACGAAGAGCTTCTTGGGATGAGATCTTGCGATGATGTCGATATCATCGGCATAAGCCAATAACTGAATGGACTTTTCGAAAATGGTTCCAGTGTTGTCAATACTGGAGTCTCGTGTGGCTTTTTTAAATGCTGTGTTGAACAGTAGACGTGTCAGTTAATCTCTATGGCGTACGCCACTTTGTAATTTAAACGGTTCTGAAAGGTTCGAACGGATTCTAACTTTGCATTTTACTCGAGACGTGACGAATTTAGTTAGACTGATTAGCTTACGGGGTGTTAATATGTCACGCATGTACAGTAAATCCCTATTTATGTTGCTAGAAGCTCTCTTAAAGTATTATTCATAATAAAAAAAAATGTGTTGCTGGATTTCCCTGGCCAAAACTCACACTAATAGTTTCCAACATTGGCTTTCACATAAGGTGAATACATCTTTTTATATAAATATTTTTTATATGCCATGTTTATTAGCGTTATTCTTCTATAGTTAGCGCATAGCAACTGGTTAACTTTCTTGTGCAACGGTCGTAGAGTTTCCTCCGAACATTATATTGTGAATCGTGACCAGGAATTCTAGATGCTTGATGGTAGTTCTGTTCGAATTCTCGAATGAGAATGGATGAGAAATGAATTTTATGTCTGGAAATAAAAGTGTTGCGTAATGATAAGTAAGAGAGTAAAACGGATAACTTATTTTTTACTTATAAGTTTTTATTAAGTTTTATATATTCAGAAATTCTAATTTAATGTATTAATTATAGATATATACATATAAAATCAATTTTGTCGAAAAATATTCTTTTTGCGCTACCGGGATTCAAACCTGGATCTCTATTTCCAATCCGGGGAAGTACACTACCAATTGTGTTATAGCGCCAGTATTTTTCATGACAAATTTTCGAACTTATATAATACACTTTTTAAAATTAATACATCTGTCGTTTCATTATTTAAAAGCCATCTACATTGTTTTTACGGAATCTCAAATACCTTTGAGTAAACTGACTGCAGACGTCAGAATTATCAATTCATTTTTTATTAAATTTTTAGACACATTGATACAACTTATATTATTAAGGAGAACACATTCTTATTGTGAAGTTGTAATTATTCAAAACATCTGTCTGTGACGTTTTGAATAATTACAACTTCACAATAAGAATATTTTCTCCTTAATAATTTTATATTTTAAAATATATATTTTGTGGAGACCTTTGTATACGAAATATATTTTGAATACAATTTTTTTGATTGGGAATAAAACATTTTTATTACCACAAAATATCTACCTAAAAAATGTCAAAAAAGTATTTAGGTTTGACTGTAGAATCTATCCAATCTAGATATTAAAGTGTAAAATTTTACGGCTTGGCATGACATTTTTTCCCTTTTGAAAACACATATCTAGCGAGTAAAAAGAAAAAGACGTATTATTGTGGAGCGCCACTGGTGAACAATGGACCCGGTGGAGACTGGTACCCCGACACGCGAACGCGTAAACGTGGATCAATTTATTAATTTAAAATCAAATTTACTTAAAAGGTTTTATGTATCCAAAATCGTAATATTATTATTTAATTTTATTTTATAAACGCTCAGACTTATTTTATCATATAAACACAATATTAAATTATATATTTGTTAGATGGCGTGGAGAGTTCAAACGTGTTCACGTGAAATATCAATAAAGAATTGATTCATGTACGCAGTGATTTTCGTTGAAATCTATTTATTTTGTGAAATTAGGTACCATGTTTTAAAGCATATAAATAAAAATCAATATGTACTTGAATACAATAAAATAAATTGTTTTTAATAATTTATTCGGAATAATACATTTTTACTCATTCTAAAATACCTAGGGTAGTTCTGGGGCAAACGGACACCCATAACATAAAATGATTAAAACTACAAGGAAAAAAAATAAAAAATAATAATTATCATTTAGGATGATTTAGAAAATATAAGATTTATTAAATAGAGGTATTTCTTTTAAAAATATGTAATATTTTCTCCTATGTACCTAGAGCTATTAATGATATGTCAGTTGTTCTATTTCTACGGTCCATCATTTGATCTTTACGATGCTTAGTTCTCAGAAGATTTATTTATATTAGATAAAGGTTTATTGGTGACGACGTTAATAGTTAGATATGTATTTATTTAAAAATTGAATGTTTCATCGGATGTTTGAAGATGCATTTTGTCAATTTCGACAGCTTTTACTATCAGAGATATTGATTATTTACTTCAGTTACATCGATCAGATATCCTTTTCCAATTACGTACTGTGATCGACAATAAACTGGGAATGATTAATAAAACAAAATCTATGTTCGTAAACATAGTGTCAGTTTGTCCCTAACTAAATTATTGTTCCCTAACTGAAATTTATTTTAAAAAATTAATTGATGGAGTTAATAACACAATTTTGCCTTCGCTAATACACTGCACTGACAATAGCTAAATACAATATATACGTAACCTGATTTTTTTTTATTATTCATGTAAATAGAATGAATATACCTAAGTTGTGCATTGGTGCTCATCAGTATAAGAGAGTTATCAAAAATAATTATGAATATCTTAAAAGATTATTGAGATTTTAGCAGATAATTGATTTTACATGTAGCACAACACTATTAATATCGAGACAAACACTCGCAATGACTACCAACGTATATAAGTAGATTTAGCCAGAGTGAAACGTTATGGGGGTATCCATTTGCCCCCATGTCCATATGCCCCAGGCTTACTTAATCCATAAATATAATTGAATTTTGCAATGGCTTTGATGACTACTACAATTTTAAATAATTATATCCACATTTATTTATAGGTAAAAAAATATTATTTGATGCCGTCCGGTTTTGGAATGACCAATGAACGTCAGGGCAAAATGAAACTTTATTTTGCTCATCATATCGATGTGCAAAATGCACACTAACTATCTATCTATCTAACTATCTATACTACTATAACAAAAGTTCTTAGAATCAAGTGTAATGGAAACATTTTTAAAATACAGCTGATCGTTAAATTATTACTTTGATTGATAATGTCTTATAGATTGGTTGTATAAAATTTGTAATCACACAGTTACCGCTTAAATTATAATAATAATTCAATAAATATTTTTTGTTATGCTACAACATTGTGAGCCGTATGGTCTAGTTTTAATCATGTTAATGGCTTCGCATGAATACAGCCAGCTCCTGATGGCAGGGTGGAACAAGAAGGGTGAAAGGTTTGCGAGTGGGATGAGGAGATAGGGGGTGGATGTCCCTTCCTACATAAAATATTTCTTAACTCAGTTATCTTCCTTAAATTCCTCGATAATAGTCGTCAGACCATAGACCCGAAGATATGAAAGCCTATCTAAATATATTTTATACAACACGAAAAAATATAGCACCAATAAATTTCAGAATACGATTATATACGAAAAAAACATGATGTAAATATATATTCCCTCAAAACATGAATGGTATAATTTTTCCGCCAGGCTGATTTTTTTTTTGGATGGTAGGAAATTTATAGTGAAGTCGTAATTATTACAGTAAAATCATTTATTAAAAATCATAGAATTTGTGTATTTTGAATTCATTTATAGATTATTATCATAATAAATGTATGCGGCATAAAGAACACCTCGATTTTTAAATGAAAAAAAAATTCATTTATGTTAAGTACACATAATGTAGTTTTTATTAACTTTCTTAAACAACACGTTATTTAAGCGACGGCTACTATTACTAATGAGTTTTCTGAGTCTCTATCGGAAGTGTTTTATAAGTTTGCAAGTCATTTCGGGCGGCAGACACTTTCTGGGTGATAACCTCTTTGAGATCTTCTAAATTGTTGAAATATCTTGAATTTGAAGTTGTCCCACAGAAAAAAATCACAAGGTATCAAATCCGGCGAACGTGGAGGCCAGCCGATATCACTATGTAAAGAGACATATTTTTGATGACTTCAAGAGAACGACGAGATGTGTGAGCCGTTGCATCATCTTGTTGAAACCAAACATTTTCTGCACCATGTTCATTGAAAATGGGTGAGCAAAGTGGATGCAAAATACACGCTGTATTTTTATCGGTGACCCACCATTTCTAAAAACTCCTCAATAACGAAAGCGCAATGCTCACCAGAATTAGCCATAAGAGACACTAAAAACCGCACGTTTAAATCTATTCAATGTCATCACTTCCACTACTCTACTGCCTCCCGATGCCTAGTTGTGCCTCTTCAATGCCTCTTTATGCTGCATCCTTTATATGCATATTAGTTTATTTTAATAATAATAATAATACATTTATTAGGTTCACATTTTACATGCATTATGTACTTACATTGATAAATAATGTCTAACGGTCTGACGTATCACTCTTCCAAATTAATATTCATTTAGTATACATTTTCACCAAGTTAATTACTATGAGTGTTACGTAATATTTCAAATATCAGACAAATGTACCGAGGGTATGCATATAAAATTTGGCAAAGTAAATACAACATATCAGTAAGAAAGTAAGACATATATTTGGGTACCCTGCCTGCTACACTAGTAATTTACTGTATTATAGCAGACAGTGTTTCTCCGATAAGTAAGCAAAGTGCAATGATCAATGTACAAAATATATATATATAAACAGTTAATCAAGAGATGCAATTAATAATTCAATATACGGTAGTAGCAGTCTTATTCTCAGGTTAGGACCTTCAAAAGATCTTGGGCGTAATTTCTCCCCATTTCGTGAAGCCAGAACTGCACTTTTCGTGAAAAATATGCAAGTCTATGGTTGCAATCTTTCACTTTTGCATTTAGACCGTTGTATATTTTTGGTGCTAGAAATAAATGGAATCTCTGTGCAAAAGTTTTGTTTAGTTTTGGCACAAGATAGTGACATAAGTTGTAAGATAGTTATAAGAAGAGAAAAAAAGAGTTAACATTAAAAAATAACTATTACAAAAACATATTATATCTCTTTCAAATGATATTGATTGCTTGTGATTCTAGACACCGGCAAAACTACGATTCCACATAAGACCGAGGAAAAAGCGATAACCCAGTTTTTAAGACCACCAAATGATAAAGATTTTATTCCGAGCGCATTACAACGGGAAACTAAGAAGGGTAGTGAAGGGAGAGAGAGGACTCCTACCCTCTACCCCCTGTTGTGGGATTTTGCGGTATGATGCGTGTTTTCATGTACTGGAAAATAAAATCTCAAATAGTCAGCCGCGGGGGGCCGCGGGAGGTGGTTGAATTTAAGCGACAGAATCGGGTTAAGAGATTAGGCATTTTTAGAATTTTGTAATAAATTCTGGGAGATCACTAAATCAATAATTTATCAAGAATAAGCACTCAAATTTGTTGAAAATTTATCGTTAAATTGTTAAAAAATAAATTTGATTATTTTTTCTTTCATTTGGGCAAGAGGGTCTTGGAGTTGTCTAATTTTATCGAAACAGAAACATTTTTAAATTAATACAAATTAAATGACTCAACTAGAAAGATGTACAGAAAAATATATTTGTCGAAAAAATATTTAAATAGCTATCGGAAATCGAACCTGGACTTTTTCCTATCCAGAGAAATGCCGCAATATAAAATTGATTGCTTTTAAAAATGGAATAACAGATGTATCCATTTTAAAGAGCTTCAGAACATAAGTTCAAAAATTTGTCGTAAAACCACTTAGTTGATTAATTTTTGATGATAAATAGATTTTTTTTTGTATATCTTTATAGTTGATCTATTTAATTTGTAAATATTAAAAATATAACAGAACTATGTTCTGAAAAACTGCAACTTCTCAATAAATGTTATATATAAAGTGTTCTCCATAAAAATATTTTTCTATAGTTTCTCTATTAGGGGTAAGATTTTTTAAACATTATAGTCACAGATATGGGTATAATGTTCTTAAAAATAATTTTCTCAGGATCCACAGCCTTACGTAAGTCTAAAAAATATAATATTACATTTCTGGTTAAACATCGTAACGTCAAATATTTATTTCTTAAAAACAAAATACTACTAAACTTTTGATAAATAAAAAATACAATTACGTTGAATTATGTATAACAAAATTTATATATATATAAAATGAATGTTAAAAATAACCTACACACACTCCACGATTATTGAACACGAACTAATGAAAAATAAAAGGGGCCCAGTAAAAACCGTACTGCTAGAAGTTAAGCAAAGCAAAAAGTTGTAATTATTCAGAACGAATAATTACAACTTCACAATAAGAATGTGTTCTCCTAAATAATAAAGTTGTATCAATGTGTCCAAAATTTAATAAAAATGAATTGATTATTCTGGCGTCTGCTATCAGATTACTCAAAGGTATTTGAGATTCCGTAAAAATAAGGTAGATGGCTCTGTCAAATGATGGAACGATTAAATGTATTAATATCAAAAAGGTAACATATAGGGTCGAAAATTGTCGCTAAAAATATTATGGATAAAGCACCTTCGCCGGTTAGGAAAGAGATCCAGGTTCGAATCCCGGTGGCGCAACAATAATATTTTTCGATTAAATTGATTTTATATGTATATCTTTCTAATTAATATATTTAATTCATATTTACCATATTATAATTAAAAAAACAAATTGAGACAATTAAATCAGTATATGAATGATAAACACCGATAATAAATTGTCAAAAAATCTACAACGACTGTACATATAAATGAAAATTTCTGAGAGATATTTTGCGAAATAATTTTAGTTTCCAAACTAAAACTACGAGGTCATAAATTAAACGTTTCTATAATATCTATATTAAACGTTAAAAAATGTTTCATCGTCGACATTTCCAACGTCCGGTGCAATGCCTCACTCGTCCGTTACCCTAATCCGTATCTGTCCGAGATGGATTACGCTGGGGTGGATTATATTTTTGTCGGGTAAGCAAAACGGAGATTAACTGGAGGGAAAACAGATTTATTGCATAAGTAACTGAAGACGCTCTGAGATGCAAATGTAAGAGACGCGTAATTGCAACCCGAGTTTGAAATCTTTCCAGACAAATTTTCTCGTCGAGATTTAAGCTATCTCTTTGTAGTTTTATGTGTAGCTTTTTAAGGACGATAATACTCAACACAGATTGAATTTAAAAGTTTACCGAATTTTACTGATTTCTCATATTATTTTGTATGATAATTTATTATTATTTCTCACATTGAAGATGACAAGTTGTTTACAAATTGTCAAATAACTTTTTACTTCACCCAAATTTTCGTGTTGACCGTATTATAATAATCAATTTGTTTAAATGCTTTTCTCATTTAAAAAAAATTATTATGACGTTCAACTTTCGTAAAAAGTATAGTTTAAAAAAACTATTATTTATAACAATATTTATATTTTATATTACTAGTATTTAATACTATAGAAATAATAACGTAGAGTTGCCCAGTACGATGATCTTATACTCATACATTCGCTACTTTCAATATTTGAATAATTATCCAAAAAAAAAAACCTCTCTCTGGCCTATGCTTGCCATGAAGCCAATCATTTAAAAAATTATCGTATTTCCTACAAATTTTTATGTTATTGAATCTTAGGAACTTTTTCCTTGAAAACTATTTTATGATTTTATTTTTAGAAATGTTTGCATTTTTCAGCAATCTACATCATGATTTTGCTTATTTTTATATCATACCAAATTTACTTGGTTCCTTTAAAAAGATATATCAAAGTAAAGAACACTATCACGTAAAGGCTTCCCGGTACACGCAGCCTCCTTGATAGCTTGATTGTATCGCATCCGTCCTCTCACATAGACTTGATTGAATTTCCGGTTCGCGTAATAACTATCTTTGTAGCAAAGGCAGATAACATTATTGTGCATTTGAATTGAACCCGGATAAGTTACTTTGAGGAGAGATTTGTAAGTATGTAGGTTGTATTTTGTATAACAATTTGCACAGATTTCAAACGTACATACGTCTATAAAATTTCCAATTTATCTCATGAGAGCGCTTTCAATGTATTATAATAAATCAATTTTCATTCGTTTCTCAGTAGATTCGATGTGATATATTTTTACATAAGTGTTCGACTAGATTCTGTAATGCACAGCCACCATTTACAGATTCATTTAAGCTAAATTAATTAAATATAAGTGAAAAAACTTAGTCTCTTACTGAAAAAAATCTATTTGATTCGAATTAATAATTATTGTTTTCGGCTCATTTATATTTAATAATATTGTAGCTATGCACATACCCATAAATGATGAAACATATCAATACCATGTTTACATATTACATATATACTGTAGACTCATCTCCCAGGATAATTGAGAAAAAAATTAATCTGAAGATAGAAATGCGTACATGGGAAAGGTATTACATCCATATTCTTACCATTTTAAAACTAAACTAAACGCTTGTACTTTGAAAATAGGACAAAGTCTCACCCAGTACTTTCTGCAAGTAGGGCTGTCTAAAAATATTTTAAATACTGTAAAATAATTACATCGAATGAATCCAAATTAAAGTACAAAAATTATGTAATATAATTTAGGTTTAAAATATTCATTTTACATTTATTTTATCAAGTACTGTTTTAAAACGCGCTTTTTAAAATAATTAAGGTAAGAAAAATGTATCAGAATCGTTTAGGGTTATATCATGTATTTTCCCCTTTTTAATGTGCAGCGATCTTAAATGGTTTTAGCCGAGGAGCTTAGCTTGAATACACTGGGACAATTATCGCTCGATTTATCATACGCCGCTTATCAGAGGCATTCCCGTCCATTAGGCAGGAACCCTTTCAACGGGACGCTTCTATTTCCCATTTCCGCTATCGGGGCGCCATCTCTGGGCGGTGCGGCAGGGCGGCGAGCGCCGACTAGCGTCGTGGGAATGAAAGTCAAAGGGTTCGATGACAAGATAAATGTAGAACTGCTTTATGAATCTAAGACAGTAGATGGATTGCTAAGTTAAAATATACCTTACATCTTTGATAAACGCGGAATTCAAAAATACTTCAAGGAAAAATTTGATAATCTTAGATTTTTAAATGGTACAAATGATTCAAATGCGCTACAATTTACAAATACGTCATGATTTATTTCTACCGCATATATCTAAAATATAGGAAATTCATGAAACAAATAATAAATAAAGAGTAATTCATTTCAAAAATAAGGTTAGCTTATTCAAGTTAAGAATTTTATTTATATCACATAATATATCTATATTTTAAGGAACTAGTTTTATGAAATTTTCTAAAAATTAAATACATCTTGGTATTATATATGATAATATATCATATTATGTGTGAACTGTAGATGATAAATACTATCAGATGCACTATACATAATATTCATTATAATATAGTATATAATAAAGGTATCTCAATAAGAGCCCTTTTTTTAAATTTCGCGCCATTTTTATAACTTCGTAGACAACACAAAAAATGTAATATTATTCATTTGTTAACCTTGCGATTAGAAAATATGGTATATATACAAGAAAAAACATTGCATTTTCGTTGTTAAAACTTATTACAATAATGAAGAAATTTTTAAGGAAACATTTCGTAAACTTTATGGAATTTTCAGTCGAAATTAGAAGATTAATTAAAACGTTTGAGAAAACTGAAACTGATTGTGGACAATATGTCACCCTTGCGTCATAATAGTGGGCGTTCTTTCGAAAATATAGCCGCAGTGAGAGAAAGTGTTACTGAAAACCCAAGGACATATCAATTAGTCATCGTTCTCAAGAGTTAGGCATTTTAAGAAGCACCCTACAGCGAGTTCTCATAAAAGATCGGAAACTGCATGCCTATAAGATCCAATTGGCTCAAGAACTCAAACCAGCAGACCATTTTAAGCGAAGAGAATTTGTTGATTGAACATCAGCAAGTGAATTAAATTTTTTGCTAAAAACACCAAGATCGTGTGATTTGACACCGTGCGACTTTTATCATTGAAAATTTTTGAAGTCACATGGGTATGCCAATAATCCACAAACAATCAGAGAGCTTAAGGTGGAAATACAACGTGTTATTGCTACAATAACACCTCAATTATGCAACGATGTTTTCTTAAATTTCATAAAAAAGAGCAAGAGATTACTGTGGTGTTAGTGTAAGTAACTGTGGTATGCATTTGTCTGACATTTCATTCCATACATAATCAGAACATTTGTATTTTACAGTGAAATAAAAATATTATCACTTTTAGAATAAATAATGAGTTTATTCAAAAATTAAAAACGGAGCTCTTATTGGGACATACTTTATATTATAATATATAATATATCATCAAATACACCACATGCATAATGGAAATTTATCTGAGAACAAATATATATTAGTAATTTTTACAAAAAGGTCACAGTTTTATGTTTAAAGAAGATTCGGAAATAATTTTCCTTGATCTTGAATTCAGAAATACTACTTGAAAGCATTATTAAAAATAAATTTATTTTTATTTTTGGAAAATATTTTTTTCTAACGTAAGTAATTATTCTTTCAGAAGTGCTGTTACTTGAGATCTTATATCAGATGGAACGACGGTAGTCGCTATAAGTTTAAAAAAAAAGATCTCGGTGCAAATGTAAAAAATGTTAAATTATGTAAACAAAGAGTGATCGGGATTTCGATGCCGTGGGTTACCTACTGAAAAGTTTCCCTGGCAATATTGCTACGCGGAGAGGCACTGGCAAATATTTACTCTATGAACTCAGATAGGCATTAGGCCCTGGGCGCGTACACCACCATACACTCATACTCATACAGCTACATCGATCCAAATCGGACTTGAGTCAATAGCCTGGTGGTTTAATAACAGTTGCGTTTTATTTCACCGGGGACGGGGACGGGGACGGGGACGGGGGATGGAGATGGGGATGATCTCTCCGTGAACATTATGAGATGGCGATGTAAACATTGGCAATTAATATAAATGTTAATTTAAATATTTCAGCATTTCGATAAATCTTCTGTGTATAAACATTGGGAGACAAAAACAATCAATTGACCAATGATTAAATCTGAAAATTGTATTTATCTTCTGTTAAAATATTTTTTATAATTTACAATATATTTTTAAATTTCCTATAAAGTATTAACTACAAATCCATTTTTCTACATTGTCATAATACACACAAATATCTCTAACCTTCAAATCACAAGAAATAACACCCTTTTCAATAGTTTTCGTAAGTAATAGTTCAGTTGGTATTTCAATTTTTCACAACTATAGTTGCTAAAGGTGCTGTCTCTCTCATCATCGGGTGACAACTTAAAAAAATACAGTATTGTAGTATATTCGGGTGATAAGGCGGGGATTAGGAAGAGGAAGAAGAGGTTTCGGTCGTTAACGGGAATATGGACAATAAATGTGAAGTTTTAGGGAATTTTATGTTGTTAATTAATATTTTCTCTGAATTTAAATTATTTTGTATTTCAACGGTTTCTAAATTGTTAATTATTAATTCTTTATAAGGTACCGAGTGGAAAAGTTTTAGTTCATGACTAACGAAAGAGTGGTTCGTTTCAATTATGTGGTTAGAAGTTCCGAGAAGTTGTTATTTTTTAAACAGCTGTGGTGTTAATTTATTCTCGTATTTAGATTTTTCGCGATTTGATCTATATATGTATTATAACAATCTCCACAAGTTATTTAATATATTCAGCTTTTTTCTAATATATTAATTTTTGTTTTTGAATTGAGTGTAATTTTTTAAGGAATATCAATTATATATTCATTATTATTTTCAATTTGTTGTACTATTTTCTATTCGCGACTGTAATTAGCGGCTCTTAGTGTGATGTTAATCAACCGGTTTAGCATGGAGTAGAAGCTGGCCATTTTGTGTGCATGGGGATGAGACGACGATGTAGGGATCGTGGTTTCAACGTGTTGTAGGTTTCCGGTAGTTACAATACGCTAATTTACTATTATTAACTTTAATTGATAAGTCCAGGAAATTTAAACTATTATCTTCGCACTTTTCGAGAGTGTTTAGTAGTGGCGTGCAGTAGGTATAGACTTAGGTTATGCTGTAACCATGATATTATATAATACTATATTATACAGGTAGATTTATGAACTTTCATTTAACCAACGTCTTTAGGCAAAATGAACCCATCATAATAAAAATGCATTATCCTTGAATGCAAAAGAACAATCGTGAAAACAACACGTTTAGTAAGGTAGTCACATTTGCGAATTAGTAAATTAGTAGATGCTTTGATCAGCTCTAAGCCAAGTTCAAAACTTTTCAAATGACATTCTTTTAGGAAACAGCATAAGTAAGGACTTCGTACAACATGGATCAGCTGATCCATTTCTGACTCTGCCGAGTGGAATTTTTAATTCAGTAGGTAGCAATTGTATGGCTTGAATAGAACGATAGATTAAAATAGTGGCTAGTAATTGTAGTAGTCAAAAATGAAGAATAACCCAGTAGAGGATTACAGCGCCTAGGTGGTGTCGTGCGATAGCATCCAAACTACACAACTACTAATACACGGTGGGCGCTAGCGTAATTATAATATAGATTATTTAATTTATATTTGTTTCCCACAATTTTTAGTAATGCACAGCTTTTTTGCTTGTATGCAGTGCACGCCTCTGGTATTTAGTAGGTAGTTTATGCACGTTAGCAAATCAATCACCGTCATATTTTTACATGATTAATTTATTTTTAATATAACATTATTACTTTCACTGCTCCTAATTAAAATTATATTGAATTAAATCTTTTTAAAAAGATACTGTATTTGCAAAAATATCTGGGATTGTATCAAATTATAACGTGTAGTAGGTATGAAGTATGATTCTCGACCTATTCGCGAAATACATACATATTAAAACAAATATTTTGTAAAAGTTCCTTGTGGCATTTTTTTATTACAAAACCGCCCTAACGCACTTCTTTGCGCGGTGACAAAAACCTTCGCTACCATCCTAGGACGAAGTGTAAGTACTAGTTATGAACAATGTCGAATAATTAATGATTCGTTCAATAAATACACTAACTATATAAATAAATGAACAAATAAGTACTGATATTAATAATATATATATATATTTTTTTTTTTAAATACAAATAAATTGTATTAATTAGAAAAATATACATATACAATCAATGTTATCGAAAATTATTATCGTTGCTACCGAGATATAATAATGTATAAGTTGTATTAATGTGTTCACTATTTAATGAAAATGAATTATTAATTCCGGTATATAGAATTACTCAAAGGTATTTGAGATTCCGTAAAATATAAAGAAGATTGCTTTTAAATAATGGAACGATCAATATGAAAAGTATAACATATAGGTTCGAAAATTTTTCATTCAATGCACTGCGTTGATGTAGCATAATCGATTAATGCATTTTTCCCGGATAGAAAGAGATCCAGGTTCGTATCCCGGTAGCAGCAGCAATATTTTTCGATATTCGATTCGATTTGTATTTTTTTTAAATATCACAGACCTATGTTCCGAATAATTACAACTTCACAATAAGAATGTGTTCTTTATAATAATATATGTACATAAACATGTACATTTATTATATACGTACATAATGTAATATCCATAAGGATAATTTGTATTCATTTGATAAATATATTTGAAGTTGAATTCATTAAAACTCTCAATGAAAAACAAAGCAGGCTTTTGAACTGTAATGCTGCACTAATTACCAGCAGAGATTCGCTTTTTCTGCGAAATTAATGCCATTAAATGGCGAATTGAAATAATCCCGCTAAAGTATAATATTTATGCTACAATGGGTGTAACATTTTTTTATAATTCATTTTTATACCGTACACAAATAAAAAAATTAGAAATAGATATAACATTTTACTCTATTTAGTGTAATAAAATAGTTAGGAAAGTATTTAGAAAACAAAAATTCAATAAATATTGTTCACTTACAAGATCGTGAGATATTTTTAAATAAGCGTTATTGTAACTGATCGATACAAAATTACTGAGATAATTTGATTAAGCGGAAATACGCCAGCTAGAAGCTAAAACGTTCAAAACTCATCAAATACCAAAATAAGTCAACCTGTCTGCGAGTCTATCAAAATATTATGTTTGTAAATAATAAATGAATTTACAGTACAGAACCATTCTTAAAATATTGTTTGCTTTCATCATCATCTATCCGATGCAGGTTACACGGCTCTTTACTTACTACCTAGCCATTCTGTTCCTATTTGCCGGAGAACGCGTCACCCATCGTTGCCTTGGTCTAATCTGAGAGGTCATTCGGTTTCTGTTGAGGTACACAATTTGTTATAGTCAGTTTATCGAGGAGCACCTACGCTCATTTTTATTTTACTTTCTCAGCAACCATAATATAGTAATGTGCAACCATAATATAATAATATAATATCAAAGCACAGTTATGAAACTATATATAAATAATATTTTTATTTGAATCATCTATTTTCACAGATATATATAATATAAATGAAAAATAAATCAATTAATGTAGATTCTAAGAGATAGACACAATATTTTAATCTAAGATCTAACAACGGGTAACCCTAAAACTTTTAATATTAGTACGATTAAAAATGTTATCACAAATAAATATTTTAATGTTATTATTGTATTATGTTGGGAATAGTTAATATGTATAGTATGTTTTGATACTACATTTCACTATTCATTACTCACTATAATTTTCTAAACGCGTTTTATTTTATTTTACTTTCCGATCACTATTCTAAAAGGTTTTATTAAGTGAAGTTTTAATGTGATAAGATGATCAAACATTCTCCAAAAAAAGTCGTTAATGACCACATAATATTTTATGCCAAGTTTTTATCGTTTCTCATTATCAGAAAGCATCCAAAGTGATGTCCTCATTCATTCATTCCGCGTTCATACTGATGTCCAATGAATACAAAAACCGCAATGCATTCGGATGTCCCTCTCCGCTGGTGAGTAGTTTTCGGCAAGCGCATAAATAAAGACGTTCGGCGCAGACAATAAGTTTGTACAATAAAAATATTTGCGGGGCCGCAGCCCCAGCGGCGCGCCACTGCGGCGCCTGAGCGACAGACAGATTTATCTGCGAATGCTTCCAGCATCTCTAGATTTGGGGAGACTTCGAGGAGACGCGTTTGTCGGTGACTTTTGGCGCGCAATCGATGAAATCAGTTTAAGTTGGATGTATAATAAAGAAAACCAATTGTATTTAAGATATCTAATATACAGTCCGAATGAAATTAATTCATAGTTCATAATTACGTACAATTATAAACGACATTTTTTCAAATATGAATTAAATATATTAATTATAAAGATATACATATAAAATCAATTTTATCGAAAAATAAAAACATTGTTGTTGCGCTACCGGGATTCGAACCTGGATCTCTTCCCTAACCGGGGGAGGTGCTTTATCCAACTAAGCTACAGCGGCACTATTTTTATCGACAATTTTTCGACCTTATATGTTACCTTTTTGAAATCAATACATTTAATCGTTCCATCATTTGACAGAGCCATCTACCTTATTTTTACAGAATCTCAAATACCTTTGAGTGAATCTGATAGTAGACGCTAGAATTATTAATTCATTTTTATTAAATTTTGGACACATTGATACAACTTTATTATTTTTTAGGAGAACACATTCTTATTGTGAAGTTGTAATTATTCAGAACATAGTCCTGTGATAGTTTAAATATAAAAAATAAAAAAAAAGACATTTTTTCAATTATCGAAACTACTTAATTTTCTATCTTTCCATGATTTCAATGATATTTTAATATACAATCCGCTCGTTCAATTTGCGTTAATTTTCCCAAATTTGTATAAATCTTAAATTGTATTATTTTTAAGAAACGGGTAAATAGGTTAGTATCCTAAGAATTTCTGTGGAAACTTGATACTGTCAGTTAGTCGCCAGTCAATAGAAGGAACCTCTCCCCTATCTTATTAAAACACAATTCATGCCATGAAGATAAATCGATCTGTCGGCGAACAGTAGTCAAGCAGTGTTGTTTCTGATGTCATATTAAAGAAATTTTTTTTAAAACATGTTTGAAAATAATTTTATGCCATTTACTAGTTTTATTAAATTCTCAAAAGAATTTTTAAAAATATTTTTTTATAGTTTACAAAATTAATTGCTGCACTTTATGTCACATATTATATGATATTTCTTCTACCCAACAAAATGGGATCCCGCTAATCATTTAGAGATGGCATATTTCTATAAAATTTATAGGATACATAATTATTTTTGAAATCTTGTCAATTTTGCTGGTGATGGTTGATGTATTGCCAAAAATAAAATAAAAAATATGATTATTACTTTTTTAGGAGAACACATTCTTATTGTGAAGTTTTAATTATTCAGAACATAGGTCTGTGATATTTTAAATATGAATTAAATATATTAATTATAAAGATATACATATAAAATCAATTTTATCGAAAAATATTGTTGTTGCGCCACCGGGATTCGAACCTGGAGCTCTTTCCTAACCGGGGAAGGTGCTTTATCCAACTAAGCTACAGCGACATTATTTTTAGCGACAATTTTCGACCCTATATGTTACCTTTTTGATGTTAATACATTTAATCGTTCCATCATTTGACAGAGCCATCTACCTTATTTTTACAGAATCTCAAATACCTTTGAGTAAACTGATAGCAGACGCCAGAATTATCAATTCATTTTTATTAAATTTTGGACACACTGATACAACTTTATTATTACTTTATTAAACATAGGTCTGTGATATTTAAAATATCACAGACCTGCTCTGAATAATTACAACTTCACAATAAGAATGTGTTCTCCTAAAAAATATAACCCTTAAATTTTCTGAAATGCGAATGCCACACCTGTGGCGCAACAACAATATCTTTCGATAAAATTGATTTTATATGTATATCTTTATAATTAATATATTTAATTCATATTTAGATTATTACTTTGAATAGATTTTAATAATTTAATAATTCTTGACTTATTAGAATTAAATTAAATGCGACACGTTTGAGAAACTTCACCGCGATTTAATCAACTTTGAAGTAAAATCTTTAATAAAGCAGTATCATTTCAAAGGTTCCTGTTTCATAAAGGTTTTAATTACGGCGGGCTCTGACCAGACTATCTCCCTTGCGGTAGTTATAATGACTCGGAAGGCTCTTTTTGCCAGACTCTATAAATATCTTGTGTGCCTTTCAAAGCTTTCATGTTTTAATTAATTCAGACATGTATCGCATTACACGCTCATTATTACTCGAAAAGTCTCCTCTCGGTAATCCATAAAATCGATACAGATATAAATGGACTCTGGTTTCATTAAAAATTATTACAATTTTTGATTAATATTAGTTATTAAAGATATTAAAATAATTAAAAGTTTATTAACTTTGTTTTATAAACTGCTGTGAGTTATTTATATTCGACCGGTTTCGGAAAAATAATTTAAATAATATTTTGATACATTATCATAATTAGTTTTTTCGTGCTGATGAAGAAAAATATATTTTTCTAAAAATGTTTGAATATAAATTACTCACTGCAGTTTGTAAAATAAACTATTAATTATTAAAATGAACCGCAATGCGTTTGTTGTGAATATTAAAATAAAATATAATATCAAGTTCAGAAATCAGAAATCAAATAAATCGGTTAAAAGCAAATAAACTGTGATAGAATTAATGACTTTTTGTATATTTAAAGGTAGCACTATAATTATTACATTGAGAACTAATTAATTAATCCTTAAAAAATTTTGGATAAGGTTTTAGTTGACAAAAAATATTGTTGTTGTATTGTAACAGAAAAGCAATCGGCGATAAGTTTTAAATATATATATACAATTATCTACTTAGAGACATTCTTTAAAAATACGAACAAAATATTCATCTGTCATCTCACGTCACATACTATATCTTTATTCTATGGTCGCATTTGACAGTGTTACCATAGATAAGAAAAGAAACTGCGACCATAGAGTGCAAAGCGAGATGACCATGAGACATAGATGAGATGCCAGGATGACAGGTGCTCAATAAAGCCGTGAAACTTCGTACGGTTTCGTTAATGTATGTTTTTTCTTACCCGTAATAAAGACAATGTACACTTCATTTCAAATTGAATATATATTTATATTATTGAATATATAAAAGAGACAATATTTAAGTGATGTTAACCTAGAGATATTAAAAACACGTTCGACATATTTGTTACTTGGCGAATATGTGAAATTTTTCCTTACTGGCAAATGACACTGCAGTCCAATACATCCAGTAAGTCATAGATAAAAGATGAGGAAGCGAAATATTATTATGGATGCTCCAAGAAGCCAAATAAATTCAATTTGGAACATTATTTTGTTAAAATTTTACTGAGAAATAATAAAAAGTACCATCATCTTATTCCTTTTTTAAAGAAAAAATAGTAATGCGTTGATAGAATACGAGGCATTTCGATAAGTTTACTGTTTTCAAATTAAGTTTAACGCTTATGCTATAAAAATAAGTCTAACTGACCTTGAACAACAAGGTAAAACAGATACCGTAGGATTGTTCTGTTAGAAGTCTCAATAATCGTCGAGCTTGTATGAATGTGGATGAGGCGAGAATTGTGTCAGGACAGAAGAGTGTGGCGCTCTACCTTCTCTGCCTATCCCCGAGGAAAAGCGCCATGAAGGTAAGTTAGTTAGTTAACTGTAAAAACTTAATGGCGTCGAATGGACCTAAGAGAGCTCCGCCTAGCAGGTTGTCATCTTAGATTTATGAGTGTACATTTTCATCAATTTGTGTCACACTCGAGTGGGGGTACATTAATGAAACAAAACAACCCTTCCACCCTCGCACTAAGTGGCGGTGACAATGGGTGGCCAATCGCCTAACAGCCCTGTCGGATGGCGCATTCAAATGGCCTTAACAATTATCCTAAGTGCTAAACGACTGCTTCATTATACATTCCTTTAAACCTGCACCCGGAATCCCTAAACATTTTAACGCATTATATTACGTACTGGACAACCAAGAATATTTATATTCAGACTTTTCTCTTTCTCAACTGTCTCAATTTTATATTAATTTAGCTAAAACAATATTTCACACGCTACAATTATCATCATCCATTATATTGCTAAATTCACTACTTTTACAGTATCTTTTATCACACAATCGCTAGTGAATCATCATATTTTTACAATTTAATAGTTATAGTTAAATTAATAAATCAACAATGTTGTAAATATATTTTGTTTTTATAATACAATACTCGATATAATATGTCAAATTATTCTTCAATGTCAAAATATATAAAAGTCTTCAATGATCTAAAAAAATTGTAAACCAGACCAGCTAATTTTTATTGAGGACTGACTGCGTATTTTCTTTCTCAACTCTGAATTTGTAATCACAAAGTGTGAATAATCCAGACTTATCCACATAAGGATCCAATATCCAACCTCGTTAAAGTTCGGCGGAAGTTTCGTTAGTTAGTTTCGGAAGGCTCTGTGATATTACTAAACTATTTAATAAAATAATCTACTTAGATCAAACGATTATGATTTTTAAACATTGAATAATACTTTACTTATGTATATCCCTCTGATGAGATTACTTTTACTTTTACTCTTTTTTAAATTTATTTTTGGTAATTATTTTACATCGAGAATAATAAAGTTCTAACATTATAATTTATTCCGCCCTCCTATACATCTCATCTGAATAATAACCAACGATAAATATTTAGTATTTTAAATACACATACGTTTCAGTAGATAGAAGTACTTTCAAATATTGATGAAGTTATTATTTAAACAAAAAAAATTCCGGGAAATCATGTATTTTTATTTGTGTTAATATGATATTATAAATTAATATGCCATTAATATGATATAATAAAATTTTGAAGGCTACATTTTGTCTAGCATAAGCTACTTAATGATATTGATAAGAGCTTCAAAGGAGGGTTAAATCAGATTTAAGGGATTTGTAATTTAAACGGACTTTCTATATAAAATAATTAGGGTGAAAAACGAAGGGTTTCGTCAACATTACGGGTCGTTCTTTCCATTTATTACTAAAAATATTTTTTTAAATAAGATTATGGAGATTTATACGATGTTTTAGAATTGAAAGCGTGACATTTTACTTGAATTATGTTTCTCGTTATATCGTACCATTGGAACAATAAGGTTGACTATATGACATTCTCATCAAACTGAGATATTGAACTTTCAATTTTGAATATGAATTTTTTTGTCAATGTTTGATTTATCGCAAATGAGCTGAAATTTTTACAAAATGTCGATACATAATTTAGATTAATAAAGAAAACTAATTCCATATTTCAGTATCGTATAGTATAGTATAACTCAAATATTTTATTGTATGTAAATGAACAGTCGTTCTAAAAAAGATTTTAAATGCTATGTACTAAAACATAACTATGTTTTCTTTTTATTTTTATTTATTTATAATAATATACTGTGTGTATGTATATATAAAACACAGTTTTAAATATAACTGCTAAAATTTTGATACAAAACGTTAGTTTTGACAATAATGTCAGGTGTAATACCTTATTGTTCCAAGGGCACTGAATATATGTATTCAACATCATCTTTAATAATTTATTTTTATTACACAAAATTAATATATGTTAAAAAATAATTAAATATATCTAAATAAAATTCATTTTAATTCTGTGGACTACATATTAAAAGAGTCAAAGAATAAATATGATAACAAAATATGTAACGCTGTAAATTTTTTTTTTTTTTTTTAATTTTTCGCGAAGTTTTTCATTTTAATAACTTAAAATGACTCTCCGATGAAGCAAAATGCCGAGGACCCATTAGTTGATTGCAAAATTCCCCGATAATTTGAGACAAAACCCATTAGGTTTGATTTGCTTGATGAAGACTGATGACGCAGTAGTTGTACAACAATAATCACTCCAGACGGGTACCTGGAAGAGAAAACTCGTGCCGTAAACTTTGGGAAGACAGACTGGGAGCTTTAAGCTTTTAAACACTGGGGAGACGAGCGCTAATGGGTTGATTAAGAGATTGATCCTCCAAAGCAGGACTTAATTCTTATATAAGAATATTTGAATTATTTGTTAGTAATTTGTGTTTTATTTCTAATTATCTTGAATTTCTAAATAATGTTAATAAATTTAAACATTTCTCTATCAAAAATATTTTAAATATATAAATTTAAAGTTTTATTTTTATAGTATGCTTTGCAGAAGCACCTGCTTATTGCTCACCTGCAATTTGTATCAAAATATATGATTCGTTATACGGCCAACTTTCCCGGAACGTTCTAGGCCGTAAAGCGAGATATTGGTGTATTGTTATTACACCTGTGAATTTTTTTCATAAAATGAGTTAAATAGTTTTCTTGTTTTCGCATGCCAGTACATATAGAGATGCGTACACGGAATATACGTCACATTAATATTCTTACTATTTTTAAACTAAGCTAAACGCTTGTATTATGAAAATAGGACTAACTTGCTGGTGTCCTAGAACGAGGCGCGAACCCCCGACCAATAGATCACTAGGCCAACGTCTTAACCACTACACTAACATGCTACTGATAAGTGGCTGGGTAATGGTTTTGTTTAGCACTATAATAATTTGCGCATGAAATTAAAAAAAATGTAATAAAAGCTGGTTATATTCAACAAATAAAATTCAGGAACCCCACCCCACATAAATCATAACATAACTGTTCAGAATACAAAAAGAAAATCTTTATTTTTAAAATGAAAAAATACTTTCTATTGCAAAGCTGAAAAATGTGTTCTTAACGATTTTAAATAAATTTAGTTAAATTCAATTTATTTTATTATGACTTAATTTATTTATACCTAAATTTATTAACTTATTATTATACTTATATGCGCATATACCTATTTTGTTTATTTATGACATTGCTTACTGTTTTTAGAATTCCTCAATTTAAGAGAAGTCATTATAAAACGGTGATGAAGGGTGTCCAGCTGAAAATTTTCAAGTTTAATATTAAATTTAAAAAAAAACTACATTGTTATTCTCACATTTTATTTATGCAAAATGGAGTTTGACAATGCTGATTTAACGATTTATCAACAATATCGTCTAAATGCCGTCCATTTCTGTCAAGACACTCTTGCAATCGGACTCTTAAATTTGCAAACACACGATAGCAAAGCGTTGGGTCAATGGCAGCAACTTCACGGCGGATATTTTCTTTTAGAGCCTGAATTATTCAAAACTTGTTACTGTAAACTCTTGACTTAAGGTACCCCCCTTGAAAAAAAAGTCGCACTGTGTAAGGTCCGGTGACCGAGATGCCCAGAGTATGTTTCCGTACTTGCTGATTAATTTTATTAGGAGATTTTCCCCTCAGATTATCCATTGAAACTCTAGCTGTGTGTAGAGTGGCCCCGTCATTCTGAAATTGTGTTCTGTTGTTGAATCTGGTAAACAGCTGCAGTTGCGGTATCAAAAACTTGTCGATCATTCGGAAATACATGTCAGCAGTGCACTGTTGATTTTTCTATTCCAGTACAGGCTGCAATCTTCCTTGTCGATTTCCGCGGATTGCGCATAATTTCACATTGAACTTGAGACACATGTTCTGGCATCGCTGCTGACGTTGATGGTCACGGAGGAGTTTGGTTAACCATTTTCCCTTGTTGTCTGAACTTTTAAACCCAACACCAGATAATTTACATGCTCGGCCCATCACTTACTCGTCGAAATTAAAGTGAGTACAATAAGCGCGACGCGCACGAACCAATGAATCACCGCACTAATATTGCTCAACCGCGAACGCACGATGCGCTCCCGACCAGTGACTCATTACGACTGGCAATCCCGCAAATCACGCGCGTCGAACAATACCCCTCCCACTTACCTCACTCTGATGGTTTACGAGCAATTACAATTTAACACCTTATATAAGTGTGTATTTTTTGTATGAAGGTGACGTTGACATAATTATAGTACTTTTTTGGCGTGTAGTTTTTGATTTGTATTTCTTTTGACCTCGGTCAACTATATATCATCAATTGATGAGCGCGCGTCATAGTTGACAGGAGTAAGGATGTGTGGGTATGACGACCGTTCGTGTTGCTGGGCACGAGGTGCTCGGTGGAGGGACCCGAAACGTTTGTATAGCTCTGAAGAGCTGAGAAGAGCTCTCTCTTTGTTGTAAGCACGGATTTTATTGCTATACCAACCATTCAGACGACAATGAAATAATCGGTTTCATTAGAAGATGTCTATTTAATTTGTACAACAATAATAAACAGGTGTCATTCGTTTGGATTCCTGCACATAAGGGAATGCATGGAAATGAATGTGCTGATAAACTAACCAAGGAGGCCACTCTTTCCGGAGTTTTTCCTCATCAATTCAATATCCCGATGTATGACAGACTTAATGTGGTAAAAAAACATACTAATTTTAATTGGGCTGCACAATTGATGGATCCAAATAATCATAAAGGCAATCGGCTTAAATTAATTCAATGATTTATTCCCCACACTCCCTGATTTTTGAAAAGGAAAGTCTCCAAAAGAACAATATCAAATATCTCTAGAATGAAAATAAGGCATTGTCAGGTAGTCTCACATTTATTCAGATTGAACTTAATAGATTCCCCAATGTGTGAGTGTAGTGCCGAGGTGGAAACCCTTGACCAAATCTTTTTTGCCTGTCCATTGTGGATCACAGGATTTTTTTATAATAATCTCGTTAATAGTAATTTTCAACTCCCGATTAACTTGTGTCATCTTATTTCCCTTAACTCGCCACATTTAATCTATATAATAGCAATTTTTTTGAACGACAATGGTATTGACTGGTAATATAATATTTCCTATTCTATAATATTATTATTCTTTTTTCTATAAAATAAAGTTTTGAGTTGATTAATGGCATAAATCACTCTTGAAGGGTGGATTGCCTATTTAAAAAAAAAAGAAGAAGAACCACTCAGATAAATCCTCAAGAAGAAGTATTACAATTCTAGGAGTTGTAAATTGTATAATCACACACAATATATATGCAACGAAAATAATATTCCTAAGCATGTCAGGATAATCCTGACATAATGGACCCATTAGTTCATGTTGTTTACATGCACTTTGCAGTGTCTACACAGTATCATATACGTGTATATTACAGGTCCACTTATCAAACTCTAATTAATATTTTGTACAATAAGAAATTTAGGAATTCAGTTTTTTTACGAGAATTTATAAATACTTAAATGAAAATAAATAAAATAAATATCACAATCTTCTGTACTGACTGTATAGCACTAATCTTTATAGCAATATAACTTTACCGGCTCAAGAACTATTCATGAGTTTTGACAGAATAACAATAATAATAATAAAGAAAAAACATCGATCGTTTCTTAGAAATACAGAAATTTATGATTTTTACGATGAAACTAATAATTTTTGCCAGTATTTGCCAGTACAGATTTTTCCTTATTTCTCTAAGCACTTTAACTTTTGCGTATTTTAATATAAGTAATCGTTTACTACGCTTGTCATCTTTCATTATATTTTACGTTTTTTATACTGTTTGATGTGTGTCTTCTAAAATATATAAAATATTTAATTTTATCATAAATCCAATAGGTATACCGAGAAATTTGAACAAAAATTATGAAAAAAAAAACTAATTTCCCATGTTTGGGATGTACCGCATTAAAACATATTTTTGTCGCTCATGTTTTAATGTGATTTGAAAACATTAAATCTTTATTAATATTTTTTTTTATATATCATATCGTTAGTTTCCAAAATCGATATTTCTTTTTGTCTTCCAGTTGATCTGAGGGGTTTAAAATTAGTTTTCACGGAGCCACCCAAGCTTCAAAAATGATCTACCCTCTCGTGGTTATGGAAACTTCTCGATATCATTTATCGATGCCGCTTGTCTATCGGCATTTTCTCGATGCGGTAGAGAGCTTTCAGGGAGGTAACTCAATTTCACGCAAAGTGCACAGCTCCAATATGATTTTGTTTCAGCAGAATGACCGCCCTCGCATTATACACGGGAAACTTTTTAACGGCGAAAAAATAATCGAATACGTTTCTCATGACTCAAAATGCTCGTGTAGAATTATTAAAATCTACAGCACTAACGAACTCCACCGAATACTAAAATTGTGGGTATTTATTAAGATAGATATTTTTCACTATCATCGTTCATATTCACAACAAAAAGTTATGGTTGTTTGAATTTTAGTATTTTAAAAAAATAGTTAAAAAAAAATATATAAAAGTGTCAAAAAACTTTTAAATTTTTTTTTTTTTTAATTTTTTTGACTCCAGACAATGTCTAATGCAAAGATTTTAGAGACAACTCCCAGCTTTTGTTAAAAACAATGTACATTTTAATGGTTTATATCCATGGAAGAGATGTGTGCAAGATTTTCACTTCTCAGTCTTGGAGATTGTCTCTCTGATAGGGATTTTGAAGACAACTCTCGGCTTTCGTATTCCACCGTATACACGTCAAGTCTCAGAGATTCACCGTCTCGCGTCTCACTTCACGTATGTTATATGCTTACGTCAAATGTCAGTCCATTGACCATTGATATTTTGTTAATCAGTTGAGTGAATTTGTTAACAGCAGTTAAAACGGAATAAATGTTTGTAATTTAATGTCTTCAATTGGCCTAACTTTCAGAATAAATTGTCATAAGTATCTTTGGTTCTAGGCGACGTTTGTGCGTACGTTTATCATTCTTAAATTGGTGAACCGATACGTGTGCACGTGCGAATGGTACTGGGGTTTATCTCGACTAAATCTTTGAAGTTTTTCTCATCACGTTTAATTTAATGTCTCTATCGGCCTAACTTTTCAGAATAAATAGTCATAAGTATCTTAGGTTCTAGGCGAAGTTTGTGCGTACGTTTATCATTCTTAAGTTGGTGACTCGACACATGTGCACGTGCACATACTACTGGAGTAAACCTCAACTCAATTTTTGAGGTTTTTCTCATCAAATTCCATGGATTCTAACCAAAACAATTGTTTGCTTTTCGCATTTTCGAACCTCACGATAAAACGCAAGATTTATTTCTATAACAGAAAATTCCCGCAAACTTGGTCGTATTTTTCGCAGTCGCTCATAGCTTGGCTGCATGACTCTGGTGTAAATGAGCGTCCGAAGTTTGAACAAATCATTTATATATAACCGAGTTGAATAATAATGATAACATTGAATAATTTATATAGCTCCATTTTTGTAAAAAAGTTCACTTCAAGGGCGCTTTACATATACACTATGTTTGTATATAAAATAAAAATATCTTATTTGAACTTATGGATATGATTTTGTAAAAAGGTGCATTTTCAATCTAAATATAGTGTCTGATGCACTGTTGCTTATTGACGAAGGACAAAAAGCTCCACGCTTTTGGGCCTGTCATCGCAAATGCCCGTTCACTGAACTAAAACTTCCGGCAATGGCTGGTCGGTTTTATAACCCTTCCTGCGACTGAAGTAGAGGCTGACTTGAGAAATTCAAGTCATCTGGAATGCAGAGCTCTTAGAGATACAGAGGCGCCATATTATGTGTCGCTTTGTACGTCAACTAGCACAATCCATAATATTACATTTCCCCGTCTTTTTCTATGACTTTCTGGACGTCTAGGACACAGTTTCATTATAACTGTATATTGCTTGATTAAAAAGTCAGGTCTATGAGTAGAGTGAAAACGAACGTATTTTTAATATCCTTAAGTTAAGATTACTTCAATGTTTTTTCCTTTTATATATTCAATAACAGTTAATTTGAAATGAAGTGTCCCTACATTGTCCTTATTACGAGTAAGAAATAACATGCACGACATTTGTCATATTTTCTAATCTGTAGTCTATGGTATACCATAGAATTAAACACTTTCCAAAATGTCAACATACATGACATCTGTCATCTTTGCTTATCTATAGGTACTTTCTATGGTATACCATAGAATTAAGCACTTTCCGAAATGTCAAAATAACGATTTTTGTTATGTTTTCCGCCGCGATGCGGCCACTAGCCACCCGCGGGGCCTAGCAGCAAGCAAAATACGTAATCGATGAGTCCTTGACGGCGCAGCGGCCACTATTGGCCGCGAAGTGCCTATAATAGCCGCTCCGCCGATTTCTTATCTACTAGTTTAAATTATAATATAATTAATTAGGGCAAATATTTGGTTTATCCTATCGATGTATTTCGCCAATTCTCTCTCATATTCACATTCAAATCTACTTTTAATTAAATAAAAATTTATAATTTTTTTAAATATACAATATATCAATTTTTTATTGAGAACAATAAGTAATATATATGATGAAAAAAGCTTTAAAATTCAGTGATAAACATATGCACTCAAATATTTTAATTGATAATTAAACCCATTTATTTTGAAAATTTGAGTTCAAGTTGTATAAAATAATATATTTTAAATGAAATAAAACTAATAATATTTTAACCACATTTTAAAAATAACATATGATTTAAAATTTAAACATGTTTTTATTTAATTTATTCTTATCTTTTACTTCATATATAAAATGACAATATCTTTCCGTGTGTTACATAAAAAAATTTGGAACATTTCATTTTAGTTGATTTTTTTTTTAAATGTAGATACGTGATCTTTTGTTTTAAAGCTACGTTTTACAAAATATTATAAAAGTTTAAAGCTGTAATACTTTGTATTGTAGGTAAGTTATTGTTCATTTATCATATAAACCGTTCTATGTTCGTCTATCTACCTATCCTAGGGTGGGTTTTAATCACAATAATTTTAAAATAATAATAATTAAATATATTTTAATAGTAATAATTCATTACTTGTTATTCAGAAATAAAAACAGTTTTATAATGAAATATTTATTATAGGATAACGATCTTATTTACTAGTAGTTTATTCAATGATTTCGTTGATTTTTTTTTTAAATTTATACCTTATGAAGATTGTATAAATATATTATTATAAATCAGAAATACAGATTAAAAATACGTTATTTATTAAAACGACAATCAATTTAAAGGATATTATAAGCTGATTGATATTTGAATAGTGAATACAATAATTTCCCTGTTATTAATGATATTTCAATTCTCATAATTTTTAATGAAAGATTGTGATTCGTGTATTCTTAGAGACTGAAAATACAAAGATGACAGTCCTACACATCGTTTGCGATGTTTATTTATAATCGTTCGTTATTTCATAATATTAACGAATACTGAAAATACCAGAAATTATAATAAAAATTTTCGAAATCACTTGTCAACAATTGACTTCGCAAAATATCGGACACAACTACTGACAGGGGGAAACTTAACAGACAAGACATCGGGGCTACGCTGGAGGGGTGGTAAGTGGGGGGTGGGGGGTTAAGGGTGGGGGCCGTCCAGAAGAAATGATGACATAAATCTGGGATAATGCCTGTTTGTTATCAGCGCTGCGCAGTCAACGGTAAAGAGGGATCAATTCTCAACGGTTGTTAGCAGGGCACCGGGTGGTAGGGAAAATGCTGCGTATATGCCCAATACCCTCTACATAAATCACGTATTATTTAGTTTCTCGGAATGTGAATGAATCACATGATAAATACACATTTAAAAACAATGTATATGTCATATGATTCATTCAGGTATTCACGATTGAATTGAATCTTTTGTGCAGTCTTGGCAATTCTGCCGTGCGTTTTTGTATGATGTTTTGGATCCCATTGCAGGATCTGTCATCAAGGTTGATGTCGCCAATATATCCTGATGATAGACCCTGCAATGGGACCCGAAACGTTGGCCAGAGAGATCGTATCAAAATATCCCGGAAAACTCTACACAGAAAATACACTGCTTTTTATCACAGTAATTCATATTTAAAAAATTATAATCACAGTATTTCGAAATTTCAACAACTTTTTTTATTACCTGCGTGTATATGTTTCATGCAAAAAAAAAATTTAAGCAGCGTATTACATCACCCTGTATATATATATCTTCTTCTTAGTATTGCATTTTTGATTGTACTGGAGCAAATACAATTTATATCAAACCAACAAAATAGATAGTTCATAACCTTTCTAATAAAATAACTTAATACTTTAATATTAAGGCCAACAAACAAATGGAAAACAAAATTTAATACTGATTTCTGACAAAGATCGTATTTCTTTTTACCTTCTAGAGACAATACATTAAAAAATATATATTTACATGAATTCAAGAAATTAACTTTAACGTGATTATATAGTGAAATTCAGATGACGTCAAAATATATTTGATAAAACTAAAAAATTTCTTCTCAGTTACGTTATCGTATTTAACGTTATTTTTATGTGAAAGTGTCATCGCGCTATTATTATCAATCATCATCATCATAATTCACGTCGGTCCCTCATGACTGAGGATCGTGATCTCTGTGAACTCTATCATTATAAAAAATATTTTTAATCATAGTTATCAATATTAAACTCTTATAACATTTGTTGTGATATTTAAAATAAAAAATAATTTATAAATGAAGTCCACACGAGCAAATAAAAATTTATATCATTTCAAGTTTTCAGTGATTACAATACTGAGGTATATGTTTCTACAATACATAATGTTTATTTTTATTACATATGCATTATTATCGTTATTTGTGCTCGTATATGAAGATTG
This sequence comes from Eubasilissa splendida, assembly GCA_031772225.1. NCBI lineage: Eukaryota > Metazoa > Arthropoda > Insecta > Trichoptera > Phryganeidae > Eubasilissa > Eubasilissa splendida. The sequence continues at coordinate 29,141,692 of CM062849.1, read as the reverse complement.
CAGTGCAGAACGCATCGATAAGCGAAAAAAAAGGCCGTGCTTCGAATAGTGTGCTTTTTCATTCACAGCCCTTTTGTGGGATTTAAGGGTCCTTTATTAGGAAGCATGCCTATACTTATGAAATAAATAATTCAATGTAATCGATAAAACATTGACTGATATTTTTTTATTTTATTAAGACTAAGAAAATAAATAATTAAACATGGTCTGTTGAATGAAACAAAAATCTTCTTGTAGAATAAATTTTAGATGGAAACCCAAAACATATCAATTAAGTAACGAGCTGTCAATTTTAATGTGTACCAATTATTATGCACTAATGAATGGACCATGAAGGAATTATTGCATAATAAGAGTATTTTTCTTAAATGAAAAATTCCGAGTCTACCATATTTATTAAGATATTCTGATTTGAATCTTGATCAATATATTTAATATCTAATCAATATATTTAATTTGTATTTTTTAAAATATCACATACCTATGTTCTGAATAATTGTAACTTCACAATAATAATGTGTTCTTAATAATATTTAAGTTATAACAATGTGTCCAAAATTTTATAAAAATGAATTATTAATTCTGGCGTCTCCTATCGGATTCCCAAAGGTATTTGAGATTCCATAAAAATAAATAAGATGGCTTTCAAATAACATATAAGTTCGAAAACTTGTCTTCGATGCACTGTGTTGGTTTTAATTAATACATTTTATTTGTATTTAAATAAAATATAAGGTTGTTGGAAGCGCGCCGTGCGTTCGCGGTTTAGCAATATCTCAAGTGTGGTGAATCATTAGTTATTTTTGTACGCACTTCAATATTCGAGAATTAATTGATGGGCCGAGCACATAACTCATGTGGTCGTGGATACAAACATTCAGATAAGAGTGGATAATGGTTAACAGAACTGTTTCAGGACCATCAACATCAGCTTTAACGCCGGAACATGTGGCTCAGGTGCGACATGAAATCCTTAGGAATGCAAGAAAGTCGATAAGAAGGATTGTTGCCCAACAACCACCACGGGCAGTAAAAAGTCAACTCTACGCGTGATTTTGAAAAAAAATCTCATGCTTCATCCTTACAAACCGCAAATCATGCAAAATCTGTATGACGGTGGTTAACATTAACAGAACCAATGTTGGAACGTCTTCGGACCCAAAGAACGCTTGGAAACATATTGTTCAGTGATTAAGCTCAGTTCTATATCGATGGCTACGTAAATAAAAAGAATATACCTTAATAGACTCACGACAATCTAGAAAACGCCATAAAAAATATTTACACTGTCCAAAAACGACAGTTTGGTGCGCAATTTCTGCACAAGGATTAATCGAAACTTATATTTTTAACCGGAGACAAACTGTCATTTCTGACATTTATTGCCGTATAATTGATAAAATTTGGTGCCATGATTCCCGGATACGATAACAGAACACAGTTTCAACAAGACGGGGCAACTTCACATACTGCTAGGGTCTCGATAGAGAAGCTGAGGGCTATTTTTCGAAAAAAATTAATAAGCAAGTACGGAGACATACCCTGGCCTATATATTATGCCTGATGATTTTTTCTTGTGGGGACACCTAAAATCTAAAGTATACAATAATAATTCTAGAATAATGCAGGCCTTACAAGAAAATATCCGGCGTGAAATTGCCAGCATCGACCCAACATTTTTTTCTCATGTCCAGTTATGCTGTAATGTCTAGCTATACTCCAGGCATTGTTTTGAAACTCTGATCATTTTCCTAGCACCCCATCGTTTTTCAATTCGCAAATAATTTTTGATGAGAATACGGTCTTCTGCAGTGATTTTTGTCATTCTGGGCAACAATTTGAAAAAAACAAAATATAATATAAACAATAGGAAAATCAATAATCAAAGATGGCGACCAAAAATTGTTGAAATAAAACGTAATATAGATAAATAGGTAAGTAAGTAAATTAGCAAACTATTTAAGTTATTGTTGATATAGTTAAACTAATTTTGATGTAATTATATCACATTTTACGAAATGTTCCCATTTGGGCCACCCTGTATATATTTATAGAGATGATAAGGCCACATAATTCACAAACAATGAAAACCATAAATAAATAAAAATTTGTTCATCTGAACATTACGCAAGTGTCAGAATTGAATGTCATTAACAAAAATCCTTAATTAAAATCATCACCTTGAGAAGAATTAATTAAGCTAGGTACATGTAATATATTATAATTGTTTAACTATATTCTATAATTTATAATAAAAATATTCAAATTATTATTGGCTTAATGCTTATTGCATTTTTTTCTGTATAGCGAAATTTTTATTTATGTACATCCAAATATCCATTTAACATAATCTAGATACCATAATGTCATTTACCGACCAATATAAAAATAAGCATTGTGAATAAGATTTAAAGAAGATCGCTTAGGTAGTTTAGTCATATGGAACGGAAGAAAGAGGAGAAAATAGTTAGAATAACATATGACGCAAGTGTTAATAGTTCGCGGAAGACTTGGTACGACCAGGAAAACCAGTTACTAGAAAATGGTTTTGTTAGAAGCGTCAATAATCGACGAGTTTGTATTAGAAGATATACGAATGTGGATGAAGCGAGAATTGTTTGTCAGGGCAGAAGAGTGTGGCGCTCTATCTTTTCTGCCTACCCCACGAAGAAATAAAAATAAAAGTAAGACTATTTTTGTTACAGTTATGTTTAACCAGTGATACAGGAACCAATAATGTTAAAGCCGATAATATCTTTATTCATTCTGTTTAGTTATAATATCTAAGCTATATCCTCAAAAATCTCTATCAAAATAGATTACACTTAATAACACGTATTATTATTACTGAGAAATATTTTTTTTAATAGAACTATATTATTAAAAGTATTTTCCGAATTCTAATTGCCTCAAAATTAAGTTAAATAATATTTCCTGTCATGGGATATTTAAAAGAATTAAATACTTAATAGTTATCAAAGCAAACTATGATTTACTATATGAAGAACATATTTTAAAAATTTAATAACTAACCAGTCATGGGTTTAACCAACAACACATCTTAAAAAATTATGAAGCAAAAAAATATAGCGGTATGTCTGATATAGTGGTTCGTTTTAAGTAACTATATATAATATATACAAACTCTAAAACTATCAATATATTTCAATATTTTTTCCCTTTTTATTATAGCTCATCTTGCATATATTTACTGAATTCGATTTTAGAATTTCTCCTCTTGTCTTATATCATCTCATCATGATTTCATTGAAAATCTTCATCGCACTATACATTATTAATTATATAAATATGGTGATATCATTATAATAGCTTCGTCAAGGAATAAAACAAATTTTAGACACGGGAATTTTCAATGCAGATGAAAGATAAGTCTTATTTTATACTTCATAATATATCTTTGTTATACTATTTTGGTAGAAGCGTTGGTAATATTAAAATGTTATTCCTATTTATACTTAATATGTATAATATTATGATTACTGCACTAACTATGACAAAACTGCATGACTAACATTTAAATTGAATATATTAATTATGTACATAAACACACATTTTTTCAACATGTCAGAAATATTGATAAGATTTCTTGTGCGAAGATAAACTTGAGCAGAAGGATTGAACATGGATTTTAATGTAAAGGTTAACTTTAGATGCGATGGTTAAAGGTACAAATATTAATTAAAACAAATGAAGAACTTACCGGCGGAAGACGCCGGTTGCCTTGTCCTTGAAGGCTCCGAGCGCGCCCAGCCCCGGCATCCTGGAGGCGCTGTTTTCACCCACGATTCATCGCACTTCTAACGCCATCTATGAACAAATAAAAAAATACCTTCTGATTTTTAAAAAAATATTATTTTATTTAAATCTCGCTTGTTTTTCAAATTTCATAGAAAAATCTGAAAAAATGATTTTTTTTATGTAAATATAGTAATATTATAACTATTTTTAACTATTATTTTCCCGTGAATAATTCTTAGAATACTTTTAAAAAAAATGTTATTTTAATATTATTGTTTTAGTAGTTTTCCATACTATAAACCATTATTACACATTTAAGTCTCAAACATGATTTGCTATTAAATTTATTTAATCGTAAATCGAAAATTCATAAAACCAGAATTTATGAAAACCGTTAAAATTTGGCCGTCCAAAATAAATTGAAAGAACAGAGACGCGTTCTTAAGTATTTTTATTTCGTACACCAGATATTTTAAAGTTTTTGAAGTACAAGGTTAAGCGTTATTTAGATTTCAGTCACGTAAGCTATAACTGAAACGACATACAATTTCCCCCCTTTGTGGAAAGATAAATGACTAAATTATTTATTTTCGGCAATATCATCATATTAACAATGAAAATATAAAATTCTGTTTATTCAACATAATGTTAAACTAGACAATGATAAGTTTTAAAAATTTTAATACAAAATCTTGTATTTTTATTTTATTTTAAATAATTGCTTTAGTAATAAAATTGTAAATAATTTATAGTGTTAATTGAAAACCCAAAATAAATGTCCAGTAAAAAATATTCCTAATAAAATAATCAATAGTTGCTACACATACTAAGTGAGATTATGTATTCAGTATATTATAGTATACCTATATTAAGGTGCACGTAAACGATACACATACATATATACATTCAAATGTTAGTCTGTATACAAGGCAAAGTATATACGGGATGAAGAGTCACGTCAAAAATTCAGCTGAAAATTGTTTGTTTTACGTGAAATACATTACAATATTTTAGGAATCTGTTTATTTATAATTTTCCAAAGCTCTACAATAGTTTGAATTGTAAAAAAACTAAAAAATCTACAAAATGTACTTACTGTAACGTTGCAGAGAACTCTCGGTGGCAGCTCGCCCGTCTGCCGCGGAGCCTTTCTGCCGTAGACCCGCGCCCTTCTCCCCCACCGCCGCTCCGCTACGCCGACTCCGAGCGTCTACGCCGCGACGCCATTGGCTGCCCGGCGCTGTAATACGTAGATGACGTTACTGAAAAGACTACTGTTCCAGATATATCGACCAATGGGAGCGCGCCGTTCTCGGATGGGTGGAGCTTGCTGTTTCAACTGTTTCAGAGATTGTGAAATCACTGAAAATCATTTGAATGTGTGCCCGGGCTTTATGTTCTATATGATCCGAATACGTGAACGTTAGGAGCTAGTGTTGTATAAACACATACATACAAGACTGTTATGGTTTTACAACAGCCAAAAACCACAGCATATTTTAAAGCGGTCGCATATACGTGAAAATTAAACTATGTTTATTTCCTAGTAAACTAAATTCTGCAATATAGTAATAATTTAGAAATATATTGTTTAAAGATTAATTTATTTTTCTAATAATACACGTTTTTTGAAAAAAAAATTAAACCAGCAAAAATACTTGCTAATTCTCCCTAAATTAATACTATCTGAGGCATTCAATATTTTAAATGAAACATTAATATCAGTAATTCAGTACACAAATATTATACTTTATTGAAAAAATATATATTAAAAATAGCAAATATTTTCAAAATAATGTTGATTTTTTTTGTACTTATATTCAATTAATAATATTACTACATAATATCTCCGTTCTTGCTAGTCACGCAATACTTGAAAATAATAACTAATTTCAATAATTAATTGATAAGAATTTGTTTTATTTTTTCTTTCAAATGCACAACTTTCTTAGATGCTTGGTAAATCATAAAATTTAATTTAACTCAATTATCCGACTCACCCTGTAATTTAGTTGGGTGAAGTCGGGCGTAAAGCCTCCATTTGTAAAAGCCTGGTCCGTGAAATTAAATTTTCATACAGCAATAAATTTAGCATTACTTCATATCGGCGTTTCGCAGAATAGTGTTTGATGGCAAAATAAAAGAATTTTATATGATTGCACTTGTCAGGAAAATTGCATTTCACTGAAACCTTTACTTGAAAATAATCATGATATTTTTAACTGATGATTTGACATTTTAACAATCAAACTAGAAGTATATTTCTATACAACAACCAATTTGTTTTAATCTTCAGAGAGACCGTTGCTTGTTACAATTTATTTATATTTCTTATAGTATTTTGTTTAGTAAATAATTATTTTATAAAAAATTTTATTCCTCATGCGCATGAGACAATTGTGTTGCAGTCAATTTTAAATATTTTTGTCTTATTAATGTACTTTTTATTATATTTTTACCAGAATCTTTACTACATAAATAATATTAATATTATTATTATGAAGGTTAGGAAATAGACATTTATTATGTGTAATATGTAAGAGCACTTAAAACAATAATTATGTGTATGTATGACAAGAGATCTGGATAACTGCTTCTTCTTATATGTACATCAAATTTAGTATAATAGTTATTAGCAGTCAATATTTAACAAATGTATTATTTATTTTAAAATTATCAAGATACTTATTATAGTGGTCCTACAAAATACATTATCCAAAAGAATTATTTTGTTCAAATTATCAGTTTAAGGGTAGATTGCCCTAACAAAAGAAGAAGAAATTTATACTTCATGTTGTGACGTGCTACCCCTATATCAGACTTATAGATAGGAAGATTGTTTAAATCATGTATAATTTCAAATAAAAATTAAATAAATCGTTCAACAATTTAACAGTATAATTTTATTTTAAATAAAATTTAAATCAGAGAATTAGTAAATCATTTGCATTAAAAACGAAGTAAAACTTTGCATGCACCGAAAAAAGTAAGAGTTACAACTAAAACGTTTAACTGCGTAAAGCGCAAAAATCAAGTTTTCAAGGAAAATAAATTCGAATAAGGTCGAAGTAAAAATAAAATATAAATGTAAATATTAATAGAATTAGTAAATATGTGCCATATAACCAAAGTTTCGATAAAATATTACACTATTATTAACATTATATTACAACATAATATAGAAAATACTTTAATGATCTTTCTTTAGTAAGTTATTTACTGTATATCTTCTAAACAGCAGAATTCTAAAAAAGATTGTTTAAAATAAAAATTTAATATAGATGTGAAAAGAAAGACAATATATTTATTATTATACATTCATCTATAATTAAAATTAAAATTTATATGGAAATAAAATTACCTGTTTGAAAAATATTTGATATATTCGGAATAATTTGAGGTTTGAGCATATTTATATTTGTTAATGTAGCATTAATTATTTTTAAACAAACAAGTCATTATTTTGAATTGAACCTTAAAGAGTCTTATGTAAAAGAGAAGTGGAATAAATATATATCATAATGCGCCCCCACCCCCACAAGTCTCAGTCTTAAGTCGCCTTCGCTGAAGAGACCCTGGGTCTCTTCAGCCAGATACAACGCATTCACCCACCATTGTCGCACTATCCTAGGTTTTCTTCGTCCTAAAGTTGTACCAAGAATAATTTCCTTTTCAAAGAGGTCATATTGATAGATAATGTGGTCAATAAATTGAACGAATCTTTTGTTTGCTACAGAAGATAGAGCTTGCTGTGGTTGGATTTGTTGGACTATTCGATTGGTTGGACTATTTGAATATCGTGCTACGTCGGGCAGTCTCCAGCAGTACATTTTGAAGGCATTTATTTTCAGTTTGACGATTGGATAAAAATGATTGTGAACAATCATAATTTTGATTGCTTATTTGACCCTACTATCATTCCATATTGTAAGTTGATTCAAAGCCACTTAGCTAGTTGAATCGACTTAGCATACGTGAAGATATGGGTGTAAATGAACATTAATTTATTAAGGAGAACACATTTTTATTGTGAAGTTTTAATTATTCAGAACATAGGTCTGTGATATTTTAAATACTAATTAAATGTAGTAATTAGAAAGATACACGTGTAAAATCAAGTTTATCAAAAAACATTGCTGTTGTTACCGGAATGTCGTCAAAAGTACTGTGTGCTGTAGCATAGTCGGTTAATGCACGTTTCCCGGATCGGAAAGAGATCAACAACAATATTTTTCAATAAAATTGATTTTATATGCACAGAAAACATGAGTTGTTTCAAAACATAATATAATTAATTTTAATTCTTAATGTAATTTTTATTGTACAATATTTAGCTAATCATAAATCATCAAAACACCTCATATTAATTGCACAATCTACTGGTTTTAAATCTGGGCTGTTCGGTGGCCATATGCCTGGCTCGATGAAATTGACATACTCACGACGAAGAAAGCTGATTGATTTCCGGCTGTGTGAGATGGAGCTTTGTCCTGTTGAAATGTTCAGTTGTGTTGTAATGTCTAGTTATACTCCAGGCTTTGTTTTAAAACTCTTTGATCATTTTCCTAGCACCCCAACGTTTTTCAATTCGCAAATTTTTCATCAGAATACGGTCTTCTGCAGTGATTTTTATCATTCTGGGCAACAATTTGAAAAAACCAAAAATAATATAAACAATGGGAAAATTAATAATCAAAGATGGCGACCGGATATTGTCGAAATAAAATGTAATATAGATAAATAGGTTAGTAAGTAAATTAGTAAACTATTTAATCTATTGTTGATATAGTTAAACTAATTTTGATATAATTATATCACATTTTACGAAATATTCTCTTTTTTTTTAGGAGAACACATTCTTATTGTGAAGTTGTAATTAGTTGTAGTAAAAAATAATAAAGTTGTATCAATGTGTCCAAAAATTTAATAAAAATGAATTGATAATTCTGGCGTCTGCTATCAGATTTACTTAAAGGTATTTTGAGATTCTGTAAAATAAGGTAGATGGCTCTGTCAAATGATGGATCGATTAAATGTATTAATATCAAAAAGGTAACATATAGGGTCGAAAAATTGTCGCTAAAAATAATGTCGCTGTAGCTTAGTTGGATAAAGCACCTCCCCCGGTTAGGAAAGAGATCCAGGTTCGAATCCCGGTGGCGCAACAACAATATTTTTCGATAAAATTGATTTTATATGTATATCTTTCTAATTAATACATTTAATTAGTATTTAGAACATTGATTTGGTAGATTATTTGATGCCACTATCATTCCATATCGTATTTGGTTCAAACCAACTTTAGCTAGTTGGGCACGTTTTCAAATCCCCTGCCTACTATTATCAGTGTTGTGATCAGCGCATCCAAATAAATTACCTCTTAAACTACTTCGCAACCTATTAGAGAAGTTTGTAGTAATTCAGTAATACGATTTACTACCAATATTTTTGTTTTAGATCAACTTTTTTAAGCCAATCTGCTTGTTCCCAATTTTTATTTTTTGTTATATGGTTTCAAGTTCAATATCTATTCTAGCCACGAATGTGATATCAGAAAAATATAGATTTGTGATTATTTCTCAACTGATTGTAAATCCTCCCTTCCATTTCACCATAACTCTTCTCATGGCGTATTTTAAGTCAATATTGAGTAGTCATAGCGAGAGCATCTCTCTCTTACTCCATTCTTAACGTACATTCGAGGTGATATTACTTATTTTATTTATGGCAGTATCGGAATCGTAAAGCCTTCTTGGAGTCCAATCAAATGTGATGGGGCTGCTTTTTCTTTAAGAACTATCCATGGTTTTATCCATTTAGCATTGTCAAAGGCTTTTGAGTAATCTATAAAACAAAATAATTTACGTGCCCTGGACTTTTGCAAATCCTACCTGCTATTTGTTACGAGAAAATATTTTGTAGTTCGGCTCACTCACAAGATATATTATATAAGAGCTATTAAATAGAAAATTTTGTCTTTCTTATGTATCAGGATCAAAATATGTATTATTCAGTGTTATAATATTTTATATATAACATACTAACACGTTCGATCAATGCAAATAGATCATGAGAAAAGACGTACTCAAACCATTTGTTTTTCCAATTTTTTCCAATTCCTTAGAGTCTACGATACTCTGAGTACTCTACATGCGGCTAGACCGCCTAATCTACTACTACAAGTGCATCAGCGCTAATCACTTTGACACTTTTACAAACTACCTTATTATTATAAACATCATATGTGTTTTATATTAATACATGAATTGGAAGGGTAAAAAATTACTGATAAAAAACCCTCATCTCAAACCATTTGCTAACGGGAGTCAGATTATATACCAGCGTGATAACTATGCGCGCGGACCATTTATTTTTACATGTGGGTCGCAATTACCGACAAAACATAAGTAATTAGTCAAGCTAGAGATGTGCAGCCGCGTGCGCTTAAATTCTTCCATTAAAAGGCGAGCCGGCGTAAAAAGGCTTTGAGCACCAATGCGTGAAGCGGAGTGATCTCGACTTTTTCATCCCGTACGCGACAGGCTGGAATCTGCCCCGAAGTACTGGCGTAAGCCGGGAATCGGCAGTCTTAGAGCGGCATTGCTATCTGGCAGATAGGCATATGGATATTTCTCCAAGCTCTGCGGTATATTCTTTAATTAGCAAAAAATAATAAGTTTGTACGCGACCGAGCATGACAATATCGGATTGAATCGAATCCTACCACTGGGGTTATAATTCGTGTCCGTCCGAAGATCAGATAAATTTTGGGACCAGAAACACTACTTAAACGGATCAAATAACCCGAGTGTTTGTAAATAATGTGAAACGTTGTAAACCATTCAAACACGCCCACCTGTATGCTATCTGATGGTATTCTTTTGACGACTTTACCACATTAAAAACTAGTGAATTTGATACGGTCATGTAAGCAAATATAATTTATTTCTCTCACGTGTAACGTGGGTGTTTGACGAATTACCCAGGCGAAAGAAACAAGAGACTTTCTTCACTTTCCAGGTTTCATCCGAGGCGAGTCAGTGAGTGTAACCCATAAGTCACTCAATTGTTTAATGTCGCGCCAGCAGTGTGAAGAAGAAGCACTTTCCCTAACCAAAGGTGCAGTTCTCATACGTCGTCCAGCCAATGCAGCCTGATGTTTATCATGATATTTGTAATTTTTATCTCTTTATCGTTCCTCAGCAATTTGATAAAACTAATAATTCGCACGCAGGGGTTAGCTTTTGCACACTAAGTTTCGGGCCAAATATTGACCATATTTCGTTACTTGTAATTTTCATAATAATCGTAATTTTCATTTCTGTACTGCCCCTCGGCGATTTGATGACACTCATGATTCGCACGCAGTGGTTGGTTTTTTCACGCCTAATATTGACTATATTTTGATACTTTGTTTACCATAATAACTGTAATTTTCCATTTCTGTGTTATCTCTCAGCAATTTAATGAGATACATAATTCCTATTTGAGGTTCGGTTTCGCATGTCGAGTCGCGGACCAAATGTTTATGGTATAAAATGCTTCAATGAATAAACTTTAATGTACAAAAAACATCACCTCTTATTCTTTATCACGTCACCGGTCCTGTCGTGTAGAAGTCTTTTCCGTTCCGCTATAGGCGGGCGACCAGAGAGATAAAGAACAAGCCTGACAAGTCGATCAGTTGAATCAACAACAGATTCAGCTAGATGGCAAATTAAAACAGTTTACCAGCCATTCGGAAGACCTACAAGTGCATGGATTATTTTCATTCCTTCATTTCCCGATACTTTTCAACTATACTCGCATATAACGTACAACAAATATTTTTGATAGGTATATGGAAGAAAATGACAGTTTTTAAATGCATATAATAAATATAAGAAAATATTGCAATAAATACAAGGCGTCTCAACAAGAGTTGTCATTTTAACATTCCAATAAAACACATTATTTCTTTATAAAGTGCCAATACTTATATTTGAACATAAATTATAAGCACTGAATTTTAATGTGGAGTACAATATCTAGCAAATATCAGCCATATCTTTTTTAGAATTTTTTACACTTTCGACACAACATTTTTCATTACGTTTTCGCATAATTACGGATCTGTTTCACCAATAATGTGTTAAATCTCTTAAGCTGTAAAATTTTGAATAAGCCTTTCTCCTTACAAAATTCCACAAACTTTGCGCGCAATGACTGCATTGTATCTTTCGCTATGTTTCAGGTTGTGCCGACTTACTGAAATTACATCTCTTTTCTGATACTCAATCTATTCCATAAAAAGTTTGTTATCACGTCACGTTAATACATACCATTGACAATCAACCGGGTTCCAATAATATATTACGAAGGTGTTCAGACTGTTGGAAAGCGTAATCACAGCTTTCACTCGCTGAGACTGTTTTCAAGAGATCGACCACTATTCCAAGATACACAGAAGTCTCTAAGGTACTAAACCCATACGCCATAATTTATGAATTATATTCACAATTAATTTACGAGATGGACAATTGTTGCCGTTATTTATAAGTTTTTACAATAATTATGCGATGTACGTTCATATAGCGTTACATAATTAAAATTTTAAAGATTAATACTAGCAGTTGACAAAAATCAGCTGTCAAATATCTTAACAGAAAAATAGCATTTAATTCAAAATGACACCTCCCGTTGGACACCAAAAATAATATTAATTTTATTTATTATAGAGATCAATTATAATTTTTTGACTCTTGTTGAACATTTTTTAATTTTTAATCATCGTAGACGCTTTTTTATAAATTAATATTATCATTTATTGAGCGATTAGCTATGGGGATTTATTTGATTGTTTCTTTTATAAATAGTGTAAAGAAAACGTAGATCTCGCCCCGAATAGGATCTACCGAACGAAAATTGCGCGATCTTCGAGTCGCGCATCCCTAGGATTGGATTTCGACGATTCCGGTCGTAAATCCGTAAATTGGTAAGGAAATAAGGGACTTGAATTAACGGATAAGGGTCGATGATGAGAGGGAATCCATTCAAAGGACCAGTGGATCTCAGGGAATCTGGAATCTGAAGGACTGCTCGCCTTACCTCGTGTATGACGCCTCCGTTACTCTCATAGTCGTAGCAGAGATTACACAAACAGTAAGCGGGCAGACAGATCTCCGTTTCTAAATGAAGACGGTTATATCACTCACTTCACCCGCGCCTCACACAATTATCACTGTGCACAAATCACAGGATCACAATACAGTACTGGTGCACCGGAGTAGAAAAAATCCACATCACTAATGCAATCGCGGTGTCGCAACCGAACAAGAATCGCGTCGCGTTAACGTTTGCTGACGTCAAGGTCACTATTTACACTTAAAACAAGCAGTAGGGAAAATGTATGGGTGGGAATTTGAACGTGGAAAGGTGTCAATAATATAGGTCGCGACTGATTCTCACAAAGCGCCAAAAAATGTGTTCTATGAATACGGAACAAATAGAATATCAATTTTATTTGTGGGATAAACTTTTATATATTTAAAGAGAATCACGAAAGAACGAGTGAAGTTACGCATCATTGATGATTAAAAATAAAATAATAAAGATAATGCACATTTGGAAAGCGCGTTAATGAATCTATGTTGGTTGTGTTTGTTAGTATGAATAGTTTTCTGTTTACAATTAAAATGTATTTCATATATTTCATATAATTTCGTGATTATTTCAAATAAACTTGGCGTAAAATATAAGAATTAGAATTAAAGAAGAGTGATTTTTGATATCAGTCATTATTCATAGTCATATATAAATAAATACATTTTAGTTTTATTCAGTGTATGTGTTCTATCAATAATTTTTATTTATAAATAAAATGTATATACCATCTATATCTGATAAACTTTCAGTCCCTCAGTTACATTGAATGCATTCATAGAAAAGAGTGAAAAGAAAATTGATTTAAACGTGAGTGAAAAAGTAAATGTTATTAATTTGTAGTGGATTTTGAATATTGAAATGATTTATGACATTAAATATTAATAGGTAGATTATAAGGGTACTTCGCATCATCATCAAGTCCCAGAACTTTTTAAGCTTTCAGGTATAAATGATAAAAGGTAAAAAAGCTTCAATACTACAGTCTATAATACCTACACTCGTGCAGTACGTGTATCAAAGGCAGATAACTTTTAAGACTGTCTGGCAAACTCGATAAATTCTAGATCATATTATAAAATGTATTTGATAGACCCAGAATTTGTACAAACTTCCTTGCACAAATAAGAGGAAGTAGTCGAGCATTAATATTATATTGTATTTGTTTTGTTGATAATTAGTAAAACTCTCCCATACACAGCAGTATTTTAGACTGAATCAGCATTAATATTGAAAAATTAATCATAGATTTAGATTCAACCACAGACCATAAAATAATAATAAAATGAACTAACGCAAATTCCTTGTTCCAACATTTTCATTTTGGTAGCACCCGTGTGATCACTTTGGTGCCACTCACACAATCAAAGAGCACCGCAACTTTTTTTTTAAATATGACTCGATTGGAACGAAAATTTAAACACTGACAACATAATATGCATTAATGTAAAATATATGTCTTGTTTACACAAAGATTTAATTTTCGAAAATTAAATACTTTTACTGTTGTATAAATGTGTCATAATCTATCGGATTTAAGTTTCGTTGGATAAGTGTGTGTAGAATAACCCTCGTCCCGTAAATAATGTACCAAACCCCTCTTCTATATATACACTTCATATCATGTCTATTAATTTACTAGTCTGTGGATTCAACGACATGTTATTATTATTAGTAAAATTAATATTTGAAAAAGAAAATTTTGGAAATAACCACACAAAGTTTTTCTTTTTCACCATTTTCTTTTTTCCCTTCGTCCCTTGAGAGCGATTTTCCGGCAAACAACCCTAGCTAGGATAAGACTTCAATCAGGTGGAAAAATAATCGCGCTAAAATGTTCAAATACGTATATACCAAAATATATGGGAAAAATCTCTTATTGTTTATATTAAAACTGCAAATCCCAAAACTTCATAAATAATATACTAGGTATTAAATTATCTATCGGGTACCAAGCCATCAACTTTTCAATTAAATACACCTTATTAGTATTAGTTTTATAGCTACAATTTGAATATTATACTTATTTTTAAGTAAATGCAACAGCGATTAAAGGACATGCAGACAGATCCAGAGTAGATATTAGAAATTATATTATGAATACAAATTAAATGCATCAACTTGAAAGATATACGGAAAAAATCTATTTATCGAACAAATATTTTAGTTGCTACCGGAATTTGAACCTGGATCTTTTTCTATCCCGAGAAATTCGTTAGCAGTAACATAGAGTAAATGAACAAAATTACAACTGATATTGATATATTTGTTTAATTAAATGAGGATTAATAATCAATAATCGTAAAATGATATCAACCATTGTTATCATTTTTATATAGATTCATTTTAATATTTAGTTATTCAAAAAACTTTATTTTTATTATCATTATCGAATTCTAATTTAACATCTCTATTTCTAGACAAGCGTCAGGGCGTCAGGGCGTCAATACCTCCAACACAATAAACATTCAGCGACGCTACACTACATTAGTTTCGATTGACTTCACATTCGGGGAATTAATTTCCAATGCTACGAAGGGCGGTGAGGAGTGCGGAGGAGCCAGGGGCGAACAGTTGCCAGGCAACAGGACTTTGAAGAGCTAATAACTTGTATTCGTGAAAGCGACCGATACCTGCGGCTGTTTGATATGAAGTACCAAATGAGGTACACGTTTTAAACGAGTACACTCACTGATAAAATGGAATAAATATTAATTTTATAAATCTCAATTAAAATATATTTAAGAGCTCTTAATATTGGATAAGATGTAAGGATTTCGATTTAATATGTAATGTTCTAACATTTTCAGGAAGAATTTTTTTTTTTGCCACATTGCACAGTAATTTATCTAAAGTTTTTTTCTAAATATCTAGGATATTTAAATATAGATAAACAAGGTTCCAACTGACACTGACACTGTTTTGAGATAATGATATTAAAAGTGTTGATTAAATTTTAACATATATTAATATAATTTATTTTATGCAAATACGATCAGTTTTAAGGTCTTAACATATTTTTAGTATTATCAATAACCACGTGAAATGAGGGAAATTAAAAATAAAATTAGATATTGTAAATTAACAATATTGATCCATAAATTGAAATAAATAACTGATGCAGTTGAAACTTGCAGCTCTTGCTATTTCCTTTAATATCCGTTAAATAGAGTTGGTGTGTATGGAAGAAATAAAGAATAATGCATTTAGAACCCATTTCTCGCTATAACTCAAATTAGCCCAAAATGTTAGTTGGAACCTTATTATCCTAAGGGATCGATATATCATTAACCAGAATATTCAGAATCATGTTACAAAATGACAGCTCTTCAAAAACTTACAAAATTCGTAACTATGTTAATATTGGACCTAGAAAATAAAATAAAAAAGACAGAAAAAATCTACCGCATTTAATTTTTTTATCAGTTGGTGTCCATGAAGTGTTATCAAAAAAATATATTTAACTGCATCCCTCTTATTTAAGAGATAATTTATTGAACGTACTATACTGAGCCTAGTACCGGGAGATATTAAAGATTAACCGTCTGTCAGTTGGAATCTGAAAGAGGGCTTTCATTATGAGCCACGTGACTGAGAGCCGCTTACGAAACTTCTGTTCATTAGCTGGAATATGATTATAATTTTAAAATTTTCATCATTATAATTCGTTCATTAGAAATAATTACAGAAATCCTTTTTATTTTATTCAAACATTTAGCATAATTATTTTTTTAATTTAGCTTTAAGAATAGGTAGGATATGCAACGAACATTATAATAATTATTTGTTAAATCATATATTTATTTTAATATCTAAAAAAATAGTTATCCCCAACATATAAGTGTTTATTTGATCTGACGGTAAGGTTCACGCAAATGCGATAAGTGAGTGACAAAGTGGTTGGCGTTTGTTACGATCTATTTTTTTCATAATTTAGCCTAATTTATAAAAATGTTAGTATATTGATGTGATAAACATTCCGCACACGCATTTTTAAATGAAATCTTAGAAACTATAATAGAAAACATAAATAATCTTTTAATTATTACTTAAAGAAATATCTGTAAAAAAATATTTAAATTAATATCTTACATTTATCTTTATATTAGATCATATAGAGTTTATTTATTTCAGATTCATAAAAAAAAAGATTTATTTTTAAAAAACTTTTTTATACCTAGATTTTTGTTTTATGATTAACGCTCAATATATCATTATAATCAATTCTCTAAGCTATTCAGATACTACCACTCACTCGTTTTATTTACTTTTTTTACTGTATTTTGCTTAAATTCGACAACAAATTTAGTTCAATCAGTCAAAAAAGAGAGGCAACACTAAAAATACTGTGATCAATTAATGTACAATAGTAAGTACAAAGCGTTTTGTTAATTAAATTTAAATTTTAGCGCTTTATTTTAGAAAGAAAATTAATAGATAAGAGAGTAAGACTATCTAAATACCAATTCAAAATGTATTCATTTACTGGTTCAACGACTAGGAACCCAAAGATTTATTTACAATCTCCCCCTCGCGTAAAGTACGACTTTAAGCTTAGGCAGATAAACTGTGACAGTAAATGGGTTGAAATATAAAACAGTGAGGGGTTGTACATAAAAATATTTAAAGCACTGAAAGACATTTATTAGTTTATATTTTGTGCCTTTCTTACTCTTAACATAAAAAATATATTTATTTAATTTTTCGTCCAACTATATGACAAATTATGCTAATCAAATTAAAAACATTACAAATATATGCCCGATTAAAAA
Source organism: Eubasilissa splendida (assembly GCA_031772225.1). NCBI lineage: Eukaryota > Metazoa > Arthropoda > Insecta > Trichoptera > Phryganeidae > Eubasilissa > Eubasilissa splendida. The sequence goes on along the minus strand of CM062849.1, from coordinate 29,124,020 downwards.
TTTGTTTATAGAAATATAATAAAAGTCTTGTTATTTATTTGTACTGAGATAGTATTGTACTAATTGTATGCTTACATGAATGAAACTTTTGTTTTGTAGTTAAAGGTCAGTACGTACCTTCTGTCATTTTACTACACATGCGATCACAGATCACTTTGCCTGAACTGTCTTTTACGCACTTTCAAAATGAATCTCTCAGATAGAAATCTCATTCATATACGTGCGCCATACGGGACAGGGTCCATTGTCCTAAAGACATAACAAGAAAAGCGATAAAGGTCTAATATGTACATCAATTGCTAAATGTTTTCTCTTTACCAATTACAAAAATATAATGGTATTTTTATGATTCAGTTGTGATTCTATTCTGTTATATATCCCAATTTATTTAGCGCTTCGTGGATATACACCATTTTTTAAATTAAATTAATATTACTTCACAAAATATTTACCTCGTGATAATAATATCCGGGTCCGTTAAAACTTTAAAATAAATTATTTAAATTAAATTAAAAATTTGCAAAAGGAGTCAATTTTGTATCCAAAAGAGTTTTATGGCTATTATCCGACTTTGTTATCAACAGCATATGTGGTTTTTTAAATGTAAACCCTGTTTATAGTATTATAATATTATATATTTTGAAAAGACATTATAATATAATAAAATAGTAAATATTTAAGAATTATTAAAAAATTATAATTACTTTAGAGTAAGTACTTTTACAGATAAAAAAGACAATTTAAACAAATGTCTGATTTACATGTTGATGACTTCGCTATTTTTTCACCCTCTCCCTAACTAGCGCTAAAAGCTGATTTTCAGTTTGCAACCACCCTTCGACTGTTGTATAATTTGTGTATTGTCTATGGGATAGAACCTGTAAAAGATTCTGTGGAAAATAAAAACAATATATTACTATCTTAAAATTAAGACATTTGAAAATAATCTCATTGTAAAACTTTGAGCTTTTGGCAGTTGAAAGCCTACCTAAAAAAATTATAATTATTAACAACTATATTATTTTATCTAGGAATAAGAAATTCGACAATCATCTACACGTGACGATGATATAAGTTTCAAAGATTTAATTGAGATAAATCTCAGCACCGTGTACGCGTGTTAAAATTTTGATCTGGAGATAAATTTAATCGCTTTAGATTGGTAGGACCAACCCGTGACTCGGTTTTTGATTTATCATAATTTTATTGGGCAAGACTTAACACGTGCGCCCTAACAGAAATCACAAAGAACTATAGATGTTACCGGGATTCGAACCTGGAACAACAACAATATTTTTCGAAAAAATTGATTTTATATGTATATCTTTCTAATTAATACATTTAATTTGTATTTAAAATGTCACTGATCTATGTTTTTAATAATTACAACTTCACAATAAGAATGTGTTTTCTTTAATGACATTCAAATTCACTCAATGAATGAAAGAAGGAAACATGAACGGTTAATGGACTGACTGAGTATACACGGTGGACTATAATAGCTGAGAGTCTCCAAATAATCTCATAGAAGTATAATACTTGTCTCAAAAATTATATTGAGATAAAAATCTCATTCATGTATATGGGCTATAAAAGATTGCAGCCCTTGTCCCGAAATACGAGTAATTTCTGTTCTTTACAGTTTGACTTAAATAATATTTACATTATTTAAATGTCGCTTTTTTAATTAATAAGAAAACTAAAATAGTTTAAAAAAAACTGCACATAAGACATCATAAATTTTGAAAAAAGTTCTCATTAATTTGAAAATAAAATAACGATGTTGATCATTTTTCATGAATTTTAATCTCAGGCTGATGAAGATCTGAAGTGGATCTCATCATTCTGCTGTAGAGATTTCAACTTCAAGAAGATTTGTGTGATCAAGTGGATGATAGCACCGCTGTTCTGGAACATAATTTTTAAGAAATCGACTGGTTTCAGAGAGTAGTGAAACTGAAAATTTTATAAAGATTGTTTTTGTATAAAAACATTTATTAATATTAATTTATATCCATTTATTAAAATCAAGCTAACGGTAACAAGTCCTAAATTTGTATTTCTCTTAATCTGAAAAAAATTGACTTATTTTTTAAGTATTTCAAGTTTAATAGATACTTCCAATTTTGTTTAAGTTTTCATAATTTTTTACAAGCTTTTCAAGGATGAATGATGGAGTTTCGTGTGCTTTTTTCATAAAAATTTGTATTGTAATTTGTCAATATTTGTATTTAATTATTATCTCAAAAAGATTATATACCTACACACTTGAGTAAATTTGTATGTATGCTCTAGTAATAATAGTATGTGTCATAAAATTAAATCAATTTCATTTTAAACTTCACGAATATTGTCCATCTTAATGACTCGTGTTTACTCAGATTTCTTTCAGTGATTTGACTCGAAACGAACATAAGATAATACAGAGTTCAGTGCTTAGTGATTTATGAATCATCACTTCATATGTTTGCGCGCGGATCTGTACTTTTTGAGGTTCTGTTGCCAAGAATACCTATTTCTACCTACGTATCTGTTGCTTTATATCATTACTCATACAAGAAGCTGAATTAGAATCTTTTTTTTTTTAATAAATTAATGGGGTGTCACCCAATGAATAAGATGTTATTGCCAACCACTAGTCAAGCTCGATAGAGCAGACCATGACAGAGGAATCTAGCGACAGGAATTTCTCCATATGGACCAACTCAATAGTCGAGCGATTTACTGCCAGTTAAATGCACACTTACGGCTAGATAGAATTAATTTTTAGGAAATTTATTATTAATTTTCGAATTGAATAGCGGCAGTCTGCGAGTAAAACTTGTATGTTTGTTGAAAAAGAAATTTATAACTCACTTAGATCTTGAAGGAGGGATAGAGTATCAATATTAATTGGGTAGTTAAAAAATAGATGGTTCAGAACCTTCTCCTTCTGTTGGCATTCGCAAATTGGGGAATCAAGGACGTGTATTTTGGCAAGGTGGAAACGGATAGACCAATGACCTAGCCGCATTCGACAAATTAATGATCTTTCTTGTTTTTTCGATGTCTTTTTCTTGTTCAATTTTATCCTGTGGAACCAGGGACGAGTTGGAATAGTTGACTGAATGGAGGCGTAATGGCAACCTTTTGAAACTATGCTTTTATCCCAATGTGTTTACCAGTGGAGTTCAATGTCATTTCTAGTTCACACCCACTAACTATTATGGAGGAAAATGTGCCATCTCCTTGTGTGATTACCTCTTTAGCCAGAGAGTCAACCATCTCATTACCGGAAATGCCTACATAATTTGGGATCCAAGTCAAGTCAAGACAAATTTGAATATAACTCGTACAAGAAGCTGATTTATGATTTCAATTTGAAACCACCCGCCAACTTTAGTGTACGTCGATACATCCAGCCTTTTATTTCCCTCGAACGGGAGCTCAGGAGAAGCCTTGACTGCAGGAGAAATTTTTAATTTTCACATAATTGTTTATTGCCAACTCAAATGGTTAGAATTGCTTTAATGGTATTTTCGCTCAAAAAATGATTGAGATAAAATCGGAATATCAAGAAAACCAACTACGTGTTCAGTATTTTGAGTTATTGTGTTGAAATAAAAATTCACTTCTGAGAAGAATCAGAAGATTTCTTAGTAGTCTTGTAAAATGGTATATAACTCTTTTATTATTTCTCACATAAACTACTGCAACAGCATTTTATTTTTGGCTAATGATGAAGAAATGCAACAATTATCAGTACTGTAAAATGGTTCTTTGTGTAGAATATTGAGAAAAATAGATATGCTCGGATCAGTACAATGCTGAAAGATCTTAATATGATAACCTTTAAACAGAAAATATATTTCATTGTTAAAATATATTTCACTGTTTATTTTTATCACCTAATAATATCAGCAGAATCTATAAAAAAAATTGATGTAAATCAATGTCAGCACGAATACCATACAAGAAAAAGAGACAAAATGAAACTGCCGTTCAGGTAGAAGGTTAAATTTTACAGTGCGATGAAGATCTTTAATTAAATGCCAGATGATATAAGAAAGGAGAAGAACCACATAGATTAAACTAAGCAAATATTTCTAAGATGAGTTATGGTAAAAAGGAACATTTTTATATTGTTTATATTATATACTTATGTATGCATTATATCAAGAATAAATAAATAAATAATTTTTAAAATGTAGTATCTTATTTCTATCAAATGTCAAATTACACCGGGCGGCCTCGACAGCTATATCGGGTAGAGGTCAATATGAAGAAATAATGTCTGGTCCAGGTCTGATGGACAAGGTTTTTTGACAAATTTAATTCATAATTACTGTGTTTAGTAAAGTCCACGGATCTAAATTTGAGTTTAAATTAGTAATGGCAAAACCATCTCAAAAATTATTATGGTTGTTCTCAGCGTCCTTATTCTTTAGCTTCTTAGTCGTATTTTTAAATTATGGTGTACATTTCAAATCTCATGATTAAACGTAAACATTTACAATATATATAAAACTTTTCAGAAATGTATTCTAGGCATCTTGCAAATGATTTATTTTTATTATTTTTGTGCGGCGACTTTTTTTTATTAAAAATATATAATAGGTACATATAATTCACAAAAAATATTTTAAACTTTTACATATCTTAACTTTATTAACAAATATGTGAATTATATTCGTGATTTTTTAAACAAATAAACAGTAACGATATACTTGTTTCTCACTCGCGTTGTAATGTACATTAAACCTATTTTTTATATCTTTATAACGATGTCTAATTATTATATCTAATTATTTTTTCGAAATAATTTGATATTTAGTAGGTATACTAAAATTATATATTAAATTTAGTATTTTAATTAAAGGTTTCATCGCAGTATTTTGGAGTTCACCGTAATATAAAGTTGATTGCTTTTAAAAATGGATAATAGATGTGACAATTTGAAAGATTACAGAATATTAGTTTAAAATTTGTCGAAAACGTATTCGATTGCTATAGCAAAAATGTTAACGGGCTTTCCCCCGATTGGAAGAGGTCCAAGTTTGAATCCCGGTAGCAACTATTGTAAATATGTTTTCAATAACTAGATTTTTTCTGCATATAGTTGATTAATTTAATTTGTATTTAAAAATAGCACAGAACTATATTATAAAAATGTAACTTCACAACAAAAATTTGTTCTCCTTAAAAATTGATGTCTAGGTTTGATATTATATATCGAACCTAATATGAATATAATGTTCTGAACTATAAACTGCAAATCCAGCAAATTTTGCACAACTTTTTATATTTTTTTTATTTCTATAATATCCATCTAAAAATTATAAAAAACTTTAAATGTTGACGGAAATTAATTGTTTCTATTGTAAGTTTAAATCCGAAGGACTCCATTGCTTTATTCAGGACCAACCCGATCAATAGCAGAATGCTGAAACGTTATTGAATTTATGCAAATTTTACAAAAACGCCCAGTGTACAGTTAGAACAAATATTTTCGATTGTACATTGTATATATTTTTGTTCCACCGTCAAATATCCATGGAAATAATTAAATCGTAACTGTATTGCTTCATTTTCGTAACAATATCAACTCTTGTATCATATTAGCAATCTATGCTAAATAATCTAAATGTACATTTTTAAGAAAGTCGTACAAACAATATTTAAAAATATTTTCATAGAAATGAGAACGGTCGCAATCTTTTCTTAAATGAGTTTTAAGCTATTGCTAAAAATAGAGAAAAATGGACTAAAATTGTAAAATTAAAACCATTACACATATATTTAATTTTACTACGTTAGTAAGAATTTTTTCTCAATTTATTTTTGCCAAAGAATATTTTCTTTTAATTCTTATATTTTATTGTTTGCCAAAAAAATTAAAATTAAAGTACACCTTTAATAAAGAATTTAAAGGGCTCAAAATACCGTGATACATGTATGTCTCTATAAACCGAGTACACATTGGAATGATTGTATGTATTCAATACAGAATTATAGGTATTTTTTTCCTTGTTTATTATTATTATATTATTCAAATTTCATTTGCGTAAAAAACATATTCTTGCATATATAACTAATACATATCTAATTAAATTTCACCACAAAGAAAGTAAAAACCGTTAAAAAATATGAGTTTATTTTTCGACTTAAATTCTCAGCATTTCGTGTCAAATGCGTAAAATGTTTTGGCAGAATCTACGAGATGGCGCTTATCACGAATTGTAACGTCATTCCATCATGAATATTTTCGTTTCATATACACATGCGTCGAATGAAGGTTCACAACCAAATGTATATAAAATGAATTCGAATCACAATATTCCCAGATATTCAATCACTGATAGTGAGTGTGACTCAAAGATATCAGTGATTGAATCACGGTTCGTGATTTTGAGCTCATCACTGGCACAAAACATGAATGCTTCTACCCTGCAACAAATCTATTCACAAGAAGCCTTATCTACAACAGTGAGCATAAGATTATTCTAATTTGTTGGCCAAATTATGCGTCGAAGTGACATCTTTAGGCCGAAGAATACCTGGAAGAGTGAGTGGAGATTCCCTAGAGTCAGCTGTGAAGGCAACCCAGGACCGAGACATGCGAAGTAGCCAAGTCTCATCTGATTGAAGCCACTACATGTCAATACTAACATGTCGGAGAAAAGAAGAAGAAAAATAATCTTACTTATTCTGTTACATCTTTAATCAATTCGATACATTTATTTCTATTAAAAAATGTTTAATAACAATTACTACCTATTAACAAAAATTTCGCCAAAATTATGCATACACTTTATTTCTTACATATTGTTTTTTATTTATTGATTTACATAATATGTAGATACAAAATAATGTTAAAATTTAAATACTTTTTTTTATGTATTCTATTTTTAAATAAATATATTTGTGCGTAAAAAAATGTAATATTTTATATTATATTCAAATATATTTCATACAATTGTGAATAAATGGAAAATAATCAAATTATGGATTATTTTTTCAAATAAAAGATATTGGAATCGCAAAATTTTAGAAAATTTAGCAATAATAATTACAATTTGATTAGTCAAGCTGGGGCAAACACCGGGTATTAATGCTAGTAGAATGTATATCAAGACATTACAGCAGTATTTAATTAACTCTGTGACGTAAATTATCGCCTGTGAATATTAAATAAAAAATAATTAACAAAATGGCCGAGTAATTCAATTTGGGTGACTTTACCCGGATTTCACAGGCAGCACGGCCGGGAGCTAGAAAACAATTGAAGCGGAAACCGTAGGCGGTGCTACGTGCTACGGCACCGCCCACCGCTACGGCATAATGGAATACTGAAACCAGTCTACCTATGTATAGCTTACCTGCCTCCGAGCCTTTGAAAATACCTACGTAGGCTTTAAATGTAAAGTCGTATATATCTGTATAATAGTACGGTATACGTAGTATGGAAAACATAGTAAAGTCGCTCAAAAGCTCTACCGTGTACCGTATATTAAATTTTGCCTGATATTAATTTTTAGTGAAGAGTAAAGAATTTACGATGTAAAAAAAATTAATATTTATTTACAATTTATTACTTTTTGAAGATGTTTTACAAGAATTTAATAAAAAAAAAATTAAGAAATACTCATCACTCAAAAAACTCTGTAAAAATGAACATAATGTATTAAATCTGTAAAGAAAAAAAATGCACACTACTTTTACAGAGAAAATATTAATAAAAATTAATAGAAAGTACTAATAATAAGATTATGTAAAAAATATTGATACAAAAATAATTTATTAATATAGTTTTAATGTTTATATAGCGTTATCTTTTCAGTAAGACTTAATTATTAAACAAATAACAAACAGACCATAATAAATCATCATCCTTTTCGCTTGCTTATTCTAGAATGGTCAAGGACTCAAGATCTCATCAAGGCATTTCTTTATACAGTCTGAATCTTCCATCTCTCATTATACTCTCCACATACATTTCCATTTCACGTAGTTAAATGCTCTATTATAGTTGATGAAGCACAACAAGACAAGCGATTGGAGCTCTCTGCCTCTCTCCTCAAATCGTCGTATATTAAGTATTTACTGTCGAGTACATTTGTCCTTTATAACTCCAGTCCCTCCTCTACTATATACCTAGTATCTACCAGTTTATGAATTGTATTGCTTCAGCCCTTTGCTGATGATCTGCAAAAATACTTTGATTGCTTGGGAAAAAAGAGCAGTTTCTATAACTTACACACTTTCTTGTGTAATGGAATAAAAATTTAGTTCACATATTTTTGAAACGGTAAAATCAAATTATCTAAACTTATAGCAAATGCTACGCATTGACTTGATGTCTTCATCACCCGGTTCTTTTAACAGTTCTGCAGCTATACCATCACTTCTTAAGAATTTGTCATGTTAGTGCTTTTTATTCACAATTATCACTGGTTATAGATTATTTTGATCCGGCTCTATTCTCTAGTGAATCTTTTTCATGATTGTAGTTCTGCGCAAATACATAACTCTGTTATGAAATTACTCTGTTTGTCTTCAAAATCTATTAAAAGGATCCATTCTTCTGAGGTTTTTTGATTTATTGTCATATGCTCGATTCTCTATTTCCTTACAGACATTGTCAATATATGTAATTTTGTCTTTGCTCTGTGCCTTTCATACATTTTTTATATTACTTTGTAATTTAATTCCAGTAAGTCTTTTTTGTAATTCAGGGTTCCTTGTTTTCTGGTCGGAATAGATTTTTACATTCCTTTGCAGTCCTAATAATTTTCAGAATCAGCACATTGTCTAAGATCCGGTTGTGGGGTTATGAAATGTCCATAGTAAGTATCAAAGTTCTTAATGTCTTCATTATTGAGTTTTATTTGTAAAGAGTTGTTTGGCCTTGCAGCTTTATGGTTTGGTTTTATTCGTGCAACTAAAAGTTGGTGATCCGATCCACAACTGCATCTTTATAGGTTTTTATAATGTATATTTTTATTCTTCATCTTAAACTAACTAATAATAAATTTGATCTCGACATTCCCTGAGAAAATCCAAATATAAACACATCGTACGCGGTAAATAAACCATGCACACATTGAAATTATTGCATGTGTACAATGCAGAATAATAGGTGTCTTTTTTCTCGTTTATCACGAGTTCCCAAACGAAAAAATTCGATTATCTCAAAAACTTCATCTTCTGGTGTTATTATTGGTGCGTGCATAAATTTGATATAATTTATATAAATTATATTATAATTTGATATAAATAAGTTGGAGAGTTTTTTTTTAATTTGTGATTATTATTGCTAGTCGTCCATAACTGTCTCGTTACTAGAGAAATGGATAGTGTTTCCATTTTCAGTTCCGAAATTTCAATAAACTACTCTATACTACATACAACCGTTTTTTATCCCGATTATTGAATACTGTAAGGTACAGTTCTTCTCATCATCTGTTGAGTACATTTCAAAACCATAGTTGTGATAAAAATGTTTATTTAAATATTGAAATGAAGAGTATTTATTAATATTTTTATTTATTTACAAACAGAATTTACTATTATTTAATCAACAATTCATCTTGTGAGAAGGGAAGATACCTTGGAGAAGCTTGTTGTGGTTGGGTCACGTCGACGGACGAAGAGAAAACGAACGATCCCCCATCCGTTGGACCGACCAAGTAGAAAAGACAACGGGCACTTCTCTGATGACAGCCCTAAGGTCTACAGGATACCGAGAAAAGTAAAAGAGCATAGTTAAGAGGGTAAGAGTACATGGAGATCGCGATCTTCAGTCACGTGGAACCGATGTGGATGGAAGCACAACATAAAATAGACAATTATATAGTTAAGGAGAACACATTATTTTTGTGAAGTTGTAATTATTCAGAACATAGGTCTGTGATGTTTTAAAACACTAATTTAATGTTTTAATTATAAATATATACTTATAAAATCAATTTTGTCGAAAAATATTGTTTTTGCGCTACCGGAATTCGAACCTATTTCCAATCCGGGGAAGTACCTACCAATTGTGTTATAGCGCCAGTATTTTTCATGTCAAATTTTCGAATCTATATGTTACACTTTTTCAAATTAATACATCTGTCGTTCCATTATTTGAAACCCATCTACATTGTTTTTATGGAATCTCAAATATCTTTGAGTAAACCGACTACAGACGCCAGAATTATCAATTCATTTTTATTAAATTTTGGACACATTGATACAACTTATATTATTAAGGAGAACACATTTGTCATGAAAAATACTGGCGCTATAACACAATTGGTAGTGTACTTCCCCGGATTGGAAATAGAGATCCAGGTTCGAATCCCGGTAGCGAAAAAATAATATTTTTCGACAAAATTGATTTTATATGTATATATTTATAATTAATACATAAAAATAGTATTAAATTATATAGTTGATATTCGTAATACAAATACATATTCAATTTCAATTTATTTTCTCAACTCAGATGAAGGACATGAATTTTTAGTGTACTGTGTATGAATAAAAATCTAGAGTTCGATCGAGTTAATTCTATTTAGGGTTGTCATTTTTCTATTCGTTTTTTGGAAGTCAATAAGATAATTTTTCACAACTGTAGAATTGAAAAATAAACCAATTATTCCTGTATAATATAGTTTATCAATTAAATTTAGTCGCAAAACTCTATTTATATTTAATACTACGTAATGGAAATCCGTAAATATTACAGTTTTAGGTAAACGTATTTAGTATTTAGTTAGGAAGATATATGTAAGAAGTATAGTCCATGTAAGATATAAATGGTCCTGAATTATAATTACAAATAATGTTTAGAACTCAAGCTGAGCAGTTAAATCGTTCTAACCCAAATATTGTCTCTTTTGTCAGATGTAAATTTACCTACAATACTTTAAAATTTAAATGTGTATCGTTTTTTATGTTCGTTTTTATGTAGAACTCTGCGGTTCCATGGCACATCGTTTGGGAGACCTAGCTCTATAAAAAAAATCGTTCTAATTTAATATTATTCAGTGAATACCGTAATTTATTTTTCAATATTTAATAAAAGTCTTCATATGCTAACATTCATAAAATTCATTTGAATTTTGATGATCTTTTAGTAAATGGACTTCAATATCTGAAAATACAGAAAAGGTAAGAAAAATGTTAGACGGATTCATTATTTTTATTTGTCGTTGTGCGGAAAATATGTATTTTTTTTATTTTATTGACATCGTAGGTACATAAAAAAAAGTTTTACATTAATTATTGGTTATTAATTTATAGTAATAAGATTCCTAAAATAAAATAGAAACCAATACTAGGAAAAATGCCTCCATATTACATACATGGAATAAGGGATAAAGCTTACAATGAATTTGTATGGCTAGGTATATTTGTCAAACCCCAAAATGATGTCAACCAGAAAATAAACAGAAAATTATTTAATGTAAATATAAATATAATGTAAACTGTATAAAATAGTTTTCTTTAATTTATCGGCTAAATATTTATAATAATAAAATTAAATTAAAATATATGTTTAAAGAAAAGATTAAAAATAAAAACACAATTACATATTATAGTTCTACAATGACATTAAGAATGTTAATTTATAATAATATCTGTAATCATTTCAAAACTAAGAATTAAATAACAAAATATTTTTTATAAGAGTCCGCCCTACCGAATAATCTAATAAAAAAAATATAGAAATATGCCTATTAATCAATCAATATGTAAACCAAAAACTTAATTCATGTGCAATATCATTGGACTAATGTCATTATTTTTCTTTAAAGTACAATTCAATGATATGTATATATAGTTTTTAGGTGTATAACTATTTTGGAGTACATCACTACGTAATACATATAGTGTACGTTTTAATGTTAGCTTATTAATTAGTCAATTAAATATTAAGAAATGATATTTGCTGGAGTAATACGATATAAATGCAGTGTTTTTTTATTGAATATATTTTTTTTATATCTTTCGAACCACCACATACAAAGAATTTAATATTATAAGTCATAACCACTGAATCCAATTAATACTCAAAAAATAAAAGACTCAAATGCTTATATATTTAAACTATTTTTATAACTTCTAACAATTTAATATAAATTAAACTCATGTATTGAAAGCTTTTTTTTATAGTTGACATCACTATTGTAGAAATAATTTATTATGGATGAAATAAGACAATGCTCTAAAAGAAATTTTAATTTACAAATATAATATTACAGAAACAAACAACGAAAACGAAAGTTTAGAGACTTACCTTGAAGATATCCTGTACCCGATGAACAAGTTTTACACTAAACTAATTACTACAGAAGATTTTTTAAAACTACTTTAAAAATTTACATTTACGATGAATATACTTTTTGTTTAATTTCTAAATATCATTTGTTTATTTACTTGATATGTAGCAAATTGATATTCTTTAAAGTTATTTTAAAGATTTTTTGTTGTTTTCATAAAGGTGTTTTTTTATGAATTTGCTTGAATTTTGGCCATGGCGAAAACTACCCGATGCGGCTAAGCGGACGCTTTCAAAAATATCTGCGCACTCGATATCTGAAATGACAACAAAAATAAACGTTCTATCTTGCTTAATGTCGAACCACTTCTGCTATTTGCGTAATAGATTATTTAAAAATAAATTAAAAATAACAGTATTGATTTAGTAGTTTAAAAAAACAATTAAGAATCTTTAGCGTAACGAAGTTAATATGATTTATTTCATCGTACGATGAAAGTAATCATTCTAGAATTTTGTGAATGATGTTCTTGAAAAAAGTGTTCGTTCCGCGTTCAAAGTTAAGCGATGTTCATTTGTTTTTACCGGTGTTGTCATATCAGAGATTCTCCCGCGTGGAGCGCCGGACAAGTTTGAAAGCGTCCGCCTCGCCGCGCGCTCGGCCCACGTGCCCCGCGCGCACTGACAGCCGGGGATGGTTGTTTACCTCCGACCCCTTCCCGCCGCGCCCCCGGCCACCCCGGGACTTCCCTGCTCGGAGCTTTAGCGGGTGAACTCCGCGCAGCGAGGGGACACACGAAAGCTGCTTTACGTGCGAGATGGATGGCAATTTCAAGAGTCCGTGCTGGCTACGCACCTGCCGGTATCGGGTTATTATTAACATACTTTAGAAATTTGATTCCAGCATTCTCGCCTCTACGATCGCGATTTTATTTTCATTCAAAAAGCTTTTTCGATATGCAGACTATAACATTTATTTATTTATTTTGTTTTTCTTGGAAAAATAAATGAACGACAACAATAAAAAACATGTTGCTTTACATTTAAAAATATATATATATATCACTTTTTCGATATTTTCAAAATTGCTTTATGGCCTCATTTTATATAAATAATTAGACAAAATACTTTGTTCAAAGCACTATTTATTGATTATTCTACATATTTCGATTCCTAAATAACAACAACTATTCAGAATTTTCTAATCACCTTTTGGAAACAAACCATTATTTTAATATTAATAAGGATTTAGAAATTATACATACAAATACTATGGGTTTACAGTTAGATAAATTTGAAATTTTAGAAATAAGAAAAAGTGTTAATAGGTAGTAAGTTAAATATTATAAATAACCAAATTCAAAATATAATAGTCACATTTTAAATTTGTTTTCATATAAGTTATTACTTATTCACCACTTCATGGTTTTATTTTAATCTATGCTTATATTTTTAATTTCAGTATTTATTTTTTCCTGAAGAAGATACCATAGATATCGAAACATGTACGATAATCAATAAATAGTGGTTTAAACAAAGTATTTTATCTAACTATTTAAATAATTATATCATTAGGGAGAACACATTCTTCTTGTCTGTGATATTTTAAATACAAACAAAATGTATTAATTAGAAAGATATACATATAAAATAAATTTTATCGAAAAATTTTGTTGTTGCTACCGGGATTCGAACCTGGATCTCTTTCAATCCAGGGAATTCATTACTGATTACTCAAAAGTATTTGAGATTCCGTAAAAATAAAGAAGATGGCTCTCAAATAATGGAACGATAGACGTGACAATTTGAAAAGTGTAACGTATAGGTTCGGAAATTAGTCACCAATGCACTGTGTGTTGTAGCATAATCGGAATAATGCACGTTCCCCGGATTAATACATTTAATTTGTATTTAAATATATCACTGAATAAGTTCGATTGTATTTTTTTTTATTAACTAATTGAACATTCAATTTTGAAGGCCTGCAATTAAATAAAAATAATATATCTAACGTAAAAGGAAACAAAATATCTTGTAGAGCAGAAAATTTTTTTTCGAATGAAGTAAGTATTTTATAAGCCTGAAGAACGACGTTCTTTCCTCTTCACCGGTTAGTCAGTGGAGAACACAAGAACCGTGGGTTCTTTTCCTCAGAAACACATACCCACCTTAGATTATCACATTCTGCCTTCATCCTAAACTGGGAAAATTTATTAATAATACTTGGGAGAGATAAATGAAAAGATGTTTAACATTTACTAATTGAATCTAATCAAAAGGAACATAATTAAAATTAGAACAAAATACAATTCAAATTAACAATCCTAATTTGGTCGGGTTGGGCGCGAGTTCAACGTTCTTCAATGCAGGCTGAAAACAACAAGATCAAAATATTACGAAAGATGGCATATTCATGCTCGTCTCTGCAGATTTCATCGTAGCATACAATCTCCATGATCCATCGCCCTAGTTAGTTCTCAGCGTTCAGGCCGACGCAATAGGATTTGTATACAGAATTGTAGAAAAATAAAATATAAAAATGATCGTTGACCGAAGGAATGTTGCCCGAAGGGAAACGTCTCGTTTCCCTTCGGTTACATGTTGGATGCTTACGGTTATAACTTTTATTCGCTGGCCGAAGCAAATAACAACGTAATTTGACGGTTCTGAGCGATAAATTGAAAAATGAACCATAGATGGTGACCGTTTTCATAACCTTTAAAACAGATGGCGTTACCAACATGAAAGCGTTGTTCATGAGTACAAGGTACTTGGCATTAAAACTAGTGGCGGGGCAATTTCGAACGTGACATCAGTTTGTAATGTCACAATATAAAACCTTTACCAATTTGTTTTATATTTGGCGTGGATTATTATTTTGAAAAAAATGAACACTACTTATGTTAACACTTATCATTACGTTGTAAATCGCAAGGAAGTTTTATATACTATTTATAGTAATAGAATAATTCAACATATTTATAGTTATATTTTTGCAGGACCTACCTAAATTGTTATTTTGTACAAAATTAAAATAATTAATACAATTCATTTATATTTATTATAAAGTACATGTTTGTTTGATAACAATGCCACAGAAACATGAATGGAAGCACCATGTGTGTTCGTTATCGGTGTATTTATATTCAATATTATTATAACGGAATCCCTGCACAAAACACAAAAGAGCAGAAACAGAATTATCACGTTTGCGAAATCCTATGAAAAGCTCCGCGCTGAAATGTGACAGTGGCCTACGGGCAGGAGTACCTCTCGTTAGGCCATTTCCGCCAGAGCCCGTAACGGAAACGACAGCCGACGGCGCTTTTAAAAAACGCGCGGAAAACTTCACAAATTTTAACGGCTTGTGACGTCATGGGGTTAAAATGGAGATCAGTGGGGGGTGAATTAGAAAAGTTTTTTGAATATTGTATTTCCCAAAATAAAATTTTTAGAACGTACAAAAAATTCAGGCGTTTAAAACGTTTTTAACACAGAACGAATCTCAAAAAAATAAATATAAAACTAAAACCACATGGAATCGCCTGTAAGTCGTGACATTAGTAAATTTATAAAATATGAAGGAAAAAAAATCAAATAGGTTAAAATTCTTATTTTATTTCTTACTCGGTACTGAACGTTAGCGACCATGTTGGCGGTCATTATGTTATTTGCAGCAGCTCTAAATAGTTAATAAACTATGAAGTCTTCAAACCATTACTTTAGATTCTTCAGTCTTTTGTTATCAACATTGTCTTAAATGAAGAGATGCAGGATCTGAAATGTATAACATTGTCTGGATGTCTCATGATATGACCAAAATATTAAACCATGCGATTCGGTCATCAAGTAATTTCCACAATTCATGTTTTTGTAAGTTACTATTATTTTTTGTGGTGTATATTATATTTTAAATATTATACTTATCCATATGTAAACTGAATCAATGTATGTACGCATGATGTACTGTATCAATATCAATAATTAAATAAAAAAATATATGCGTGAGTCAAGACGTCTCTAAGTACTTAGAGACAAAGAACATGTGATATAATGTATCAAAAAGGAAATAAATTGCCAACTTAAATCTGGTTAATGAAAATAGCGAAGTCTTGTTGAATTATGTTTCTTTATGCGAAATCGAGTCACCAATCCAATAACAAAAGTGAATTTAATTTTCAAGTTTCAAGCTTTTTGTAGCGTAATGAGTTTATTTTCGCGGAACTAAGCCCGACACTTTTAAGCATTATTATCAGAATGTCAAATAAAATGCATTTTTATCTACAATGATAGATTTACAGATCTCCCACAAATGTATAATGTATATGTTTATAAATAAATAAATAATCAATGCTTATTTTAGGGACCCTTTTTCCATTTTGCATTGGAGCCCAATTATTGTAGTTACGCCACTGTTCATACTACTACTGTAATTGATCTTGATGATAGATTCAATAAAGGATTCCAAAAGGCTGACTAAAATAGTCAGATACCCACGAAATAACAGCCATAAATTATGAGTAGTAAATAAATAGTCGTTAAAACCCGATAAATTTATTTTAATAGTAAGAACAATATTAGTCTTATACAGTGAAACCTCGCTTTACCAACGACTCTGTTTATGAACAATTCGCCTTATTAACAAAAATCCTGCAAAAATATACTTCAGTTTGCAAACAGAATTTCGGTTTACGAATAGGCAGGCAGTTTGACGAGCAGCAAAAGATGGTGAAAGAAGAAATAATATTTTCAGAGAATGATGAACAAATGGAAGATGTTCCTAGATTTTCGATCCACAAAATGTGCGCGAAGTTGAGTGAGGTGCAAAGTTCTGTGGAAAAATATCACTCTGATAAAACTTTATAAATTTTATGTTATAAATTTGTTTAATTATAATGCCTAGTCTCATTTCCGCAACATTATAAAAAACAAGAAGAAATTGGATCGTTGGATCGGTTTTTCGTGAGACAGAAACCTGATGAACTTCAAGCAACCGATGTTTTCATGGAAGGAGAGTCCCTTTCCAAATAATAACACTTTACAACATATTTGGTAAGATAAGTTAAAATAATGTTTTGTTGTCACTTTTATTCTTTTCGTTTTATTACGTCTTATTCCTTCGAAGTTAAAACCATGAATTTTTATTGCTTTTATAGGACTTCAAGCAACAAGTAGAAAATAAAGGTGATAAAGGACCATTTTTTGGTGTCTTAAACAGAGTAATACATTTTACATTGATTCTTATGGGAATAATTGTTTCGGTTTATGAACAATTTAGTTTTTGAACAGTTTTACAGAACGAATTAAGTTCGTAAACCGAGGTTCCACTGCTTAATGTATATATACTTGCAATTTAAAAAATACTTGCTCCGCTTTAAGGCAATTATCACCTAACGGCGATGGTCTGATCTCTAACCCAACATAATAGCGGCTACTTCTGCTGTATACATCGATAACATTCAATTTCTTATTATGGACTACTATTAAAGTTGAGAAAGGCAAAAATATCAGTGCAAATGCATTATAGGGCATTAGATGCATTACCATAGTTACGCCACTGAGTATGAATAGTACTAGTAATTATACCCACACTGATAACGTTTTATTTGGTTGATTCAATTAAATTAATTAACTAGAAAGATACAGGAAAAAAATAATTAATCCACCGTCTTCCAAGGTCTCATCTGCTAGCAACTTTTATCTTAAATGATGAGATGCAGGATCTGAAATGTATAACATTGTCTGGATGTCTCATGATATGACCAAAATATTAAGCCATATACTTGATCATCAAGTCATTTCCACAATTCATGTTTTCGTAAGTTACTATTATTATTTTGTGTGGTGTATATTATATTGTAAATATTATACTTATCCGTATGTAAACTGAATCAATATATCTACGCATGATGTACTGTATCAATATCAATAATTAAATAAATATATGTGTGAGTCAAGACGTCATCTACAAGTATTTAGAGATAATGAACAATTAATCTAAAATATATTTTAGTTGCTACAGGGATTCAAACCTGGACTTTTTCCTATCCGGGGAAAATCATTAACCAATTCCGCTAAATCAACTTATATCCTGTAGCTCTTTGAAATATATTACTTTAATACATCTATTATATTATTTCAATTTTAAAAATAATCTTTTTATTAAGTTCCAAATACTGGTTAGTATAAATAATTTTGGATTGCTGAATAGCCAAATATGGATTACCGACTAGTGACGGTGTCCTTATGGCGTCATTCACTGTTGACGGTGATCCGTCTATTCACGTGCTCTCAGGGGAAATCTCAGTAAGCCGGTCCGTACCAGACATCCCCGCAAAGAACGGCACTATAGCTCGATAAATGACATTCGTCTTTCAATTCATCTGAATGATAAAAAAAAAAATTGTTACTCAAAACATTATCTATTTAATATTCGATAAATTTTTTTTTTTTTACTTTAATGCTTAAATTATAACGATCAGCTGAGCTATGATTTTTAGTATGAGGAAAATTGTATAACTTCAAAAAAATACAAATTTAATCATACAAATAGCCCGAGTTTGTTACAAACCAAAATTAACATACATAATTTCATAACTAGAATTTACCTATTACCTGACATAACAACTAATAATATAATTGTGATAACTGTCACTTTGTAAATGTATGTGTGTGTGTGTGTCATGAAAGTGAGTAGATGAGTGGTGGGGGACAAACCTTATAAGAAGCCGTATCTGGGGGAACAGCTCTCTTCCATCACAGCTTCTTCTGAATAACTAGTCTATTTCTGAATGTATAATTTATAATTACTGTATAACGTATAATATTGTTACCTGGAAGGACTGAGTTTCACTTACAAGGAATTGGGACCCAAGTAATTAGACAGTAATCAGAGGATAGAACCCCAAGGTAATCTAGTGGTAATTTAAGAATTATCACAGTTATAATAATAAGTTATTATTATTGTCATTATAACTTCTAATTATCATAAAAGAAATGATAATTATCAATTTTATGGTCACAAAGAACAAAATAAGCTTTATCTTCATGTCAGAAAAAATTATTTCCTTCTGCAAGGATACAGTAGAAGAAGGAAGAAAGAACTAAGATGTGAAAATATTCAGTAATCAAGTATCAAGCAACTCATCAAATCTAAGTTACCAGAGTGAAATGAATATTTTCCACTCAACATTTTATGTTACCTATTCGCATATAAATATTACAGTTTAACGCTTAAGTTGAAAAAATTAACCCACATACACTCTCGTCATACATACGCAATTAACCATAAAAAATTGTTCATAAAAGTTGATAGCTTTTATAAACTAAGCTCAAAAAACACCTCTAACCTCTTTCATCTAAGTACATGAATAATAAAATGTCGCGATGTCTTCACTAATAAACAATTCTTATCATATGCATTTAAAACAAATCCGTATGCATAAAACGAAAATCATCAGTATACATACATTGGTAACCGTGCTTTCAATACTTAAACGGAATATTTTAACTGTTTCAATAAAAGTTTATCAAACGTTTCATAAATCCATTTTTATATCAAATTCTCGCGCCGAATTGAATTCGTGTTTTTTGATCAAAAAAATGAACTCATTCAAATATTGATATTCAGATAATATACAAAATAGTAACGTGTTCTAGAGGATTTATTTATATATTCGAATGCGAGTGTATTTTTCAACAGCAATAATACCCAGCAGACTGTCAGAAGCCTAAAGGAAATCCTTTGATTCTCTGCCGACGGTTTCTGTGTAAATACCGAAATACTGAAAGCGTCACGTTTCGGTGTCTCGACATTTATCGTTTTGTATTTTCGCTGCTCGGAATGCGTACGGTATTTATGGTGATTACTTACGAAGGCTCAACAAATATTAAAATGATTTTGTGCGATTGCTAAAAATTCCAATATTAATATCACGATACGCGCGTACCATCATTGTGATTTGTTAGATGTCTCTCGAAAACAATGAACTCTCAAATACTCACAAAACTCTCAGAAACAATGACAGAATCCAACCGCTTTTAGTCGCGAAAATAAATCACTTAGTCTCACTTCACCAGTGGCGTAACGATGCCAATGCAGTGCATTGTGGCCCGCGTTAGACAATTCATTTGGCATTGATATTTTTACGAGTATCGATAACTTTTTTAGTGTAATTCACAGCAATAAATAGAATTAAAAAATATAAATAAGCGTATCTCACGCGTATTATGAAAATACATCAAAACATTATCGATGTTGTAGTATCCCGCCAGTGTGTTGGATTAGAAACTAGACCATTGCTGTAAAGTGAAAATCGCCTTAAAGCGAAATAAGTATTTTTTAAATTGCAACTGTATATAAATGCCTAAGAATATTTAAGTTTTTTCATAAAAGTGTGAATATTATATAAAACAAGAGCCTTATTTTGTTATTACTATTTAATGAATGAACATACAGTGCGTGTACCTTATATGTGAAGTATAGAATCACAATTAGACATGTCCAATTTTAATGGTTTTTGGATTTAGATATATACAAGTATAAAGCAAATGAATGTCTACGAGACTAGTCTACCGAAATTAGACAAATATCACCGAATTTCGTATAAAAACATAATTAAGATTTGCTTGTAATCGCATCACATCAATCGCAAACATGTCCAGTAGATAATTAATTCAAACCCAGACAAATATGTTTTCACAATATTTAAATATGTCCAAGAACACATAATTACTCTATTTTTACCTACAAAGGTATGTTATTAAACAAATATCAGATATCTCATAGAGACAAAGAAATTTTTTGTTATATTTAATAGAAAATATATGGAAGAATTGGTGAAAGTGATCACTTAAGCCAACCGAAGACAGGTCATAAGCCCTGTAATTACCGCATACTTCCATATATTTTCAATTAAATATAATAAAACATAGCTTTGTCTCTATGAGATTTCTGATATTCGTTTAAACATGTTTTCATCCAACAAGACGACAGTATTTGGTAATGTAACCTGTGGTTACTGGTCATTTTCAATGATTCCTAATATACAAGTTGTGGTACAATGGTTTTTTGCATTTCACTCGAAAGCGGGTGAAGTGGACATGTTTGTTTTTGATTCTGGACCTCACATATGCAATGCATATTTAGGTGGGCTTTTTTCCCATTCTGCATTGGAGCCTTTTTTCTTAGTTACGCCACTGCTCTTCACTAACCCGTTTCGGGTATGAAGATGTTTTCTAGGACCCATTCTTAAATCTCTGGAAACTATAAACCTTCTCATTTATGTAAATTCTTAAGTTGTATCACACTATACGCAGGTAGAATTACACAACTATTTATTGAATACAAAGAAGTTTTCAGAAATATGGAAAAAATTTATTGTTGCTGAATTTATATATGTTGATGTACATTTAAATCTTTCATATTTTATACACGCATACATACATATGTACCAGTGTTTTGTAGCAATTGACAGTTGCTTCTAATTTATTAAAGGTTCCTGAAAATTCCAGTTGATTTTCTTGTGAAACGTTGTAAGAGAGATCTTCATGAGCTGTAATTGTACACGAGACCTCTAAAATCCATTAATTTATTATTCTGCTTTCAGGAAAAATCTACACAACACATATATAAACGAACTTTATCAACTATATTTTACTTACTAATTTATTAGTTTTGACAGAAATTTAAAGTGCAATATTTATGATATGTTCATGATTTATTTAGAAGCATTTACGTTATAGTTCTATCTTTATGTTACTCTATGGACTCATATTCCAGGCAAAAGGATTAATCTATTGAAAAAATAGATTATTAATAATCTCACTTCAAGCGTGCTTTGGACAAATAATCTTATTAACTTCTACACATATCAGCACTTAACATTTAAAATTGTATCTAATGTAAACTTTTTAATATGATTTTACGAAAAGATGTATGTTTAGTAATTTTTAACAAATATTTCTAATAACTTCACCAATATTCCAAATCAGTCTTCTGGCAATGGCTACACCATTTTTCCTTTGGTAAAAGTAAAACAGATCTAAGTATTTGACGCCTACCATTCGGGTTGATTCTTGGAATAAGTTGCAGAAGCGTCATGTTATATATCATCTTATACATCCACCATTTAAATAGTATTATTTCAAGCCAATTGAATGCTCGCAAAAGGAATGTTGCGACTGAAAATTTATATACGTAAAACATCGATAGGCCAGCAAAAAGACATAAAAACACGTAAAATCGAGAATATATGTACTCTTTTACAACATGGAACATTTTATTTAGACAAAGAGGCCTGACAGCCCCCCGTCAAGTGACACGAAATCTCGCGCAGGGGAAATATAATGAAGACTTATGACTGTCGTCAGCAAACGTCACTGCCTTCGTTTGATAATTATTTTGCGGAGAGCGAAGGCAGCCGACTCAATCATAGCCGCAGTGTAAGTATTATTCACTTATAACGATCCCTAATTTAGATGCTAGTCAGAGATCAATCAAGCTAACCAAATCAAATTACACAACAGTTTTATTGTAATGATCATAAAAATGGGCGCTCCATATAGGACTTTTTAAAATACGAAATGAAGTCAATCTAAACCAGCAAACTTTATTGTAAGATACTTGTCTACGGAAAATGTATAAACGTTCAAAATATTTCTAAAGATATAATGTATATGTTAAATTTAATTTTTTTATGGATAAAATATATTATATTTGTCGACTATTTTGAAACTAAATCAGAATTTATTAATAATTTATTATTCATAATGAGGATTAAAACAAACATTTAAAAATGTGTGTCGGTGCCTACTTAATTCATATTTTCTTCATTTTGCATACAACATAACACTATTAATAATCTTAGTCTATTAATTGTGCTTTATATTTGTTATCATCTTTAATAAATCAAAAATTATATTTGTGAAATACTAGTTTGGTACATACACACGTACAGAAATATACAGAAAAAAGTGGATTCTGAAATTATTTTTAATAACATGAAAAGCCAAATTTAATATATTCGTAGGCAATTACTAATCATTTGAAATAATGTATTTCCAATACAATTTGGCACAAAAATATTGCTTATTTTCTGTCCTAGTTACGTTAGATATATTTGGGTATTTTCTTCGCTAGGCGACACTGTGTCTGGTAAAATAGGAAGCGTTTTCAACCCAAGGTGCTTGTTTATTCTGAATACATTTACTTTTTCTACAATTTTGAAGAATAACTTATTATGACATGAGATGAAATCTAATAGTTTATACTTATATCAAAACCAATTTATCAGTAATACTCGTACTTTGTAACCATAGTATTTAATCTAATGTCTCTATTCAATACTATGTCAATATTATGTGTTCATAGTTTTACGGTTCGGAGGCAAGAGAGAGAGCGCCGACCGCGAAGCGATCCTTTATCTCTTTCACGCGCGTCGTTCTTGCCAACATTGCGCATGTCTCGCATTCGTTCTATAGATACATCACATTTACAAACATTTATATAAACTTTACCATACCGCAAAACCTTAAATAAATTTTATAGATATTCTTATGTCCCCCGTTTTTCTAATTTGAGTAAAACAAATAAATTTTTACATTTTTCTAATTGAAATATTTTCCAATTATGAGGATATGAACTCGCTTCAGCTATATTAGTCACCTGAAGCTGCTGATGAGGACAGTTACTTTTATAGACTTACCTTATATTTCTAATTTTTTCTTAGGATTTTAGTATTTCTCATTCATATTCTATATTCTCTTAGCATAGACCAAACACCCGCCTTTAGTTATGTTGTGGTCTACGATACCTTAGTTTATTGTATAGAAATAATAAAGAAGGTTAAATTGGAGTATTAAATTACATATCAAAAAAAAATTCTACATCAATTTTTAATCATGTAAATTTAGAATATGTCACATTCTTTATTTAAAACGTTTTAAAATTTAACCAAAGAGCTAGGGCGTTATGAAATTATGTATTTTATACATTATTTATATTAATTAAAAAATCTCCATATTAATAATTCACACAAAACATCGCTTAGACAAGTTTTATTAAATTAATTTTTATTAAATTAGTTCCGTAAATAAAAAACTAATGATATTTACATCACTGTTCATATTTATCAGTGATGAGAAATGTTGGAGTTATTTTCTAGAAAATCAACAATCAAATATATATCATGTCCCACTATGTGACCCGTTCTTGCTTACATTTCACCAGAACCTCAGAAGAAAACACAAAGAATATGAATAAGGGAAGGGCTTGAGTCACCAGACAGCGAGGCGCCATCTCCCCGAAGCGGTCGGTACCAAAGCCGTCGCGACGCCCGCCATTTGGGAGAGTTGGCGCCGACGGCACGGAGACGAGAAAACAATACATCATCTGGATGAAAATCGATAACATTCGCAATGTTCTAAATTCAAATATTTCCAAAATTATCTTACGTTACAATGTTATCATTGTAATTTTTAGTGATTACGGTAGTATTGTTGTACAACTTTCAGTACATCACCTTGTTTTATATAAAATTATTTAAGAATCTTACATTATTCCAAAAATGTATTAAGTATGGAAACTAAAAAATTAAATAAATATACACTAGATTTTTCCAGTTAAACCGATAGTTATTTTATTTTATTTATTACGTTTTATGTACTAGAAACTTACATATTTTTTTATAATTATGTATTTATTAATGTACACGGAGTGTATTTAAAAGTAGTTGTAAAATGAACAATCACTATCATAATAGTAGTATATATAGGAAACCTGTATTATGAACAACTATTTATATTTATGTGAATCTAATATATAAGTACACACCATAAGTTGACAATGAAAAACTAATTCTTTAGTAATTGATTCGAACAAATAGTTTGTTTATTAATTACTTAAAGAAGAGTTAATATTTTTATTGGATGAAAAGTATAATTTGAACAAATTTTTCAAATCATTAAACCTAGAGTAAAAAAGAATGAAAGAAACTGAAGTTAAGTATTCTCTTTTAAGAAATGCTTTCCCTCATTGAAAAATATTGTTTCATAATTAAATAAATTCATAGTTAAAAATATGTAAAAAAAAATCAGTAATGAAATATTTTTATTTTTAAGAATAATGTAAAAATAATCTTCAAATATTTCTTCAGTGGGATTACAAGTTATCTCCTTACATGTTTTTTCCAACATTTTTATTTGTAATGCTAAAAAAATCTATTATTTTTTATTAGGATATTAGGATGTGAAAATGTTTGAATAATAAATGCGAAAATAAATAAAAATATTAATTGACGAAAAATTAAGTAAGCAAGAAAATATATTTTTTAAATTTTGAAAAAGGACATGTGAAAAATGCAACGTATGAACATAGAAAAATATGAAATACTATATTTACAGAATACTTGTCTGAGTAATTAAAAAAAACCTCCAAGCTTGAATTAACAAGCCATGTTTTCATTTCAAAATGTGTTTCCGATACGTCTAATAAAGTTATTGCAATAAAAGAGTTTGAGAAAAATGGTAAAAATATCTTTCGTTATTTTTGGAAGCCAGACGCATGTAGCGCGACCATTGCAACTGCAAACCGGCATATTTTCCTGATGAGTGATAAAGCTTTTAAATAGTATTACGGGTATTTTCTTATTAATTATCTCTCTCAGTTAGGTTATGAAGCTACCGCCGTACTATATTATCAAAACAAAACATAATAACAGATGTTACCAATATAACTTAAAAGGTTCAACTTAGTGATTATAAAAATGACTTCAGACTGATCAGTGTATTTTTTCAAAGGTTGCGACTTTTTCAATCTATCCTTGTAGCTCCAATTTTTGAACAGTGTTAGCGAGCAAGTTGATAGAAATCAATAGATAGTTAAAGTCATTGTTTAAATTATATTTTTTCACCAAAAATTTTATTCCGGCCATATAAAAAAAATCCCCTTTAGCGGTTTACAGTGCATTCCTCCGGCCGTAAACTTTCCCTGCTGACGTGCCAAAGTGCAACAAGGACCGCACCACGTGTTTTTCAAGGCTGTACTGTAAAATTTGTCCTAAGTGGCACTTTTTACCCGTCCGTAATATAAAGTGGGAAAACCCTACGTGATGGCACTCTCGAATGAGCCTTAGTTAGTTACATAAAGGCGACATAACGCCGCAAACGTGCCCGGAATTCGTTAAGCGACCGGAGCTTAAGAGGAAATTGAGACGCTTAAATAACGGGCGATGCACGCGGCCGCGCGGGCCTGTCTGCCGGGAAGCTGCATCTCAGCAGGGCGAGGGAGCGACCGCGAGTGGATCAAGTGCAGGACGTCTCTCCTAGCGACCTATCCTCTTCACTCGTCTCTCTACGCTCCGAGACGTGAAAATATGCTGCTTCTTTGCTTTTGTCTATTTTTAAATTTTTTGTATTTTATTATACCTTTTAATAAAAACTCATCTCACGCTATAATGCCGTCAATATCACCTGTATGAGATAAATTTATTATGGAAGAATATTGCTGGCCAGAGATAGTCACAAAAATTATTATACATATCCATTACTAGTCATATTGATTTATATTTCCCTGCAGAACCGTTGCGTATAGTATTTTTTTTATAAGGCACCCTATTTATAATAACATATCGCGCTTTAAGAATATGCGAAAGTTTGTCGACAATATATTATTTTTTTAATGAAAATGCATTTTGGTTGTTGGACATGTTACAATTTCAGAACATTAAATTAATCAATTAGAAAAATATATAGAAAAAATCTGTCGGATATGAAATTACATGCTTAACGTGGTAAAATGATAATATGTTTCCGGAAATGAAAAATTCCGGGTTCGTATTCCGGTGATAACGAAATATTTTTTCGATTAATAGATTTGTTAATTATATATCTTTATAAATTATTAATTTTAATATATCATTGACTAAAATGACTATAAGTTTTTATTGATTATATTAATCTGTTGCAGAGTATTAAAATAAAATGTTTACATACCCAGATCTACGTGTTAAAAAATGAACATGAATTCTGTAAGTTCATATGAAGACTGTCATCTTGTTTATGAGATCAATATCCGTGGTAATTATTATCCATGCAATTGTAAAAAATTACACATTAAAATTACTACAGACAGCAAAACTGTTTGGAAGCGTTACTACTACAGGAATGATTGGTTCATTTTTTTTAAATGTATCTTCCACGGCTCTTCTTTACTTACGCTTTAAGAGCATGAAATGTCTTTCACCAAGTAAATGATTTTCATTTCGAAATGTTTCCTAATTAACTATGAAACGAAGAAGTGTGAAATAATTCACCGCTTAAAATAGATTTATAAGCAAGAGGTACACCAAAAATTTTAATGTTCAATAGAAATTCTGATAATTTAGGTAATGTTGCGAAATAGAAATAAAATTGCACCTATTTACATACATTTATATAAATTCAAAGACGAATCCCCTACATCTTGTATTTTAAATAAAATTTGGGTTTTAATGATCAACAATATTTATTTATAATTTCAGAACATGACAAAATTTCTGCTTTATGTTACTTAATTAGATTTTTTCCTAATTTAAAAAGTTTTTTGTTTTCAATTATAAACTCTGAACTACTTCAAATTTGTTTGAAATCGATTCTCCAAGAAGGCAAAGTAAGAGACGGGAGAAGAAGAAAGGAATTTGCCATTTGTATTTTCATCAAAGGCAATATTCAAATTTCAATAGAGGGACATCTTGTTCGCTTGTCAAATTACGACTGACGATTTTTTCTGCTCATGTATACAATAAATACGAACATACATTATGTGGTACAAGTTGTATTGATCCTTAACTAAGCTTAAATCTCTTCTTTCTAGTATGTCTAATCATATAGAATATTAATAAATTTATTATAAAATCCCAAAATGTTATTTATTTGTATTACTTTATATTCTTGTTTAAAAAAATTCTTCTAAATATCTTAAAATTTTTGTTAATTAGTTATATTACGTATCAGGT
Source organism: Eubasilissa splendida (assembly GCA_031772225.1). Taxonomy (NCBI): domain Eukaryota; kingdom Metazoa; phylum Arthropoda; class Insecta; order Trichoptera; family Phryganeidae; genus Eubasilissa; species Eubasilissa splendida. Next base: position 29,095,781 of record CM062849.1, on the reverse strand, counting down.
AGACAGTACAACGTACGAATGCCTTAATCTTACAACAAATCCAACAACAGCAAGTAAATAAAATAATCTTCCAATTCTTCGGTCACATTATGCGTCAAAGTGACAATTATTCTGAGTACAAATTTTGGTTGAAAAATACCAGGTAGTGTCACAGCGGTACACAAATGCAATATACCTAGATGGATCCTGGAGTCAGCTATGAGGACGGTACAAGACCAGGCCTCGTTAAGGTGCATTACAAGCCGAGTCTCATCTGATTAAGGATAATAAGTCAATACCTTATTATTTATTGTTTCGGGGGTTAGTTTGCAGAACTTCATAATCACACATATGATTATAAAAACTTGTTTTTTAGTTCTACTCGTTTAATTTTCGTTAGACGCGTTTCGCTTTATGAGGGCATTATCAATCTCAAACTCTCTCTCTCTCAATCATTGATAATGCCCTCATAAGGCGAAACCTGTTTCACTGAAATTAAATGACTGGAACTAAAAAAAAAAACAATTGTTTTTATTTTCATATATGAGAATTATTCATATTCAAGTAATGAAAGATGAATATGACAGACATTACATTTTTTCTGTGCTGTATCAGGTACCGGGTAACAGATAAAAATACACACACATAAAGTGTTATAAGAAAATGGAAAAACTATTTACTACTAAGATAAGAATCGCACAATGTAAGTGAAAGATGAAGAATAAAATTAATTTATGCTTTTTTTTAAATGTACATATGTAATAGCAAAGGATAAAATAAAATAAACAGTTAGAAAATTATAAAATAAAAATTACTGGTATATATTATGGTAGTAAAGGGAAAAAATTCGAGCCTAAATATTTTTCAATAAATATACCTAAGTATGTATGTTTTAAATTTATTTAATTTCAATAATTTTTAAAAAATAAGGACCAATTTTCTTAATGCAAAGGCCTTCTAGATATATATTCTATTACGTACCATTTTTCACAATATTCTGTGTTCTTAAAAAGGTTAATATTTTATTTAGAATGCCCCTGGTCACATCTTATCCCAAAAACAAATTATTTTTTGTTTATATAATGAAGTACTATATTTATTTTATTTCTGACACGAGTCTATGAATAGAATACATTCGGCAAGTCTATCACTGAGTAAAAAAATATCTCTCACCAGTTAAATAAATCATATAGGCCTATTTAATGTTATGTTTGTACTCTTAAAATGTGTTGGAAACTATTCTAAAAATTTCAGTTAACTTTGAATTTAGTAGGTAGTATAATTTCTATTGCATATATATTTAGTTAGACGCAAAAATAATATAACCTTTTTATTTTCATTAAAAATTATCAGAATCGCGGTTATTTTATAGATTAGGATCTTTTTTGTGCCTGTAAATTTAATAAATATTAATTGAGTTGACCTTATTGCATATTTCAATATATCCGACATTTATCTGACAATACATTTAAAAAATCGGTCATTATATTTCCACGCAACTCAATAATCATAAATCGCTAAACGTAAATGAAAACAAAAAATGACTGTTGCTAACGATTAGACGACCAGTACCTTAAAGCGTAAAAAGAACCTAAATAGTACTTTTTCAAGTACAAATTTTAGTGTTGGATCGAGACTGATAGTTTTAATCTCGATCTAGTACTATATAATACTATGAAGTAGCTTGTTGGTGTAGTGGTTAAGATGCTAGCCTAGTGATAGTCGGGGGTTCGTGCCACGTTCCAGGACACCAGCAAGTTAGTCCTATTTTCATAGTACAAGTGTTGACACAAGTCGAAAATTACATTTCCGTCGTTTCCATAATCTTTGGATATACCTTTCCCATCCTGGTTAACTGGTACTTAGGGATTTCGACCGACCAAGGAAATTGAAAATAGTAAGAATATTGATGTGATATGTATTCCGTGTACGCCTCCCTATTTTTATTTAAATAAAAAAAAATATTTACACGTCTTTTACAAAAATTTCACTTTCAGCAAAAATAATTGATCATATATCACACTATATTTGACATTAAATATTCATATCGAAAATAACTACTAATTTTTTTTTTAGTTTATGCAAATTAAACTATTTATGATATTCTTTCTTACAAATAAATAGATCCTAACGTAATGATGATGTTTGTGTACATATTTCAGTTTAATACTTTATCTGAACCATCCCCCTAATAAAGAGCTTCCTGCATTTATTAGCGTCGTACTTTGCATACTGCACCGTCCACATAAACGCTAGGGGAGAATTCAAATATTCATTATAATTCACTGTATCCTGTCTATTTATACGTATCGGGTCCCCCATTGATATTGGGCTATGAAGCTCTGCCCCGAACACGGCGACAAACAAGTATCAGAAGAGTACAAAGGCTAGACATATCATATCGAGTTAGGACTGATTTTATCTGTCGGTTTTAATAAAGAGCTCCCTCTAGTGCGGCTGCATGTTAAACATCCCTTTTTATTAAACTCCACGATGTGTACCTTTTCAACTGACAGGTTGTTGTGTAACAGTAACAAAACATCTAAATTCATCATCTTTATTTTTTTAATCAAGTCATTGTTCTAATCTGATCATTATGAAGTAACGTTTTGCAAGTGAATTATCATACTTGCTTCAAGTTAATTAAAAATATATATAATTTACCCCAGACTTCAGTTTATATACAAGCGATCGTTGTTGGATCACCTGTATATAAACTGAAGTAATTCGAACCTGGATTGTTCGAATCCCGGTAGCGCAACAACAATATTTTTCGATAAAATTGATTTTATATGTATATCTTTCTAATTAATATATTTAATTCATATTTAAAATATCACAGACCTATGTTTAGAATAATAACAACTTCACAATAAGAATGTGTTCTCTTAAATAATAAATTTGTATCAATGTGTCCAAAATTTAATAAAAATGAATGAACGCCAGAGCGTCTGCTATCAGTTTACTCAAAGGTATTTGAGATTCTGTAAAAATAAGGTAGATGGCTCTGTCAAATAATGGAACGATTAAATGTATTAATATCAAAAAGGAAAATTGTCGCTAAAAATATTGTCGCTGTAGCATAGTTGGATAATGCACCTTCCCCGGTTAGAAAAGAGATCCAGGTTCGAATCCTGGTGGCGCAACAACAATATTTTTCGATAAAATTGATTTTATATGTATATCTTTCTAATTAATATATTTAATTCATATTTAAGATTTTATTTTTATTTGAAAGATCGATCGATGCCATTTACATATTTATATAATATTTTCATTCAAACGTGCACCACAACTACGTTTGATACAATGCATTCTTTGGATCCAATTTTCAGCCAATTATGTTGTTTTTTAATAAATACAAATTAAATATATTCATTAAAAAGATATACACATAAAATCAATTTATCGAAAAAATATTATTGTTGCTACCGGTATTCGAACCTGGATCTCTTCCTATCCGGGGAAATCCATTAACCGATTATGCTACACCAACACAGTAAGTTGACGACAAATTTTCTAACTTATATGTTGCACTTTTAAATTGGTACATCTGTAGTTCCATTATTTGAAAGCCATCTTCTTAATAAGAGAAGCAGGTTCGAATTCCTGTAGCAACAACAATATTTATACGATAAATTGATTTTATATGTATATCTTTCTAATTAATACATTTAATTTGTAATAAAAAATATCACAGATCTATGTTCTGAAAAATCACAACTTCACAATAAGAGTGTGTTAAATAAAATAAAAATAAATCTTTTTTAGTTGTTAAATTTTTGTTGGTCTTGCACTAGCTGGACTTGTAGAGGTGTAGGTCCTGATCTTTACGCAAAATACGCCAAGTTGCACCATATGATCATCCTAAATGTTGTGAACATCGAAGAATCGATAACTTTGTATCATCTCTTACACTTTCATTTACAGCGGCAATATTGGCTTCACTCCGGGAATTTCTTTGTTTTACCGGTGTCCTCACTCGACGAATGGCTTGAAATAAAATTCACGAAGTGCAAGATAGGTTTGTCTAGTCGACTAAGTAGACTGCTTTTGATAATAAGTTTTAATACCTTGTAAACGTTGTTCCAATGTGAAAATGATAAACATGGTAAAATGACAGACTATACTGCATAAAAATAACAATTACAGCTGTTAAAATTTTAATAAACATGGCCACTATTTTTATTTGAAATTCTATCACATTTATTGGATAACCCTATATATATTGAGTCGTCAAATAAGACTACGCGGTTTTTTTGAAATGCTGTTTTCCCGCTAATTAGTTTTTCATGACAAAATATGACATACTATTCGATATAATTTTTTCAGCTCCAAATCGTCAATATCGCCGTTTTCTTGTATCTTATAGTTTTTCAAAATTATTGAGCTTTGGAGTGTCAAGTTGACAAAATCAAACACCTTAGACACATACTACTTCTCACTTTTAATCTTGGTTAAATTTGTCATTCAGGAACTCAACTGAGAAATTCTTCCTACAGTCCCAACCTTGCTCCATCAGATTATCACGTTTTTCGGTCGCTCTCCAATCAAACGTGTAGCGTTGCGTTTAACAACGACGATGACCTCAGAAATTGGTTTGATAAATATTTATGTTCCCGTGAATACCTTCTACAGCGGTTGTTTCCGGGTTTTCTATTAATAATATGGTCATGTATGCAGAATGAAAATTACCACTAACCTTGATTGACAGTAGCTGTTTCTCTGGCATCGTAGAATGATCCGATGTATTGTTCTTATCTCTGTGTATTACTCCGACCGGCCAAAACTATGCAAAATTTATTATAGATTTTAGATTACTTAAAGGGTGTAAGATTGTATAAAGACCTTCAGACAGTGGCTTTGTAGTCCTCTCGGTAGGTCCAATAACTTGCCCCTAGGGATCATATATTAGTCATATTTTCACTATACTTAGACCTAAATATTTTGAGAAAAGTGAGATAAAAGATAGTAAGACGATGGTAATGCATTCATTTCAGTTTAATGTTTTTCTTAAGTAGATATGAAATGTTATGATTTAATTTAGACGAAAAATCTATGTATTATTATATTAAAAGAACATTATTTTACGAGAAATAAAAATATATTTATGATTCTTTAGACTTTATTTATCTTATTTAACTAGATTAATGATGTAATTTTCAATGAATTTTTTCAATTAACTAGCTAACGTTACTATATTTTTGTATATTAAATTATTGACGCCTCATTCACATTTTCAATTAAAGAACACTGGACCCAGAGACAAACATTTTATCATCAACGCTACTTTATCTAAACTATAGATCTCGGTATAATTTTCACATTCTTTTTAAAGAGAAGCTCTTTGCAATTTACCCTCTCCTGAGTTTATATTACCTCGTATCCGTTCCGAGATCTCTTCGTTTAATTTACATTTAGTAAGAGACGAAGTTAAAATAAAATGAACAATTCTAGTGAATGAGATCTGAAGAAGATTCATCATCCATTCGAACAAATTCAATTAAATAACTTTATAAATATTTTTTACAAAAATATTCTTTATTTTTAAAATTGTCTTTGAATATAATCTTGAAGATTTCATTTTTATCGAAATTAAAGTGATGTCTATACGCAATAAAAATTACATTTTTCTTGTCAGTTTCCGATTTTTTATCAATCATATATTATCTCTATCTTCAGTGCATTAACAAATCTTCTGCCAGAGACTCTGTCTACACCATAATAGAAAAGCTGAGAATACTCTTTTTGGTAAAGTATATTACATTTATATGTTCAATTTTTAAAGATTCTTGAAAAAATTCGTTCATGTGTATCCTTCTCTTTTTTGGAGACATCTGATTGATGCTTATTTAGTTACCTGAGAATATATCAAATCGATATTTTTATTTGTATTCGTAAACACGTTAATAAACGGTTCTTCGGTCTTCCAAACACAATATTTAGAATTATAACTGGTCAAAATACTGAGCAAGATACATATACCACAAATATAATATTGTAAATTCAAATCAGGTCTATTTTTAAGCATCATGGAAGTAAGGTAATGTGTAAAGTATGCACTCTCAATGGGCGGCAAAATTTATATAATCGTAAACGAAAAAGTTTCTAACTATTAATCTGTTTCACTGAAGACAGATATCTATTAGAAAAATATTTCGAGGTAACCATTCAAATCATACGATCACATTTGCAAAGTTGGTTTAAGGTCAAGCATCATAAAATAATACTGAAGTATTAATGGAATCTAGAATAAAGCGAATGAAAGTAAAAATGGAATGAAAACAATTTGAACAATTCAATTCAAGAAATGGAATTAAACAATTATAAATTAGTTTTTTAACGACTTCGTGAAGGTTTAATTTGTAAAAAATGGTATATACGACCAGCTTTAAAAGAAAGTGTACGGTAAATTTTTCCTGACAAAATATGATTTAATCCAAATATTTCAGTTATTCATAGTTTCGATTGTTCAACGATTTACTGGGAATTTTATAATTTAAAATTACTTTCATATAATAGTTTGTCTGTAGAAATGTATCATCAGCGACATTTTGTCTCTCGCTTAAAGGCAACGCTATGAGTGCATTTATTTAATAACTCATTTTACAAATATTTATTTAATATCATCATTTAAACAAAACTACTCGATCAAGAAAGATTTATTACCTGAAAAGAAAAATAACCCACAAATGCAGTTCCCGTGTCACTGAGGTGGTGGGTTTCAGCCATAGAACGCTGAAGCATTTCCTTCCACTTACATCGTGAGCACCAATACAAACCAATATAAATGGTCTTTTGGACGTGTGATTGATGCGAGGGTCAAACCTTCCGAAGCCGAAGAATCACGTGACTCTCCCCTTTGTGAGGTAAGTGAGGGTGGGGGTTAAAAAGTCTTCAGGGATACCCGGAAAAATCGAGGATGTTTACCTTTCTCTCAGCCGGACTCTCAAAGCATCCGAACATTCTTTGAACTGATTTGAGATGTGAATTTAATCTGAATTGAAACTTGCTTTCTTTTTAAGTCATTTTCTTAAATATTATTTTATTAATTAAACAATAATAAAATATTTATAAAAGACAATCAGAAACCTTTCAAAGGAAAACACATTTCATAAAACGTGAACCTGTGAGAAAAATTACCTTGAAATTAATCAGCTATCACTTGAGATTTACGTAAATGTACAAACCATATATAATGAATCTCTGTAAAAATCAGGCGACTGTTTTTAATGTTCGTGTACTGGCAAGGGAATTCGCTTAAAGCTCACTGGCGCGTGAATAACGGATAGCACCGAATGTAATCTCCTTGTCATAAATCCAGCCATCTCATTTTTTATTATTTATTATTAAAGTTATTTTTCTAATGGCCTTCAATAATTTATAAAGTTATATTAATTTGATCGATATCATTTTACTCTAATTTTATGTATAACTTTAATATAGAAATCTTTATTAATTAACATACTATATTATTTATTTTTTTGTCTTGTCAAATTTATTAAATACTTGAAATTTAATTCTCCCGCAACCCTCTCTACAATACTCCACTCCACCCTATACCCATTCTAATCCCTCCGCTTTTACGCCCCTTACTATAGCCTTAGAACCGTTCATATCGTGAAGACCTGGGTTAAGTTAGGATCCACAGGACGTGTGTAAAAGATTAGGACAACCAATTTATTTTCTAAACTGTACACTTGTATGCACACGGTTTTCCAATATAGCATACACAAAAAAATATAACGCGCGCATTAATTTTAATAAGAAACAGACTTTCTATAAATATTTTGTAAATATTCAAACTCAAATAAATTATCAAGAATCGCACACAGAGATTCAAAAATTAAATGGAAGATTGAGGTTGACTGTTGAAATAGATGGTTAGTCTTAAGAGGACACGGATAATGGAATTAGAAAATCAATAAGTTAATTATTTTAGATTGTTAACTTTGTTATACTAACCACTTAATGAATTAAATACATCTACCGGTTTCGAAAAATATAATTTTCTTCTTCAGAATATCATTAACTAATCAAAAACATATGTAATATTGTTCCTTTAACAGAATCTATATAAAAAAATTAAAAAATTATATAAAAAATAAAATTAGTACCTAACTTAAATTGTTACTTGATGATACAAAACTATTAGAATAATTTTTAGATTAAATTAAGTTGATTGTTAATAATATTTTGGTTAGTTTTTCATGCTTTATTTATTTCCAATGATTACAAATTATTTAATTTAACACTAACACCGTTTACATGTAAAATAGACAACCCCAAATTTTTATCAAAAGTATGATCATTTTCTAACTTACAGCAAATTCTGAAAAACCATTGTTATTCAAACATCTCAAATGATCCTTTACTCTTATATTAAAATTTCGACCTGTTTTACCAATATAGAAAGCATCGCAATTCTTACAACTAAGTTTATAGACACCAGAATTGTTAAATTTATCATCTTTATCTTTAGAATTTATGAGTAAATTTCCTATATTATTATTTGTACAAAATGCCGGTCTAATGTTTCGTGGTAGGTGTTCAGATATTTGATTCTAAAATTCATGTATGAATAAAATCCTACACCACTAATCATTATTATCATTATGTTTTATCTGTGATGTATATAAAATTTGACTAACATATTTTTCTAATTTATTTTATTAAATAGTGTCAATTAAACCTGGATTATACCCGTTATTAACTGCTATTTTTTTAAATTGTATTCAATTAAATATTGAAATTGAATGTTGATATAGGAATATTGATTAAACGATGTATTATGGAGTGGAATCCTGAATGCTTGTGTGATAATGGATGATTAGATTCACTATTTTAATCTATGTTTGATCCAAAATATTTAGGGTCGTATTATTTTCCATTTCTAATGTAAATTGTATTTTATTATTAAATTAATTAATGAAATTTAAAAATGTTGTTAGATGACGATGTGAACCTGACCAAATATATTATATATCATCAATATACCTTTTCCACAACATAACATGTGATTCTTCTAATGATAGCAGATACCATAAATTAAATTAAATAATCCTAATACATAATAAAAAAACAAATTGTTATATGAGCGGCAATAAGTTACTGAATGTGTATATTCATCATAGAACAAATAAGGAATTTTGAACACAAACTACTGTACGAATAAAACAGCATTGTCTGAGCTCAATTCCATACATCCTATGTTTAGAGTTAGCTGCTTCAAATACGCTAACATAGAAAAGGATGCCATTTGTATATCGTCCATCACCGCAATTACATTCGAAACGCAACCACGGAAAAACCGTGTAGCTTAAAAGTTATGGAAGTGGGGTAAGGAGCCCCCATGGGAAATGTACGTAAGGGGTGGAACTCACCCCCTGAATCTCCCACGCTTTCATCAGCATCACACTTCATTTCACGGTTGCGATTCAATCGCTGTAATGAATATTCATCCGCAGGGGCGGAGAGCGGAGGAAACGGGTAAACATTTTTCAAACGTTTAGGGAGTTCCCGGTAAACAAATCCCGCTTCGAACACATACTGATGCAATAATACAACCATCGTGTATCTTGCTAGTGAAGGATATAAATTAAACGACATCTGAACATTATGACGTGATTTTTAATGAGAACACATTTTTTTCGTAAAGTTGCATTTAAAAATTGAAATATGTACTGAAAAAATCAGACGAATCTCAAATACCTTTGAGTAATATTCGCTTGGAGATTAATTGCTTTTTAGAAATGAAATAACAGATCTAGCAATTTGAAAAAGCTATAGACTAGTTTCAAAATCATTCGTAAAACTACTTAGTTTATGTGGCGAAACTGGATAACGCGTTACCTGGATAGGAAAAGGTTCAGGTTTGAATCCTGGTAGCAATAGCTGTATATCGTTCAAGTTGATTAATTTAATTTATATTTTATTTTTTAATTTCTCTCTCTCTCTTTCTCTCTCTCTCTCTCTAACTTCTTGCCCTCTGTCCTTGTACATTCACAGTTATTAGAGTACGGAAGCATTATTTTCATGAATATTATGGAGAGCCTTTCTTTAGTACGGAGTTCCTAAAGAATAAAGACATTCGTTCGTCTCGCAGTCCATGAAATACGCATAAGTACAACGCCAACACCACATCTTGAAATCGTTGAGCATATTTTTTTATTTCCTTCTCAGGGTTCATGTTTCGAGTCCATAAAGAGCTACGGGGAACACCAGAACTTAACCAGTGCTGTTCTTCCAAATTTTGATCTGCTTCGATATAGAAGACTTAACCATACCAATTCTCTTTCATCAATTATTGTAAATTATATCACTTGAGATACTTCCTATTGTTAATATTCGTAAAACCTGTTTACCAACTACCAAAGCACACGTGACAATTTGGTAAATTGTAGGTATATAGGAATGCGTGAATTCAGATGTGAATTTGTCTTCGCCTATCTGCTTACTCTTATACGATATAAGCATATGCCACGTCCACTACAACAAAATAAAAATTCAATCTTTTAAAATTAATCAGCTTCCATTTAAACCATGTTAAAAACCCATCCCTGAAAAACTCCCTTGAACAGCTTTTTTTTCTTAACATCTTTTTTGTCATATAATATAATTTAGGTAAATGATATTGTAATGACAGTATTAGAGTAACTCGTATATTAATAATTCATTTTTGATTAATGATTTTAATTTACATATTTTATAAATTATAAATTTGTATCGTCCTTCCAAATACTACAAATATAGCAACCATTTGGACTCTCCGCGAAACAACATTTTTATGTATTATGTTCCTACTTTACACTTTTATGTTTATATTTTTTTATCTTTATTAATTATATCACGTATGTATTGTATATTCGAGCAATATAAAAACATATATATATATATAAATAAATGTAAGTAACATCTAACACATAATATATTTTTTTAATTTATGAATTGGAATGGTAAAAATATTATGAAAAACCCTTTTCTATTATTTTTTTGTTCAAAAACTAGGTATCTTCCCTGATGCCATAGAAGCAAATCGGTTATTTATTTGTCATGTTTTATTTTGTTTTTTGTTGAAAATATAATTTTGTGTTAAATAATGTACTGATAAAAGTGTCGGTAATAATCAAGCGATATCTACTAAGATATTCGACTAAGTTATAAACCGAATCATCTATAAGTATTCACTGTAAACACATACTTATTAGTGTTCTACGTTACACGAAGCATTATGAAATATTGAGCGAGAAATTACGAAAATGTCAGAATATATTACAACATCAAGAGTATTAAGCGAGACTTCCCTTAACGGCGAAGTAACGAGACGATAAACTGTCCGCGCTCCTTACGGGGCTTTGCTTCGTGAGTTGCGGCTCATACGACAGGCTTCATTTTAAGTTTGTGTGGATCTTTAGAACTCGGGGTGGGTACTTCGAAAGATACGTCTAGTGCTAAAGTTTGACCAGCATAACATTAATGATTATTTAATTAAATGAGAAAAACGAAATCTGAAGTTATTTTGTAAAAATAATAATATAATTATTTTAATTTTGAATAATAATGCAACACATTTTGTAAATTGTGTAAATAACCAGATACTAATAACTCATCAATATTCGTGAAAAATTTATAGTTTTTATAATCTTAATTAATTTTTAAAAATTATTTTCAGTAGCAACAAAATTAATTGATTTTCTAGTATTCTTATTAATTTCGTTAAAAATTATAACATTTGTCTTCGACATACAAATTTTGATCATTAAAAGTTTGCTTCTTATCTATGTTTCATATTCATAATTATTATAATAGATTCAAAATATACTTTGGTTTCAAATTATTTATTGAAATATTGTAGTTGTGTATGAAATTGTGCAGATCTTACGCGACACGTAATGATGTTATATATTAAAAACCTGTTATATATTAAAAAATCCGCTAAAATATATATAATATAAATCATCATCAACTACGTCGGTCCTTAATGATCTCCATGAACTCCTGCTCTCTTGCGCTGCTCCACTTTTCTCGGCATCCTGCAGATCTTGGCTCATCTTACAAGATGCCCTAAAAATTGAAGGATTCATCTTAGGATTAGTATATATAATTTAATTCTTTGTCGACAAATTGTTGCGCATCGGCCACTATCTATAATCTAGTGTTGAAAACATTATCTATTAAAAAATAAATGTGATTTACTACTCGTCTAAATTAATCTCAACCAATTAATGCAAACAAATATCAAATTGGACATATTCTTAAAGTGATTAAAATAATTAATGTACACACATGTGACGCGCGTACTTAATTGCCATTTGACGCCGCCTAGCAACAGAACTGGTAGACATTACAGAATGTACACCACCAGTACATATATGTTTATAGCGTAATTATTTATTACTAATGTGTCATTTTATTATTATTACTTCAACAGTAATATACATATGTAAGTACCTTTAATAAAATAACACAAAAATTTTAAAAACTTTCACCCTAAATGGGTACTTATTTTTGTAAATTCCTTATACGCAAGCGGACCCTTTCCATATATGAACCATTAAAACCATCCAACAAAAAATGAAGTAAAACTTAATGAACGCATATAGTCCAACTCCAGACGTAGCTTCCTGCTTTCACCGGATTCGCTAATATCCTGATTGACGCTTTTGTCCCGCGGCTATTTCCCGGATTATTGTGAAGGTTCCCTCATTAGAATCGGTACCCAGCACTACCCTTCCTTCCTCCTCTACCCTCTCCCTCCCCTAGTTCTACCCTTGCTCGCCCGGAGGCGTCTGACGTTTATTGTTTATCGAATTATTACAATTTCAAGTTTCTCTCATGTCCGTCAAATAAGAAAGCATATGGTATGACCAGCGGTGTAGTTACCGTTTGGGCAGCCTGAATTACTGAAAAATATCAGTAAGCAAAACTCGACAGAAAAAATATTTAAATTAATAGAAATTAGATTAATCAATTCGAAAAATATACAAAAACAATTATCCCTAAATATTTTTCGATACATAATTTTTTTCTGTATATCATTATAATTGATTAATTTAATTTGTATTAAAATACCACAAAACTATGTTCTGAAAATCCAACTTCACACAAAAAAGTATTCTCCTTAATTAATTAAATTAAATCATAATTTTTAGCCTAATCATTACTGATGAAGTACCAAAAATTTGTTGTTTAAACATTTATTATTCAAAAAAATAGACGAATTAATTTTCTTTTCACTAACAATATGAAATAAAAAATAGCACATACTTGAAAGTTTAAGATATGCTGAAAAAAAATTAATAACAGTGTACTTGCAGTAAGATATAAATACGTTGAGATATTAGAAGCTTTAGTTAAAATGACTTTAACAAACAAAAAAAACATATGAAGGGAATGAAATCGATAATATTTAACATAGAAACCATTGTGTTCTTGGGGAGAAAGATAGAGGGGCAGGCATATATGCTTGCTCAAGGGGGCGGCAATTAGTTGCTACGCCACTGCTTATGACTTAAGTATTCATTTCATTGTAATATACCATCTTAGTGTATATTGTTGGGTATTAGTAGTAATAATATAATACATCCATGTTTTGATGGACCGTAATAGAATTCATAGAAAATATATGAACAGTCGCAGATTTTCTTAGCAATTTTAACAACAGCTGCTCTGATCACTGGCCCAACAAGACCATTGATCATATTTGGCCATCATCATATCATTATTATTACTTGGCCATATTTGAAAGCCATCTACTTTGTTTTTACAGAATCTCAAATACCTTTGTGTAAACCGAAAGGAGACGCCAGCATTAACAATTCATTTTTATTAAATTTTAGATACATTGATACAACTTATATATTATTAAAGATAACACATTCTTATTGTAAAGTTGTGATTATTCATATCATAGGTCGAATAAAGGACAGCTGGAAGGGAGACCCACCCTTTCCCGGGACCGGTTTAGAAGCTAGAGCTTCCTTGTTGGAACCACTCATAAAAGCTAATAAAAATGCGCTACTTTAATTCAATAACATATTTAAGTATATGCAAAACGAAAAAAGAGAAGAAATTCAATGTGGTTATTAGCAATTATTGCAAATATTTTAAATTTTAAACCCTCCAGCGTCCCTTAAGTGCTGTCTTTATTCATCAAAATCATATAACATAAATCCATAGAACATAGTTTTACATACAGATGGAAAATTAAGGTACAGTAGTTAAAGGCAGATACTCAGGGATCCATTCACCAGAAAACACTCCTATAATAGGGACAGTGAACGAGACACAAAATGGATTCAGTCACACTTTTACACGGACAGACTAACGGAGTTGCAAAACACGAGGTATGGAGAGTGAGAGGTAGGCGCGTAGGTGGAGTCCCACTCACGGAGCCCGGCCTAACTACCCACTTAAGATGTTCCAACGAGTCACCCATACCCGAATAAATTCCTTTATATAAAACAAGATTCGTCTTATTACTAATTAGGTCTGTATTCTTTAGCGGGCAGTGTCCAAATCCATCTAAGTAAGATCTTTCTAATTAATACATTTAATTTGTATTTTAAATACCACAGACCTATGTTCTGAATAATTACAACTTCACGATAAGATTGTGTTCTTCTTAATAATATCGACTTTTATTTAGTAATACTTTTTTTAATCGTAAGTGTGTATTTACAATTTTAAAATACGTCCAACTTTATCGTACAAAATAAATTACTGAAATGGTATTCCTTTCACTTTCTTCGTAATTCTGCAAATGTAGAATTGTACCTTATCTATCGAACTGCACGCCTCGTCGAGCACCACGAGAGCGTTAAAGTTTTTCTTGTCTGGTGTTGATGGCGCTGCAGAAAATGTAATAAAAGACAAGGATTTAATCCTCTTTATCCATTGGTAAGTAAACTTTTTCTACCAAACTAAAAAAAATATAGGTATATGTTTTCATGTCCCTCTCACATGTATGCGTTTGTATGAGATTTTCATACTTTTAACTCATTTAAAAAAAAGTATCTTATGAATTATGACATATACAAGGCGACACATAATCAGGGGCGTGCAGTGCATACAACTAAAAAAGCTGTGCATTACTAAAAATTCTGGAAAACAAACATAAATTAAATAATTGTATTAACATAAACGAAAACATTATTTTACAATTCGTGCCATCTGTTTACCAGTACATACTTTTATCGCTTAGTTTTAAAAACTACCATGACAACTCACCGCTGTACCCATGGCACTCTTTTGTATTCACCGCATAGAGCTATTTACATTACTCTGATCTGTCTTTAAGCTAGTGAATTACTCAAGTCATGGCTATTTATTGAATTGAAAATTCCTTTCGGTTGATCCGTTTTGTATGGAGTCGTTACCTATGCTGTTTTTTAACAGAATAACATTAGAAAGGGTTACAGCTGCGTGCAAATCATTGAAGTGTCTACTTCCTCTTTTACTGATTCGCGAATTTGACTATCTTACTGTTTTTAACGTGTTGATTTCATGATTGTTCTTTACATTTAGTGCATGGATTGGTTTTTGATTTGGGAAAAACAAAAAGCAATTGTCAAAACTATTTCCTACGTTAACCTTTCAAAAAATATATTATTTCCTTTAGTTATTACGTGAAAGATTTTCAAAGAATAAATTAATCATGTTCAGTCATAGAAAGTATCTTTAAAACGTTCATACATATGGGTAAGAAGGTATTATTTTACGTTAAAACCTAAACTTTAAAAACACTAATAAGAGAATTAAAATTATAAATAAATACATGGTAGGGTCGTATAAACGACGGATTTATTTGGTTAAAGGACGTTGGTTAAACGAAAGTACATATATTATATATGATTGTATAATATAATTGGTAACAGCATAACTTAAATCTATACATACTGCACGCCACTGCATATAATAGAGCGCTTATTTTTCTTCAAGAGCTTTCATCCCAGACAACCAGCTTCTACTTCAGCTGCAGAAAAGGTTGAAGAACCAATCAACCGTTGCCAAAAGTCAAAGTTTAGTGAACTATAATTTGCGGTGAACAACCCAAAAGTATGTAACTCTTTTCTCTCCGTTATAAGAAACAGTGCATCAGTGACTTTATTTTGAAAGTGACTAAAAACGCACCTTTTCAAAAAAAGATTTCCATATTTTCAAATAACAATTTTTAAATTTAAATACGAAGATAGTGTAAGATAGATTTTTTTTAAATACTAATTAAATGTATTAATTCGAAAGATATACATAGATAATCAATTTTATCGAAAAATATATTGTTGTTGCTACCGAGATTTGAACCTGGATCTCTTTCCAATCCGAGGAAGGTGCATTATCCAACTATGCGCTACAGCAGACAGTATATTTGTCGACAAATTTTCGAACCTACATATATGTTACATTTTTCAAATTAATACATCTACCGTTCCATTATTTAAAAGCCATCTACTTTGTTTCTACGGAATCTCAAAAACCTTTGAGTAAACAGATAGCAGACGCCAGAATTAACAATTTATTTTTATTAAATTTTGGACACAATGATACAACTTATACATTATTAAGAAGAATATATTCACAAACCTATATTATGAATAATTACATCTTCACAATAAGAATGTGTTCTCCTTAATAATAAATTTTTAACTGAATCGCACATCTGTCAAAATTAAAATCTTACTACGTTATTTTGCAATTAAATACACACATATACCTAAATAAAAATTATTATTTTCCTGACAATTTTATTTTACGGCACATATTTTGTATTATAAATCTCCCTTGAATTTCTTAAGAAAATGCTGCAAACCACTGGATCGATCCGGCGATCCGTCCTGTCAACACTAGACCGTGTTCTATCAGTCACCCGCTGCGATAAGCCGATACTAGACATCGGCTCCCGCGGGAGAAGCAATTGAAATAGAGGAAATCAAACAGTCTTGGTGTTTGACTTGCGGGCAGGTTCCCGCACTCATTATCTCATGTGAACGCTCTCCTACGGCGTCATGACTTGAACTATAAACGATCGTGGAATTTGTCACAGTTTAAACTGTTATAATTTCATTTGTACGTATGTATTAAGTACATCAAAATATTATTATCGTTCTTTGCAAAAAATAAGATAATATTTCTAAATATTACGGAAATTTCCGATAATTGACTGGATGGATAACTTTTTTACTGATTTGAAAATAGTGGAATCTACCCCATACTCATTTACCTTAAGTTCACAGCATTCAATCCATACTAGTCTATCTTAAGTTCGCAGGATTTAACCTATGCATTTAGAAAATGATACATTAACTGATTTTAAAAAATAATAACATTAAAAAAAATATTTGTATGAATGAATTTATCGAGATGCACATAAGGAATACTTGTTCCTGCTATTTTCAATCAAAGCTAAGCAGTTGTGCTATGAAAATAAAACTAACGTAATGGTCTACCGGAAAGACGGTTGCACCCCTGACCACTTAATCACCAGGCGAGTGTTTTACCGCTAGACCAAAAAAGCACGTTTAATGTCAAATGATACTTTTAACGAATATTAGAATTAAAAGAAGTTAACATAATTTGAAGAAGTTAACAAAATCAAACTATACGAATTAAATCAAAATTACGCGTATTGAATGTTAACGCATACTCCAAGTACTACAAATCGATGCCGAACAAGTTAACCTATAAATTTCTCAAAACACTTTACAAAAATGAGGATTTTTACAGCAGGGCGGCGGTTGTCAGGGAAAGTCCTTCAAGGGAGGAAGAATGGAGATCGGAGGGATCTCGAGTGGGCGCCGCGGCTCTTGCTGGAGAGAAAGCTCTCTGGGGACGCCTAAAAGCTTTCACTGGGATTGTAAACGCTCCCAAAACTGCTATGAGATAAGTTTTAACTCTATCTCCATCACAGCATCTTTAAGCAAATTATTGATTTCTGGTATTTGAACGAACAATCAATTTTTACGAGGTATTATTCTTACGTATACATCTATCTACCCGTTATATAAAAAAAAATAACTAAAAATAACTATTTATTGATGTAGATATATAGATTTATATATATATAGTTATATGTAGATTTATAAAATAGAGTTAAAACTACCCCTGCAACAACACCATATATCGGTTTTGGGCTGATATGAGTTATGAATGCCACAACATTGCATATCTTCTTGGGCATCGAACGTTTATCATCCAAGATGGCCGACGCTCAGTCTGTCTAGAGACATTTATAAAAAACCGATATACAGTGTTGTTGCAGGGAAAGTCTCGGTTGTTTAATCATAGTTACGAGTTTATTAGCGATCTTAACAATTTATATTCATAATATATTTAATAAAATACTAGTATATTAAAACGTACATTCATTTCGGCTAGTTAAACTGATTAGATTTTAGTGCAGACTAGATAGTGAATAGTGAGCATTGATCATGGGTTCGATTCTTCAAGATGCAAGCTTAGCATAAACGTTTAAAAAATAGTTAAAATATTGATGTATGTTTCGTGTAGACATTTCTATTTTAAGTATTTATTTATTATTTGAGCTATTTTTGAATTATATTTCATTTAAAACTGTATTTTTTCTAATACTTTAATAGAAAAAATGTAATAAAGTGGACATAACTTGTGATAAAAATACAAAAAAATGATTTCATTTTTCGTCTATTTGAAAGGAATTCACTTTATAGACGCTCGGGTACTAGGCAACTGATCTGTTACCATGGCGAGGGTTTCTGTTCGGATACTTGAAAGGTATTTAAGTGCCGTAATGGTCATGAATGGAGGCTTTAAGCACGAAAGAGGTGCACTTGGAAAGCTCGTGGGCTGTATGCTAATGATGGAAGCGTAAAACTTAAATGTACATGTGTATACTACGTACGTGTAAGGGTAGTCGTTAATAAAAAAGTAGAACTGATACACATACCTACACATTTTATAAAAGTAATATTAATGTATATTTTTTAAATATTTAATATGTATATTTATATAATCATAAATATGTAAAAAGTATTAATATAAATTAAAAAAGTAATAGATTTAAAATAAATAAAATTTTAACATTATAATTAGATGTCTATCTAAACTTGACGTGATCTTTATATTCTGAACGTAAATATAATTTTAAAATAATGAAATATGTATTACAGAATGTAAAAACACTCACCAACTTTTAGACTGGCCCATCACCTACTTATTTATACTATTGTGATAAAAAAAATATTTTACCATAGGTACATAGCTACTTATTTATTACTATAGTGAATAATATTCTATTTATTAATTGTACAATTGATGCAATATTATTCATTATGATTAAAATAATTATTAATACGTGTCTACATTCTACACATATATTATAAATATGTATTTTATTTTATATATCTTTAATGTTTCAAAATTGTTAATATTTTCCAGTACACGCATCGCTGAATTTTTTTTTGTTTTTCGTTTAATATGGACGTACATTTTACATGCAGAATTTTCCATTCCATTTCAATATTGATTAATTTCATAATCTAAAGAAAACAGTAAATATTCTAATTTTGTTTAAAATGTGTATTTACTGTTGGAATACTTTATAAAAAATAGCACATTTTCAAAAATAACAGGTTTTTCAAGAATCTAGGAATTCTCAATTTTTATCGTCTTTTGATACCAAGGATTAAATACATACTAAAATCTGCTTTTACAAGAACTCAAAGTTTCTGATTTTTACCCAAAGATGTCACTGCACCACCTAACTATTCACATTTACATTATTGACAAACTTTTCTGATTCTTACCTAAATTCCTACGTTATCATTGTTTCAAATGTAGTTTTCTCAGACAGGTCACAGAAAAAGTGCGTTGACTCCAACGTGAGTTAATGCTTAATTAAATTAGCTCAATTACTAGTTTACCTAATTCATTCAATTCGTTTTAACAATCACATAACGTCTATTTAGTTATCCTGAATCATTCAGGTATTATACATAAACATTCCTAAATTCAGATTAGTTTATATGGTACGATTCCTAACATCTGAATTATTGGAAATTACGTAATTCACAAAGTAATTTTCATCTATGAAGTTGAGTTTGAAGCTTTCATTATATATAAATCATAAAAT
Source organism: Eubasilissa splendida (assembly GCA_031772225.1). Classification (NCBI taxonomy): domain Eukaryota; kingdom Metazoa; phylum Arthropoda; class Insecta; order Trichoptera; family Phryganeidae; genus Eubasilissa; species Eubasilissa splendida. The sequence continues at coordinate 29,075,698 of CM062849.1, read as the reverse complement.
TGATCAAAACTTCAAAAATAATTTTATAGATGGCAAAATTTTCGTGAATAATATTATAATTTAAAGTAATATATAATACGATTCACCCCTTGAATACATATATTTGAGTGCAAAAACTTCTGAAATTGGTATACGTAGGCAAATCCACATTCAATCTCTTCAATAATTATTATGTCTGTAAACTCGCGTGTAAAGCTTTTATATAGCACCCAGTTTTACTATTGGTTTGCGTCAACGATATATTAATTTTAATAAAAATTCAGAGATGGCGCTTTGGCTCATGTATAAATACGTGCTAAATCGTACTAAAACTCTAATATTTTTATAAATAAATATGTATGGAATAAAATTTACTATATTCTGATGTTAATGTATATCATAAAGTATACAAAAAAAAACATCTAAAAATCTTTTAATTTAATATGTAGACCCGGAACCCATTCAAGATAACAAAATAACCAAGCAAGACCTGCCCTAATGCATCGTTGTAAAAATTTAGGAGGCCTGCAAAAATGATATTACCTTCGCTTTTTTTCATTTATTTTAAGTTTTATCATTAAAAAGGTAAAATTATTAAAACAGGGCGGCGTCATTTTTTTTTTGGACACGGAACTTAATTATCAAGTATATTTAAAAAATATTTTAATACAAAATATTCCGCATAGAATTGTATACATCAAATGTCATGCAGCGGACGGATATTACGAGAATGCAAAAAAAAATATATATACATATATTATAAAGGTGAACACATTCTTATTATCACGGACCTATGTTCTGAATTACAATTATGTGTTCTCCTTAACAATTTACTTGTGGCTAAAATAATTTCATTTTTTGGTGGCTAAAATCTATTCACCTCAAACATATTTAATTTAATACTTCTGTAAGAATATGAGTACATGGAAGAAAAAAAAAGGGGTGGGGGGGATTAAAATCAAATACCGCCAAACGTTTATTATCCTTCATACTTCACACGTGCACATTTTCCCTTTACCGTATTTGTTCACGGTTTTGAGAAGGACTCATTCCATGTGAAATCACCTAGGTGTGGTTGCTTGACCATTTCTGATATTTTTTATTTTTTTACCATCGAACGCCCCATGAGATGTAGCTCAAAACAATTTTTATTTTTATCTGCCACATCTGACAAGCAAAAATGGGGCTTTGCAGAGGTTTTAAAAAATATATTATATGTTGTTCTACTCCCATAAAAGATTCCAGTTTTCACTAACATAAGGAATAGGTGATCGGATCCCCCGAAACGATGACCTATTAAGAAATTACAGGAATCTCGGACATTTCCGGGTATTTATTAGGGTGTGAGTCTCTCGCTGGGGGTTGCTGCTATGAGCGATCCCGGGAAGAGAAGTGGCTAGAGAGACTTAACGAAGCATTCTACTGACTCTTCCTTCGCACCTCTTGCGACCTGAACAAAGTGAATTTCTGCCAGACTGTGACCGAGTTCTGCGACAGCAACACATAAATGTGACGTCTATCCTCCGTTTTTGGGGGTGTATGATTTCTATAGTTTCTTTCCGGCTGTCTTCTGAATTTAATGTGATAACGAGTCTCACGTCAAATTGTACAGGTATGGCTTTGGTACGATGATACGGAGCCAACCTACGATGGTATTATGATGATAATGTTAATAATGACTGAATATAATAAATTTTAAAAAGATGTAATTATAACGAATCAAAACAACTTTCAAAACGATTCCGGATAGGATGTAAATAAATAATAACATAAAGAAGACAAAATAAGGATATAGAAATTATAGAAAATTATATATAAACCATGACTTGAAGTATGTCAAAATTGGAAACATAGTCACCAATTTTGATGACCTTTTAAGGTGAAGGAACCACAAGATGGATTTATTTTGTTATTACAATGGAATCAAATCAAAAAAATCTTTTAATACCTTTTCATTTTTCTTCTCGTGCCTTATCCGATCAGCGGACGTTGGCTATCATCACTTTGTTTACTGTACACTGGCCAAACCATTGCCTCTGTTCTTCACCTTCTTCCAGGGCCCCGACTTTCAGCAATATTTCCCTACATTATGATATGCAAGATCTCATACTTCTCCGGATATCTCATTCCGATGTCCGGATGTCCGAGATATTAAATTTTTCAGATTTTAATTGTTCTGAATACTTATTTTTATTTATTCATCCAAACCATGACATCTTCAATTGTAACTCTATCCATTCAGCTTATTTTGAGCATCCTTTTGTAGTTCTTCATCTCAAATGCTTAATTTTACCAACCAACAATTTAAATAAACCAATTTTATTAGACATATTAAATATTAATTTTGTTTCTAATTTGTAATTAATATTATTTTGATCCGTTGACGCAAGGTCCCTCAAAGGAGTGGGCCCGTAGCCCGGTGCCTACTTTGCCCATTTGGTAATCCGGTACTGTTACGAGCATCTACATGTACCTACGTATAAATAATATGTTACTTATTATCATATTATTTGTGTTAAAATTTTGTATCGCTCTTGCTACGACCCCGTATATTAATACATCGCACCCTAAGGATTAAGTAGAAACAAAAGACTCATATTCTATGCCTTTAATGGTAACATAATTTAATGAATCTTTTCCCCGGGCGTCTGTTAGGGACCGACACCGAGGTGACGCTCCTCGGCGCCGATCCGCAGACCCGACGGCGACCCATTCGCTATACGACATTTTGGTCGGTTGACATTCAGGATATGATTGCCGTATACTTTACGGGCTTTCCGAGCAAAGAAAATGGATGAGCCATTATCATCATCGGTTTGACGGCATTTTGCATAGTGACTACCTCCATCCGAATATTAATAAAATTAATAATCAATTTTCTGAATACCTTGTTCCAATTTTTTTATAATATGAATAAGAAAAAAATAATCAGACGTACATCTCTGATGAGAAAAATCAGAAAAATCTATACTTAAATGTCATATTAGGTCTAGGTGATATCTCTGTTTAAAACAATCATAGAAATATTGCATTGAATTCAGATAATACACTGAGTACTTGTAATAATGGTTGGCGAACTAGTTTTTGCATTATAATTTTACATATTGTTATCCATAACAATAATGCGCTTCCCATTCTTTTAACTATGACTTACTTGGACTGTATTGGACTGTAATGACATTGCCAGTAAAAATAATCGACGAATATCGTTGATGTCGAATGTGTTTTTAATATCTCTAGGTTAAGATTTCTTAAATGTTTTCTAAGTAAAAAAAAACATACATTAGCGAAATTGTACGAATTTTTCTTCTTATCTATGGTCGCACTGTCAAATGCGACTATATAATAAAGATGCAAAGAATAATGCGACGCTGATAGATTATAATGTTTACGTGTGTTTCATAATCATTTATCTAAACATGATCCCAGTTTTTTCAAGATTTTTTTTATGTGGAATAAGTTGATACGTTAGAACACCGTTTGTACAATTAATTCCAGGGAGAGCAATACAGAATGCACTAACAGAAAAGCAATCGGCGATAGAAGATTACTTTTTGCTGCTAAGACCTGCGGGCATCTAATGTGGCCGTGAGGCAGCTTATAGAGGCCGCTACGCGGCACGCGGTGGCCGCCACGCGCCAGGGCTTTCGTTGGATCTATATTTCATCTAAAACAATATAATAAGTGATTTCCGCATCAGATATCTGGCGGAAAAACGTTAATAATATATATTTCTGAAATATTATGAAAGCATGGTGTTGTACTTGTATTTTTAACTTGGAAGTTTCACGTTAAAACGCTGGGTGTACAGCCAATGAGCTCGAGATGATAAATTTCTTGGCTATGGTTTGGCTAGCGTCAACAAAAATTTTATTTGGCAATTCTCTGCGGTCACGTGGCATTTATACGTATTGTAGCAACCCCAAGAAAAAAGAATCCGTATCGAATTCTGTTTCTTTGTGAGAAACCTTATCAATCCGGGTGTAAATATTGGTAACGACGTAATCTAAAAGAATGAACAAAATGTCGTCTAAAGTAATATATTTTTTAAATAAAAAAGATTGTCAAAATTAGTTAAATATTGAACTAATATTGTATTGCGCGTGACATGTATCTATCGTATTACCTTTGCATAAATATGTTATACTAGTTCGAAAAATAAATGCCTAATTTATCCTACATTTAATTAATAAAAAATATACATATTGTATAATTAAAACTCCCCTGGCGGGAAACCGAACCCCGTGACAGGTGGAAATATTAAATATTACGCTGAAAAGTCAATAAAAAAATAGCCGTTAAAGTATTTTAATTTGTTAATTATTATTAGCTTATTTCGAATTTCAACAGGGAAAACTATTTTTTAAATAATTTTAATTTTATATCATTATTTTATTTCAAGAATGCATAATTAATACGTTATATCAAAATACAAATCAGTGAATTAAATTCTAACACAAAAATGTAGAGCACATAAATATAACTCTCGCTTAGTATAATATATGAGATTATCGATTCCAGTACCGGTACAGGTAAAAATAAGACAGAATGATATGAGTGAGTACATACCTATTCTAAAATATTACGAAATTTTTCAGTGCGGTATTTGTAGCACAATTTTCACATAGCGACAAATATAACCCTCTGAATAACCGTAATTATGTTAAAATCCCAGCTCTTCAAAAAGAAATTTAGGAAAAGTTAACAAAATACGATAACGTAAACTCATATTTAATAACTAACTTGGTGTATTATATTTACTTAGTGTACCGCTGCAAGCTCGCCAGCCACACAAACTTTTTAAAGCGCTTCAGTGCGTTTCCCTTTATGATGAAGAGTGGCAAAAATTCGCAGAAAGTAATATCGTCGGAGTTTCAGAACAATTTAAACTTTTTATTGTTTTTTGATCCATTAGGGAGGTATTTAGGATAAACGGAATAAGAAAGAATGTTAAATTATTTTACAAACTCTGTAACTTCGTTATATTTCCAGATTGGGTATTCGTTTTCTTAGTCACCATAAAAAAATTCAAATCAAAATAAATTATATTTCGATTTCACAAAATATATAATATTAATGTTTATTTTCATATGTTATATTTGAGTCGCACAGCGGCAGAGTGGCCTATTTGCAAAGTGGTCAAATAGAGAGTGAAAAGAAGACAAAATTTCATATTTTTATTTATTTATAAAAAGTATTAATATCATTATAAATTTATAATGCTTCTATATATACCTGCACAATTAATTAAACCAATACAAAGCAACTTTTTCTTCTCAAATCGGTTTGTTTATTACTGAAGATTGTGAACCCGGGTGATGGCCTGCTGATGTACTCGACGATTTTTCTCCACTTTTCAACTTCACAATACAATAGTATAACCAGTAGTGTCCTTGATTTGGATATCACCAGCTTATTCGGGTTGTCATCCTCTTAGCAAACGCGGTGACCGAAAAACATGTATATTCTTCCCGGCCCTTTATTACAGAGAGCGACCCAGTTTGAGCCCGTTGAGCTTAACCTACCGCCGATCCCGGTGAAAAATTTACCGGAAAATAGCACTACCGGTAAATCGGTATAACTTTGATTTAATATCGGTTTATCGATTATTATAAAAAGTTTAAAACGTGAATATTATGGCATAATATTAAGATATAAAATAACAAACTTTAAAAAACATTTCAATAAAAACAATTAGTTATATGTATATTGATATTTATTTTGCACAAAGATTACTTATTATATACACAACGTTGTATATTATAAATATGATTATATAATAGTTTATATATTAATAATTGGTGAAATTGCAGTGACGAAGTGTTGAAAGAGACGATGTATAGTGCAACTGGACTTGACATGAAACTTAAGAGGAAACTAAAAAGTATTTTTCGGAAGACAGAATAGCCGCCAAGGGATGAATAATAACCAATAAAGTGCCGTAAGCTTGACTAGTAATTTTTGCAATGTTTAGTCTTGGATCCCCAACACACGTGCACGTAAGCCGGAAAAGTTCTACTAAATTCCAGGTAAAAGAATCATACAGCAAAATACTCAACAATCCTGCTTTCTGCAAATATCGTCACATAATATCTTTAATATTTAAAAAAAAAAATTATTTTATACCGTAATTACCGATACTTAAAAATTTTTGTACCGGTAATGGAATTTAGCCATATTTACCGGTAAATTGGTTTACCGAAAACCGGTAATGAATCCCCTACCGGCCATCTACTTCTTCCATATCTCTGTGTTTCTAGTTCTCATTTGTGACGATGATTTCCCATCTGGAATCCACTAGATTGCCATAAGATTATCGATCCTGTGTGACATTCAATGAACCAACGAGACTACATCAAGCCCCATGAGATCTCAGTGTCCTCAGAAAACGTTCTGAAATAATATACACATCAATTATAATTGCTACCATATATTGGAGTAAGACAGTCGAACACAATAAACGATATTTTCTACATTACTTATATATACAGGATGTAACAGACTTAGTCCAAAAAAAATTATGGGTCTGAAAATCTGACCAAATTATGAGCCGAAAACGTTCAAGAAGTATGTAAGAACTCTATATCGTTACGGAACATATTATTATATGAGATTTTTACAAAATCATCTTACGCCTTCAGTCTACGAACTTCGAAATAAATATTTTCAAAATTGACCCATTCGTATCTTTGCTTCAGGCCCTAAATCACCTAACATTTTTTTTCTTTTTCTTTATCATCTGCACCTAAACATACTTACGTAGGGTTGGGTGGGGATGACAGTGCCGCGGGAAGAAAGTTCCATTGCAAATATTTCATAAACTTTACATGTGAACGAACATGTGAACATCGCGTGATATGGAGATATCCCCATTGCCTCGCTTCGCACTTCGTCAATCGAGTAAATGTGCTAGTCGGAGGTGCACACGTCTATACTTGGTTTTTATTGTTGGCGAGTTTAATTTCAAAATTGAACAATTTTTAGTTTTGTAACTAAATTTTTTTCTACTGTGTATGACAAGTAAGTTATCCTATTCATTTAAATAAAAATATGAATTTTAACCACAAAGTTAATATTGCTAATTTTAAAAGTATTTATATATTTATTTATAAATATGGAGTGCACTTTTAGTCATGTAGATTGCCTGCGTTTTATAATTTGATGTTTGTTTTGATATTTCGGTATGGGGTTAAAAGTGCCGCGGTGGCATTTTCTACCCCACTCCCGATACTATTTGTACAAAATGTGAATACTCACATTTATTTCTTCTCATTTGCAGAATGAGGACGTACAAGAGAAAACTGAGAGGAGAAAGACTTCCATCAGTTTTATGAAACAAGATGCTGATTTAGTGATGAGGGAAAATAATTATTTGCTTGGTGTTTTTAAGCAATTCGATATTTGTAGAATGTCACTGAATAGATTCATAAATTGGTTATCTGAGACAGCAGCATGTGGGTATAGATCAGCACGCCGGGTTTTAACGGACAACGAAAAAAAGATTTTGGTACTGGTAATACATTTTACCCCCCCACACCTGGAACTTTTAGCCCCACGAGTGGGGTTAAATGTTCCATCTAACTAATCTGATTGATTTTTAAATAATAAAAAAACTCAATGCCATTAAATCGTTTTCGGTATATTAAATGAATCTCAGATATATCTTCTTCAACACACATTAAGTATTGTATAACATAAATGCTCTTTAATCACGTTGTCCTTCCATTTGTAAAAAGTGGCTCTTTCATCTCCACCCTACCCTATCAAAACATTTATTTGGATTTTCATAAATAGTATCACATGTTAAATATTTATTATGTTAGTTCTATTATGTTTACACTGTCAAAATAGTCTGGCCGCTCGAAGTTTGATGACCTTTTGTTTTTTGTAATCAATAAAATATTTCAATTAATCGAAATAATTTCATAACTACGAATTTTTTTAAATGCTCATTTATATGGTTGAGTTTAGGTGCATACAGCTTGAACACTTTCGATTCATATTTTTAATTTGTATATATCTACACCTAACATATTGTGGACTAGGTGTGTTACATCCAGTATATATATTTTTATTCATTGGTTTAGAGCTTGAATGATATATTTTAATAGTTTTTGAGTAGTTTTTTAAACATTTAAAAAATATATGTGTTAGATGTTGTCACTCAACTAACTGTAAAGCACGTTCCGAATTATAAATATAAAAGTTTTTTTGTCAATCAACACTATAAATCAATCATGATTTTTTAGGTTTTATATTTAATTTTTCCAAATAATTGGACGATCGTTTCGGCTGTCTAAGTCACTATCAACAGATAAAACAGAACAGTGTAGTGAGCTTATATACTTGTATATTTTGTTACAAAGTTGGGTGTTTAACAATACAACAATCCATTAGTGCTAAAAATGACAATGTTGGATATACCAATTTGTATATACCATATGTATTAAAAAAATATAAAATATTGTTGCTACCGGTATAAAAATATCACAGACCTATGTTCTGAATAATTACAAGTTCACAATAAGAATGTATTATCCTTAATAATTATATTTATCATTAAATTTATGCTGACACTGTGTTAATCGGTAGCATAGGTGGAGAATTTTATAGGATTTTACGAATGAAAAATATTATAGATTCGCTATATGTATCATATGAAATTGATTCGATCGAGAGAAAAGTGATTAGAGGCGGGAATAGTATAGAATAGCGAGTCGATTTGAACGAGTGAAAATGAGATAGCATAGCAATAACCCGTTTGTCGATCTTTTCCAAAATATACCAATTAAAATTACATTTATAAATTATATGTGGTGAAAACAAATAATTCTTTCGAAAATTATGTTATGATTCGTTGAAATTAGTCATCGGCGTAATTCAGTCTCAGAAAATATATAAATTCTTAATAACATGATTTTTTTATAGTCAGCCATAAAATAAAACCTTTTAGAACTTCTCAGAATTTTCTAGGAAATCAATTGTTTGATTTTTCGAAAAACAATTTTTTCAACTGTCAATTTTACGAGTATGTTCAACAATAAACTTTCTCACTTATGAGAATGGCTGGCGAGTCGTACGAAGTTTTTTTTTATAAAATCCATGTAAATGAAGTACCCATATATTTTAAGGGTGGACCCGTTACTTACCCAGGACAGCTTAGCTCCTTTATGGTCCTACTCATTCGCCGCCTGATTTTTTTTCAATGCTAATAGACAGCTGTGCAACTTCGTCTCGCACAATGTGACGAGACGGAACAGAACAGCTGCCATCTCAAAAACTCTCACAATCCCCGATTTTTATTTATTAAGATTTACAAGTACATTAATGAAAGAAAATAAACAAATAAATGTAAAAAAACAGTGTATAAATATTTCAGAAATAAACATAAATAAAATGAGAAAATAACATCCAAAGTAAAGAAGAAACATGATAATTTATGATATATATACTTGAAAAAATTGGTGTTTGAATATTTAAGTAATTCGCTGAGCGATTTCCTTAAATAAAATTTTAAAAAGTACTATTTAGATAATACGCCAAGCGAAAAATATGCGAGTTCCATTAATATTGCTCAAGTATGCGGAGGCCCCTAAAACTTTTATGATTTAAGAACCATCCGTAATCCATCGCTAAAATAATAAAATAATATGGAACAATTTGAGCAGCCTTGGATCATCATATTTCCTTGGAAATCGCTGTATTATGTACAAACGAAATATTCTGACAACCAGTTCGAATTCATTCTAGAACATGTCTCGCATCAATAAAATAAAAACTCCTATACGGACCATGAAATATTTCATCTGTTTTATTAGTATATAAAACAAAATTAATATAAAATCGAGGATATCTCAATGACAATAATAAAGTTTATTGAACTCTTGCGAGTACCGTCGTATTTCTTGCTTCAGCCACTTTCATGGAGAAAATATACGACGATAGATTTACTTGCGCGGTATTATGAGCCCCTGGAGTATCTGAATAGATATTCGTGTAATTCATTTATATCTTCAGATACATAGTGTTACAACCCAACTCTAGTTAGGCAAACAATCTCGATAACAATATACGTACCAACTTTTCGGATCTTTCGAACAGCTAAAAAGTTTATACGTGATTTATATTAAATATTCATTAAATATCTATAGGGCGTTTATTATCATTACAATCTACATACAACCTCGACACATATTATTATAGTTTTCGAATTCAACATTTATATGTGAATTTTAATTGAAAAGTGGACAAGTTTTAGCGTCAGATCTCATCGACATGGTTAGTCAACCTTTTGTATCAGATATTTTCTTTAGAGCGGCATTTTCACAAGAAAACAATTAGTACATTCATAATGGCATTATTTACGTGAGTTTTCTAATTTAATTTATATGTAATTTGTATGTACTAATTATAAATCTGTAGATGTCCTGCTCGCGCCTCACAGACCTGGCCGTTTAACCAAGCGCTTTACAGCCATTCCATGCAGCCTGATTCTGTTAACAATAAGTCGCAATGTAATAACTCCCAGAAGCCTTCTCGGACGCATCTCCAATTTAATTTCTAACTGTGTACTTTAATTTGTGCATCGTTTGGCAATAAACGCCACTAATTGTTAGTCAATGTTTTATTCAGCACACAGCTCAGCCACACGTGCATATATATACAGCGCGACATTCACATCCTACACGCAGTGAGATTTGGGGAAACTTG